>OZ024921.1:15173470-15318112 GCA_964017225.1 Netelia inedita
AATAGAAGTAGGAAGAGAAATATGGGAGGTAATCGGAATTTATGTAAACGGGGATATAGACAAAAAAATAGAAAGAATGAGAGAATGGACGGAGAAGCAAAACAAGGAGGAAAGGATAATAATAGGTGGAGACTTTAACGCAAGGACAGGAACAAAAGGAGGAAGAATAAATGGAACGGGAGAGGACGAAGAGGAGGAGAGGAAGTCAAAAGATAAGAAGATAAATAGAGAAGGGGCAAAATTGGTAAGAATGATAGAAGAAGTTGGATGGGAGATTTTTAATGGAAATATAGAGGGGGATAGGCAAGGAGAGTACATGTTCACAGGAGGGGTCGGGGAAACTGTGATAGATTATATAATAGGAGACGAAAGAACGAGGGAGGGGATAAAGGACGTCGTAATAGGGGACAGGATAGAGTCGGACCACCACCCGCTAGTAGTGACGATGAGAAGAGGAAAAGTGAAGAGAAAAAAAGAAAAGAGAAGAGAAAGAAAACCAGGGAGCGGGCAATGGACGGACAAGATGAAAGAGGAATACAAGAGAAGACTGCAGGAAAGGAGGGAAGAGGTATACGGAAGGACATTGCAAGAGGTAGAAGAAAGGATAAAAGAAGCAATAAAGAGAGGAGAAAAGAGTGTAGGAGAAGAAAAAAAACAAAAAAGAACAGGGTGGTGGGACGAGGAAGAGGGGAAAAAGAAAAAAGCCGAAGTAAGGCGAGAATTGAGAAGATGGAGAACGGGGAAGGGAACGAAAGAGAGATACAAGGAAGAAAAAAGACAGTATAACGTGTGGTGCGAAAAGAAAAAAGAGGAAGAAAGAGAAAGAATAATAAAGGAGATAGCGGAAGCAAGGACGGAAAACAAGGTATGGGAAATAGTAAATAGGGGGAGGAAAAATAGGAAGAGGATAAATGACAAGATCAGAAAAGAAGAATGGAAAGAACATTTTATGAGGCTGCTAGGAGGAGTAGAAGGAAGAATACGGACGGGGACGGAAACAAAGAGAAAGGAAGATAACGAAGAGGAAATAACCAAGGAGGAAGTGAGAGAAACGATCAAAAAACTGAGGGAGGTAAAGGCAACGGGAAGCGATGGAATTCCGAACGAAGCGTGGAAATATGGAGGGGAAACAGCAGTGGAGATGGCATGTGAGGTATGTAGGAGAGTATGGAAAGGGGAAGGGTGGCCAGAGGGCTGGAAGGAGGGGATAATAAGTCCAATCGTGAAAAAAGGAGAAGGGACGAAGGTAGAGGACTACAGAGGAGTGACATTAATGCCAACACTATACAAGATCTATGCGATGATATTAGGGAGGAGATTGGAAGAGGAGGTAGAAAGGAAACGAATGATACCGGCAAACCAGACGGGATTCAGAAGGGGGCTAGGGACAATAGACAACATATACGTACTAAATTACATAATAGGAAAGAGAATTAGGAGAAGGAAAGGGAAATTAGTGGCAACATTCATAGACCTAAAAGCAGCGTTCGATAGGGTAGATAGGAACGTACTGTGGGAGGCACTGAAGGAAAGAGGAGTGAGAGAGGGCTTAAGAACACGGATAGAGGAGATATACAGGGAAACCATAAGTAAAGTAAGCGTGGGAGAGGGGGAGGATGAAAGATTTTGGACGGCAAAGGGGGTGAGGCAAGGATGCCCGCTGAGCCCGGGGCTTTTCAACTTAATGACGGCGGATATGGAGGAAAGGATGCAGAGAGGCGGGTGGGGAGGAGTGAAAATAGCAGGGGAGAGAATATGCACACTCGCGTATGCAGATGACGTGGTGATAATGGCGGAGGACGAAGAGAGGATGAAAAATATGATAAGGAGAATGGAGAAGTACATAGAGGGAAAAAAGCTAGAAGTAAACGTAGGGAAAACGAAGGTGATAAGATTCAGGAAAGGGGGCGGGAGGCAGAAAAAAGAGGAATGGAAATGGAGAGGAGAAAGACTGGAGGAAGTGAAGGAATTTAAGTACCTCGGATACGTGTTTAAAAAGAATGGCGAACAGGAGGCACAAATAAAGGACAGGGTCAGAAAGGCAGGAGCAGTGATGAAGCAAGTATGGGGAATAGGGAAGAGGAAGTTCGAAAAGAAATGGGAGAGGAGGGTATGGTTGTTCGACACGCTAGTATGGACGGTATTGGGATACGGAGCGGAAATATGGGGATGGGAAGAAAGGAAAGAAATAGAAAGAATACACGATAGATACCTGAGATGGACGATAGGAGCTGATTGGAGAACACCAGGATACATGATAAGAGAGGAGACAAAGAGAGAGAAAATTAAAACGAGAGCGGGGAGAAGAGCGTGGAGGTATGAGGAAAAACTAGCAGCAGGGAAAGGAAGTGAACTAGCGAGGCTATGCCTGAAAGATATGAAGGAAAGGGAAATAAGAGAGGAGGAAGAAGGAATAACGAAATGGGAGAAGGGGAGAAAAGAGATGAAAAAACAAGGGGTACGAGAGGAAGGGGGAGAGAGACGAGACACATATGAAGAGGTGGAAAGAAAAGACAAAGAAGAACAGGAACAGGAAAGGTGGGAGAAAATAATGATTTCGAAGTATAATAAATGGTATAGAGAAATAGTAACGGAGAAAGTACCGGCATACCTAACAGTAGGATGGCAGGAGGAAAGGTATAGGAGGATCGGGAGATATAGATTGGGGAACGAAATGAGGGGAGGACACTATTGGGGGACGGATGAGGAGAAAAGATGCAGAATATGCGGGGAAGAGGAGGAAACATGGGACCACGTGCTAGATAGATGCGGAGGAGAGAAGGAAGACCAGAGAGGGATAGGAGAACGGATAAAAGAAATACTGGACGAGAGAGGAGGAGGAGAGAACTGGATGAAAGGGAGGGAAGGGAAAATACGAGGAAAGAAAGAGAAAGAGGGAGGGGAGGGATACAGCAAGAAGGTATGAAAGAAAGAAGGAATGGAGAGAATGAAGCGGAAACGGAAGTCAAAGGAAGAAGGGAGAGGAGGAAATAAGGAAAAATAAGAGCAATAATAATAATAGATGCAGGCAAGGCGAAGCGGTGAAAGCGAGCGGAAAAGAAAAATAAGAAAACAGAAATAAATAGAGAGTGAATGAAATGAGGAAAAGGGCAAAACAAAGAAACGTAAAAGCACACAAACAAAGAAAAGAAAGAAGAGCGAATCGGAGCGAAAAGACAGAACGGAAAAATAGAAAATAGGAAGTAGAATTAAGTAAGTTAGGATAAGAGAAGCATGTAAGTAGAACATAAGAATAGCATAAGGAAATATAGGAGAAATGTAAGCAGGAAATGTAAAGAATAAGGAGCAAAAACTGTAAAAAAAAAAAAATGTAAAAGAAGAGGCAATGGAAGACCTTGCAACCCTAAGGGGAGACAATAAACACATACATACACTCTGCCAAAGAGCGAGATGCCAACGACGTTTGTCGTGTATTATCTCCGTTCGCGAAAATGAACGGAGATAATTTCAATTGTTAATAAATGTTAATTAACAAATATGTTAATTAATAAACTCGCTCTGCCAAAGAGCGAGGTGCCACGACGTTTGTCGTGTATTATCTCCGTTCGCGAAAATGAACGGAGATAATTTTAATTGTTAATAATTGTTAATTAACAAATATGTTAATTAATTAACTCACTCTGCCAAAGAGCGAGATGCCAACGACGTTTGTCGTGCATTATTTCCGTTCGCGAAAGTGAACGGAGATAATTTTAATTGTTAATAATTGTTAATTAACAAATATGTTAATTAATAAACTCGCTCTGTCAAAGAGCGAGATGCCAACGACGTTTGTCGTTGCATACTCAGAATTATTATAATTCTGTTGCTCGTATTGTAGCAAAACCAAACTTGAATGTTTGGCATGCTCGGCTGTATACTGTAGCGAGAAATAAATGCTCGCAGTGCACGTACACTCGTGCACGTCACATATACATGGCCGAGCGTTAGTATAAGATTTTCGAGAGGGGCGGGTCACGGCTGGCCCTGCTACGACGCCTCGGCCTTCGGCCCGCGTCGATGTGCCGGCGCTTCGTAGCAGACGCGCGCCGTGACATCTAGCGGTAGTCCGCAGCGGCTCGTAGTGAAATGCTGCGAGCTCTGCACTACCGCGGAGAGAGCGAAGCCGTCGAAATTTCTCGGCGACTGACACTGCCTCTTAAGGTGATGTGAAAGGCCCGGACGAACTCCGACGACGTCGGCATAGTAGTGAACTTGCGCGCTACGCAACACCGCTAGATGGCAGTGCATGGCCTAAAGTGCGAAGCCTCGGCAAGAAACGATAATCTCGAGCCAAATGCAAGTATTGCGCCGCGAAATAGACGGGATCAGGATGGATCATGGATTTTCTCCAAACTTTGCACACTTCTAGTCGTCCATTAGAACAACATAATGTGCAAGTAGTAAGGCGTACTACTCAAGCGTTTTCGAGAAAATCGCAAGAGAAGTCTTCCGCGTTCAATATATACCGGTGCGTTGCAACGGTAGTCGATAAGTGGTGACGGCCGAGTGGTTAGCATTCGTGTTCCGTAATCTCTGGGTCTCTGGATCGAGTCCAGTTTTCATTTTTTTTAAATTATATAATTTTTACAACATTGGTCATATTATTTCGTATATATTACGACTCAAACTCAATGAAAAAAATATGTGTATTTGTATGAACATGTATTGAATTGCCGATGTTATGTGGCTGTTTACTAAATTTTATTATTAGAACAAATATCATATTTATTATTATCGAGAAGTAAACGATCAAACGCATATAGTTTTCTTGAAAATGAGAAATCTCTTCCAAACCAGGCTTCGAAATACACGTATTTTTTCATTATATCGCCTTTTAATTTTAATATATATAAACAAATATGACCAGTGTGGAAAAAAAAGATAAAATTGGCAAAAAAATGATCGGAACTCGATCCAACAATTGTGAAACAACTCGACCACCACCATCTAACGATAAGCCTGCTCTACACATTGGACGAGACGTCTCGCCGAATGTCTCGGGCGGGACTCGCCTCTCACGAGACATGAAAAATATGCCCCTCCGCACTCTTTTGTTGCTCAGTTGATGCCTCATCTTTTTTTATTCGTTATAAGTGTAGAGGGCGATCTCGTCTATGGACACGAGACACCCGAGATCCCTTTGACTCGTGTAAAAAAAAATGACAACGGACCGAGACGACACGAGACGGCGAGAGGCGAGACGAGACAGCTCTCACACTCTCGTATTGGCCAACATTCGTCATGTCTCGGCGAGTGTGCAGAGCCGGCTTTACACTTGTAACGCACCGGCATATATTAGACGCGTAAGATTTCTCTTGCTATTTTTCCGAAAACGCCTATCAATAAGTACGCATTACCGCTTGCACATTATGTTGTCCTAATGGACTTCTGAATGTATAAAAAGTTTGAAGAACATCCGTAATCCGTACGTCGTGGCCGTCTTTAATTTAATTTCATATGGTCGATTAAGAATCGATAATTCTCGATCGAGTCTCGACTCGGCTAGTTGCATTCGTGAAGCGCCTCCCTTCAGTCAAATGCACATGTGTCAAAACGTGTACATGATACGGGGTGAAATTTGCGACCACGTGGTGCATCTCATGTTTATCCCATAGGTTCGGTCGGCGCGAACAAGCGCTAGTAGCGCCCGAAGCTTCGCGAGGGAGAAGCGGGATATGCGCGAACTGCGTGCACAACCCCGCTCTACTATACTAATTGCTATTATCGGCTTTCCACGTGTTATTTTCGGATGTGTGCCATTTCTGTAATATTGCACATTCAGCAACGTCCAGGTACTCATTGTGTCAGATTTTTTAGTACTTTGTCGATGAAGGTCGCAGTTTTTTTATTCGAGTCATTAATTCGTCAAAATATGTAAATCTGCAATCAAAATTACCACATGGTAACGAAATCTATACATTTTTTACCGAATTTCGAAATTCTGCGACCTTTAGCGTATGCGCAGCGATTAATTGTATAACATACTCAAATTTCATCTCATTCTGTTAATTAGTTTAGAAATGGCATACATCCGAAAAATACATGGGCCGCAGTGATGGTAAAGAAGAGCTTTCACATCACCTTAAGGTGATGTGAAAGGCCCGGACGAACTCCGACGACGTCGGCATAGTAGTGAACTTGCGCGCTACGCAACACCGCTAGATGGCAGTGCATGGCCCAAAGTGCGAAGCCTCGGCAAGAAACGATAATCTCCAGCCAAATGCAAGTATTGCGCCGCGAAATAGACGGGATCAGGATGGATCATGGATTTTCTCCAAACTTTGCACACTTCTAGTCGTCCATTAGATCAACATAATGTGCAAGTAGTAAGGCGTACTACTCAAGCGTGTACGAGAAAATCGCAAGAGAAGTCTTCCGCGTTCAATATATACCGGTGCGTTGCAACGGTAGTCGATAAGTGGTGACGGCCGAGTGGTTAGCATTCGTGTTCCGTAATCTCTGGGTCTCTGGATCGAGTCCAGTTTTCATTTTTTTTAAAATTATATAACTTTTACAACATTGGTCATATTATTTCGTATATATTACGACTCAAACTCAATGAAAAAAATATGTGTATTTGTATGAACATGTATTGAATTGCCGTTGTTATGTGGCTGTTTACTAAATTTTATTATTAGAACAAATATCATATTTATTATTATCGAGAAGTAAACGATCAAACGCATATAGTTTTCTTGAAAATGAGAAATCTCTTCCAAACCAGGCTTCGAAATACACGTATTTTTTCATTATATCGCCTTTCAATTTTAATATATATAAACAAATATGACCAGTGTGGAAAAAAAAGATAAAATTGGCAAAAAAAATATCGGAACTCGATCCAACAATTGCGAAACAACTCGACCACCACCATCTAAGCCTGCTCTACGCATTGGACGAGACGTCTCGCCGAATGTCTCGGGCGGGACTCGCCTCTCACGAGACATGAAAAATATGCCCCTCCGCACTCTTTTGTTGCTCAGTTGATGCCTCATCTTTTTTTATTCGTTATAAGTGTAGAGGGCGATCTCGTCTATGGACACGAGACACCCGAGATCCCTTTGACTCGTGTAAAAAAAAATGACAACGGACCGAGACGACACGAAACGGCGAGAGGCGAGACGAGACAGCCCTCACACTCTCGTATTGGCCAACATTCGTCATGTCTCGGCGAGTGTGCAGAGCCGGCTTTACACTTGCAACGCACCGGCATATATTAGACGCGTAAGATTTCTCTTGCTATTTTTCCGAAAACGCCTATCAATAAGTACGCATTACCGCGTGCACATTATGTTGTCCTAATGGACTTCTGAATGTATAAAAAGTTTGAAGAACATCCGTAATCCGTACGTCGTGGCCCCCTTTAATTTAATTTCATATGGTCGATGAAGAATCGATAATTCTCGATCGAGTCTCGACTCGGCTAGTTGCATTCGTGAAGCGCCTCCCTTCAGTCAAGTGCACATGTGTCAAAACGTGTACATGATACGGGGTGAAATTTGCGACCACGTGGTGCATCTCATGTATATCCCATAGTTTCGGTCGGCGCGAACAAGCGCTAGTAGCGCCCGAAGCTTCGCGAGGGAGAAGCGGGATATGCTCGAACTGCGTGCACAACCCCGCTCTACTATACTAATTGCTATTATCGGATTTCCACGTGTTATTTTCGGATGTATGCCATTTCTACTTTACTATTATTTTACTATTTTAAGTATTGTATTAATTTGTATTCCAAATTGTAACATGTTGTTGTCATTTCGTTACTCAATGTAATTGCCTCACAGCTAGCTAAGGCATAATAAATTCATTCATTCATTCATTCATTCATTTCTAAACTAATTAACAGAATGAGATGAAATTTGAGTATGTTATACAATTAATCGCTGCGCATACGCTAAAGGTCGCAGAATTTCGAAATTCGGTAAAAAATGTATAGATTTCGTTACCATGTGGTAATTTTGATAGCAGATTTACATATTTTGACGAATTAATGACTCGAATCAAAAAACTGCGACCTTCATCGACAAAGTAAAAAATCTGACACAATGAGTACCTGGACGTTGCTGAATGTGCAATATTACAGAAATGGCATACATCCGAAAATAACACGTAGAAAGCCGATAATAGCAATTAGTATAGTAGAGCGGGGTTGTGCACGCAGTTCGCGCATATCCCGCTTCTCCCTCGCGAAGCTTCGGGCGCTACTAGCGCTTGTTCGCACCGATCGAAACTATGGGATATACATGAGATGCACCACGTGGTCGCAAATTTCACCCCGTATCATGTACACGTTTTGACACATGTGCATTTGACTGAAGGGAGGCGCTTCACGAATGCAACTAGCCGAGTCGAGACTCGATCGAGAATTATCGATTCTTAATCGACCATATGAAATTAAATTAAAGGGGGCCACGACGTACGGATTACGGATGTTCTTCAAACTTTTTATACCTTCAGAAGTCCATTAGGACAACATATTGTGCAAGCGGTAATGCGTACTTATTGATAGGCGTTTTCGGAAAAATAGCAAGAGAAATCTTACGCGTCTAATATATGCCGGTGCGTTGCAAGTGTAAAGCCGGCTCTGCACACTCGCCGAGACATAACGAATGTTGGCCAATACGAGAGTGTGAGGGCTGTCTCGTCTCGCCTCTCGCCGTCTCGTGTCGTCTCGGTCCGTTGTCGGTTTTTTTGACACGAATCAAAGGGATCTCGGGTAGTCTCGTGTCCATAAACGAGATCGCCCTCCACACTTATAACGAATAAAAAAAGATAAGGCATCAACTGAGCAACACAAGAGTGTGGAGGGGCATATTTTTCATATCTCGTGAGAGGCGAGTCCCGCCCGAGACATTCGGCAAGACGTCTCGGCCAATGTGTAGAGCAGGCTTGGATGGTGGTGGTCGAGTTGTTTCGCAATTGTTAGATCGAGTTCCGATCATTTTTTTGTCAATTTTATCTTTTTTCCACACTGGTCTATTTGTTTATATGTATATATTAAAATTCAAAGACGATATAATGAAAAAATACGTGTATTTCGAAGCCTGGTTTGGAAGAGATTTCTCATTTTCAAGAAAACTATATGCGTTTGGTCGTTTACTTCTCGATAATAATAAATATGATATTTGTTCTAATAATAAAATTTAGTAAACAGCCACATAACAACGGCAATTCAATACATGTTCATACAAATACACATATTTTTTTCATTGAGTTTGAGTCGTAATATATACGAAATAATATGACCCATGTTGTAAAAATTATATAATTTAAAAAAAATGAAAACTGGACTCGATCCAGAGACCCAGAGATTACGGAACACGAATGCTAACCACTCGGCCGTCACCACTTATCGACTACCGTTGCAACGCACCGGTGTATATTGAACGCGGAAGACTTCTCTTGCGATTTTCTCGAAAACGCTTGAGTAGTACGCCTTACTACTTGCACATTATGTTGTTCTAATGGACGACTAGAAGTGTGCAAAGTTTGGAGAAAATCCATGATCCATCCTGATCCCGTTTATTTCGCGGCGCAATACTTGCATTTGGCTGGAGATTATCGTTTCTTGCCGAGGCTTCGCACTTTGGGCCATGCACTGCCATCTAGCGGTGTTGCGTAGCGCGCAAGTTCACTACTATGCCGACGTCGTCGGAGTTCGTCCGGGCCTTTCACATCACCTTAAGAGCATTTTTAGGACTAATAAATTTTTACTCGAAGTTTACGAACAGACACGTTCAGGAGACGGTACCGCTCCTGGAGTTATTAAAGAAAAATGAAACGTGGCATTGGGACGATAAGATGCAACAGGCATTCGAGAAAACGAAAAAATTATTTTGCGATACGGTTATTCTCAAATATCCCGAACAACGGAAACCGTTTTCACTAACAACTGACGCCAGCGGGTACGCCATAGGAGCCATACTAGCTCAGGAGGACGAGACCAGCGAGGTGAGGATCATAACAATGGCAAGCCGAACCCTGAAAGGGGCGGAGATAAATTATATGACTACAGAGAAGGAGCTGCTAGCCATAGTATGGGCCTTACAAAAATTTCGTACTTACTTATTGGGAGCCTGCATCCATTTACAAACCGACCATAAAGCTCTGATCTTCTTAAAAACCTGTCGATTCACCTCAGAGAGATTGACTAGATGGGCCATCAGCATCCAGGACTACGACCTAAAAATCACACATATTGAGGGTAAAAAGAACATAGCTGCAGACGTTTTGAGTCGAACACTCAACGACCAAAACGAACACCAGCCGCCTCGGCACAACTTAGTATTAACCATGGGAACCTCACCAAGCATATCAGAAGATCTGGTCAACAAACTACAACAAATACATAGATTTACTCCAAAGAAAGGAAGAAAAATGGCAGGCTATCATTCAGAGGATAGAAATGGGTATGGGAGGGACAACACCATACCGGAACCATACTCCAAAAACTGATAGACGAGGAAAATGGAGAACCATACTACCTCAAGGGATGATTCTGCAGATCATAGAGGAATGTCACATAGCCTATGGACACCCGGGAGCAAACAAATGTCTTCAAATACTCAATGAAGAATTCACAGCACCGCACCTGGCAAAAAAGATAAGACAATGGGTCAGCTGCTGCGGGATATGCCAGTACAATAAAGTAGCCACGCACCCATCACACGCACCGATGCAAACGATAATCCCCAGCAGACCAAACGATCTCCTTTCTACCGACTTCTACGGACCCCTACCAACAGGAAAAGGGGGCGTGAAACACATCTTGGTGGCCTTGGACGCTTTCTCAAAACATGTCAGGCTTTTCCCAATGAGGAAAGCAAATGCACCGAATGCAATCAAAAAAATTTTCGAAGAGTACATACCAGCTCATGGAAAGCCCCAAAGAACACAGTGCGATCACGGCACCCAATTCACCTCGAAATTATGGATGGACAAGATGACCAAAGAAAATATAAAACCGATCTGTTCCTCCATAAGACACCCCCAGGGCAACATCGTGGAGCGAGTCAATCGAGAACTAGGCCGATTTTTCAGGACATTCCTGGAGACCAAACATTCAGCTTGGGTACAATGGATCACCACCATCGAAACGTGCATAAATGAAGTACCCCACGATACGACGCAATTCACACCAGTGGGATTGCACACCGGTACGAAACCCGAAAGATCATGGACGAGGTGGATAAAAAACATGGAAAAGGACAAAGACGAGGATCTCGATTGGGAAACGAAAATTGCCTTAGCACGGAGGCGAATAAGCCGAAAAGGAAAATTACGGGCAGACAAGTTCAATCAGAAACACAATACCATAACGTTCAAAGTAGGCGAAACAGTTTTGGTCAAGGCATTAAATGTGTCGGACCCAAAGAAAAACGTTACCGCCAAATTTCTTCCACTCTACGAAGGTCCATACAAAATAAAAGAACAAGTAGGCCTAGCGACATACAAGCTAGTAAATACGCGCACCGGCAAGGAACGAGGCACATACCACACAAGCAAGCTTCTGCGATTTCGGACCATAGATGATGAGACCAAAATATCAAAAGGAACAGCAGAAGAAATTCAAGAACCAATGAAGGGAAAATTCAATAGTCCAGAGGACTATATAAACCCGATAGCGATCACAGAAATCAGATCAGATACACTGAATAAGTGTGAAGAACGATCATGAGTAAGACACTGAAAACGAAACGTGAATTGAGCGCCAGCTACCACAGGAGGCAACTAGGAAGGAAGCAGAAGAGACTCGGATCAAAGGAGTCGCAACATCCTGACACGGACCAAAGGATCGACCAAACCACCAGCAACACACCAACAAACGAAACTCCCAGGATCGTGCAGGTCATTAAAATACCGCCTGACACAATAAACATAATAAAAACAAAAAACGGGAGACAAAAAAAACGGGAACAAAAACTTAAATATCTTTTCGAAGAGGACGAGGAAAGGATACAACCAACCACAACAAGTACGAAAGTAATGGTAACGGAAGACCTCACCTGAAAGCTGTCCACGATCAAGCAACAACGACCCCGCAGCAACAGGAAAATCTGGCAGGGAATGATCCTCCTGGCACGAAAATTCACCGAGACGACAACGGAAGGACAACAGCAAGGGCTACAGTTCCAGCATCCCAGAACTATAAAAAAAACAATAAAGAATTGGTATCCTGGCCAAGGACTGGGATTATTAAAAAAAACGCATGTCCAAGGATACTCTAGAATTGTTCAAAGAATTTGAACAATTGGGGGAGACAATGAGACGGAATTCGTCTCATCCGCCATCCGTAAAATCCCGCCACATCGGACACGTCTGATTGGACCAATCAAAATCCGCGGAGAAGACTCGGCAACGGCGTAAAATCCAGCGAGTCAGGAGAACAGCGGCAACCTGGGCCGCTGGGACACAGTATATAAGCCCGGGAAATCTCAGTAGAAACAGTAAAATTTATTGGTTACTCACCTGGAAGTTAACTCTGAATAAGAGTTAACACCGGGGATATCCAAACAACTCTGAAGAAGAGTTGATTTTTTCATATGGAGCTCTGAATAAGAACTCCTGTGAAGAAATTCCTTCGATGAGCGTGATCACAAAGCTGAAAGATAAAGCAAAATATTTATCCGTCACTACGGCGACGGGGACAAGGGAGACCCAAGCGCTGTATGGATAGACCACAGACGTAGGGAGAGGAAAGGCACAGTCACCCGGAGCACTGAGTCCGAGAAATTAGGGAAAAACGACTATAAATAATCACAAGGTTTAAAAATACTTGAACCTGAGAGGACGATCCTGATAATGCACTTGAACGTGGAAGGGTAGAAACTACGACCAAGAACGAACACCATCACGACACCACCAAACTTTACACAAGCACGGTCGAGGACGAGTACCTTACCACGCGGTCAAAGACACACTGAAGGGAAGGGGAAGCACGATCGAGCGACCGATAACCACGGATCGATTATCTCGCCATCACATATCGAACGAGAAAAGTTCGCAAAAGGCGGGAGATTTAAATTAAACTTATCTACGCACAACATGCTATTAAAATAAAATATCGATTTCCTACATAAAATTATAAAGATCTTATGATAGAAGATTAGAATTAAGAATTCATAAAATAAAGGCAACAGAGCCACGTTACGAGATACGAATAAACAACTTTTTCCATAAAATCAGTGTTGATAATCAATCACCATCTCCCACACAACCTTCATAGATAGTCAGAGCTTCGCGCAACGCGGAATAAAAGTATTATTGAGACTTCTTACGTTTCAATATATATATACATGAGGTCCGTGCAGTGTTACCCACGCGGTCTAAACATATACAGCATGAATCTCATTAAGTATAGCACCATTTATTCTGAGGTAGATGATCTGAGCTGATGGGACCATTACAAACAAAAGTTGCAAATGAACATTGGGGATGTTTTCAATAGTTTACGAGATATGAATTTTTAAAGTTGGACTAATCAGAGCGCGCGGAGAAGCGTAGGAGCCGCCCGCTTTCCGCCCTAGCCGTAGAGACAGCACAGTCTAACAATCATTCGCTGCCGGCCCGGCGGCGAGGAAGGAGGGGGTGCCCGTCGCTGCCCGCGCTCGCCGCTTGATCGCGGCCCTACGCCCGCGTCTCCCCGCGTGCGTGAATTAGTATGGGATAGTTAAACTTAGAAATGGCAGAGAAAAGACACAACAAATTTGTCTTACCCATCCGTTTGGTAGATATTTTCCACTTTTTGACCTAACTATCCAGTACTAAATACAACAATTCCAATTAGAAATTAATTAATACATAAAAAATATCTGAAACCGCAATAAGATTCAGTAATATAAAAAAAATTAAATCGAGAAAACGATACAATGGGATGTTAGTTTTCCATTGTAATAATTCCATCACTTCTTTCTATCGAATCCGAAAGAAATGATATCATTCTCTGATAGCTCCTATAAGAACAATATTTAATCGTAAAACTAATAATAGAATATGTAAAGACTTGTCGTGTTTGATCGGATCCTTGCTGGAAACTATCATAAATAAATTACTAAAAATCTGTCGCAATCAATAGTGTATTAAAAGGAGAATCCCGCTGGACGCATGTCCACGGCCAAATAATTACAACGGAATCTTATTACGAGAGAACTAATAGAGGCATTAAAACGAAGTTTTTTAAATTTTATTCTCCGTTTTTTAGTATTAAAAAGCAACATCAATGTACTATATTTATAACAGTTCAACATTATTTGCGGAATGTGACATTTTTTAATTCACACTGCAAAGTGCATAGAACAAAATAAAAAACCTCATTTTAATATCTTTATTAATTTCTTTGTAATAAAATCTTAAAGAATTAAAGGAACAATTAAAAATTGTTTTAATGATTAATTACTCTCTCATATAAAATACATAAAGTGTGGTGAAAAAGTATGTTTGTAGCGGCTAAGTATTTCACGTTCTCGTAATACTCTAAAATCTTGTGAATACGATATAGGGGAGACCGGGGCTTCAATTAACAGAGGTAAGTATTAACAAGTGAATATCGCAGAATTTATACACATCACATCACTAGCGATTTCTGGAATATGTTCCCATGGCAATGCTGCACAGGATGAAACTCGTCAATCCCTCTCAGTGCACCATAGGAGCGAGTTGTGTCAGATGCGTCGATTTTAGACAGGTAACGAACTTTTTTCATTTTGCAATTTTTTGATTTACGAGTTGAATATTTGAGTTTCCTGTAATATTTTTTATTGTGTACTAGCTCGTTTCATACTTTATAATTCTACGTAATTTTATTAAGTCTAATGTTAACTATTTCGTAATTATAATTATTGTTATTCCAAAAAGGTCCATGGGGCTATAATTAACAAAACACGCGGGGCAAGTATTAACGTGTTAATTGTTACCCCACACTTGGGGTTAGAATTAACAATATACATGTATGTTATGTATATTCATCACGGTAGGTAGCTAATTACTATTTTATTTTAAAGTTGCAGCACGAGGACCTACAAAAGAAAAACTACTCGAGGCATGACTTCGCTGGCGATCTACGAGTCAGCTGCTATAGAAATAATGGAGAAGAGTAGAAAATATAGGGAGGTGGCCACAGAATTTGAAATCTGTCGTCAAATGGGATTATTGTAACTCAACGGTTTCTTTATTGAAATAACAGTAGAAACAAACTGTTAAATCAATCAAAAATAGATAGTTGATGTTATTTTTGTTATTCCCTAGAGAGGTTTCCTTCGGATTTTTATTTCGATATATTTATATCGCTAAAAATAGTTGCAGGGTTCAAATAGTGTAAGTGAATATGCCAAATATGTTAATTGCATAAGTTAATAAAAAAATATCATAGTTTTTTTTAGTTTTCTTTAATTATCCTGGAAAATATTAAGAATGTTAACTGTTGCCCCTTTTGTTAATACTTACCTCGGGACCGTTAATTTTAGCCCCCCTCGCGGGGTAAGTATTAACATCTGACTTTTTCTAAAAAAGTAAACTTTATGGAAAAAGTAACAATATCTTGTCAAATTAAATGCTATGATTTAATTCTTAAATAGTTGTGACATTATTAAACACAAAAATCATTCTAAAATATTTTATTTTTTTTAAACTACAACTAAAAATATACATTTTGTTAATTCGCGCCCCGGTCTCCCCTACTACTTCTCGATCGATTGGCGTTTTCGTTCTGAAAAATTTGTAGGGGAAGGTGGTACAAAATGATCCCCCTAAGGGAAAACAGCTGTATGTAAAACGAGTGTATGCAGCTTTTTCTTAAACTTAAAATATTTAAGGGGTAGCTATTCAATCGAACTGCAAATTTAGTAAGCGTTGAATTGCATAAGTCATTAGGAATAATTATTATTAATGTTTTCGTGAAGATGTACTAAAGGATTATTTTGCAAACCCCGGTGTCCAAAATAATCACCCAGGTGCGGCTAAAATTCGAACAAGAAATAAAACATTCAATAATATTTTTTGATAGTTTTATTGTAGATTCAATCTAGGCAACAAATTTAATCAACTCATGCCTTTTTTATTCCAGTTCTGGCGTGTTGTTTTTGGATGTAATTTTAAGTTTTATAATATCCATTCATACATTTATAATATTCATACATTTAAGTTATAATTGTGCATAAATACTTCACGATTGGAAGTAGGTAGGCAGGGGGTAAAATGATCCTGGGATCATTTTTTGCCCCAACTGCCTTATTAACAAAAAATATCAAAACATAACCTATGTTTTTCGAATACTGTAATGAAGGACGGTTTATTCAATTACTAATTGGTAACAGAAACTGAAACAAACACGGCTATCACATAATATGTACGTAGACTAATGCTACATAATGTCAAATAATGGCTTACTTGAGATCGAGCACATCAATTTTGAATATTTTGTGATAAAAACTTTTCCACCGACAACAACGCCACGACACTGATAGAGATTGTACAGCTCAGCCTTAGGAGCACGAAAGTCACTGAAAATATCCTAGATTGCGATATTAAGTTGGTATAACAGCCGGGGATCGTTTTACCTCGTGGGATCATTTTGTACCACCTTCCCCTAACCTATAAAATTACGACCTTTCCGTAAAAGCTGCAATTTGATTATTTCTACATTTTTCTCGTAATGAAAATATAAATCGAGATATATAACTTCGTAACTTAACACTTATTATTATATGACACGAAATTATTTGTCCAGTGAAGTTAGACGGTCTCCGGCGAGACGAACGGTAGTCGGCAGTGCGCGCCATATTGCAGCTTCTCCCTCTCTCTCTATCTCGCTCAGCCGCTCGCAGTAGGGAGAGCTCTCTTAGTGCCGTGCTTTGTGTCGGAGTATCGACGTTGACCGTACCGCTCAGTCAGCTCCATCTTGTTACGCGTGGTGGGGAAAGTGTGAAGTGACAGCTCGCTTATCTTATCGTGCTCTCACACCCCGGGATACAAGGAGTCAGCTGGAGGCAACTATTTCGCTTCAGCTGTCGCGTGCGGATTTTATCCACTCTACTGCGAACTATGTGAAGGAGGTCAAACAGCCCTCGGCACATAGCTGTTCTCCTCTTGAGGCCCGTCTCCAGATGCTCGAGGGGTATTGGGAGAAATTCGAGACCACCCACGAGAAGATCATCTCGGCCGGGGGGAAGTACGAGAATTTCACGGCTCATACGTATTTCACTGAGAGACGATTTGACGGAGCGCTCGAGGATTATGTATTGGCTCGTGATCGGCTGATGACGCCGAGGCGGCCGGCGGCGGTGCGGCGCTCACAAGTACACGGCATCCCTCTCTGGCAGGGGGCAATACCGGGCATCCCGGCAAGCGTTGCCGGAGATCACGCTGCCCTCGTTCGACGGCTCTTATGCTGAGTGGAGGTCGTTCCGGGATCTCTTCTCGTCGCTCGTCATCGACAACTCGGAGGTGTCAAACGTTGAACGGATGCACTATTTGCGTACTAGCCTCAGTGGTGAAGCGTCTCGGCTCATCACTCACATGTCTGTGGCCGAGGACTCGTTCTCCATCGCATGGGAAATGCTCGTTGCTCGGTTTGAAAACCGTCGGCTGCTCGCGTCTGCTCACCTGGACCGGCTCCTCTGCTCAGCTCCGATGGCTGCTCCTACCACAAGCGAGCTTCACCGCCTTGTAACGACTACGATGGAGTCTCTAGGGGCGCTGGAAGCGCTCGGGTTAAATCCTTGCTCCTGGGACCCGGCGTTGGTGCATCTGCTTGTTCGACGCCTGAGTCCCAAGATCCGAGAGGCTTGGGAGAATAAGATCGGCGGCTCCACCGAGCTCCCTACGTTTGCTCAGCTGCAAGAATGTATTCAGGGTCGTGCTCGAGCGCTGGAAAGCCTCACGCTCAACGCTGTTATGCCTCAGGCATCTGGCACCGCTCCACGTTCGCGCTCACCGCCCCGCTCTTCGGGAAGGGTTAATCTCACCGCCACGGCAGTGCCGCCGTCAGCTCGGGAGAAGGCTTGGCCCGCCGCCAACCGGTATCCTTGCTCCTTTTGTGAGGGGGATCATTTTATCTCCTCATGCCTGGCGTTTGGGAAGCAATCTGCTGCTGCTCGGAAGTCCATCGTGGATCGCCTATATCTGTGCTTCAACTGCCTCGGGAAACACAGCATCCGGGTGTGTCAGACGTCGCGCACATGCCAGATATGCCACAAGCGGCATCACACTTTGATCCATGCCGCATTCAAGGATGCTCGACCTCCTGCCACCTCGTTGCCGGCTCCTGCTGCAGCTCCACGAACTCCGTCACCGGAAGTCCTGAAGGACGAAGAGACGTCGCCGACCCGCGAGCTTAGTCCTGCTGGGTCGAGTTCGGACGCCGCTGCTCCACTGTGAAGCCAGGGTGCTTCCTCCGCTCCGTCTCGCGCCCATCACGGAGTCCTACTCGCGACCTGCTCAGCCCTGCTCGTGTTGGACCGAAGCAGGATCCATCCGGTCCGTCTCATTATGATGATGATGATGATGAAAAAATTTATTATGCCCTAGCACGCTATAGGGCAAATTTCAAGAGGCCATAACTGATTAACAAAATAATCATTACAAAATAATTAAATAATATTACAATAATCATTATAAGTACTTACTACTAAATACAAACTATAAAATAAAAAATAAAAATAAAATAGAAAAGACAAAATCATTCACACTACAGTGTTCGAGCTCATCCATCCATCCCTCCATACTCTGTTCGCAACAAATGGGTATAAAGCCGACTTTTAAATATATCGAGGGACGATGCCATTCGAATGACACCTGGCAATGAATGCCAGAACAGCGCAGTAGCAATTTGAAAGGATCGGTGGAATACCTCAGTCCGATGATTAGGAATGTGGAAGACCACGCCTTCCTCCCGCCTCTCCGACCGTCGGACTCCAGGGTCCTCCCTAGGCAAAATTTCACTTATATAACCAGGAACACTAAGATGTGTCGAATGATAAGCCAAGATCCCTAAAAAATACAGACGCCGACTTTTGACCGACAACCAACCCAGCCTTTTGCGATACGCGGTAATGGGCATATCACGCCGTAAGTCGAAAATAAATCGAACGCAATTGTTGAGCAGAACCTCTAGTTTGCTGTTGAGGGTCTCATTTAAGTCATGGTACACGAGGCAGCAATAGTCGAAATGAGGCAGTATGAGGGCTTTAACTAAGGTGATTCTCACATCAGCATTGAGAGATCCTTTGTGATATTTCAACTTGTGCAACACCCCGTGTACTTTTTGCGAAATAGCCAATACATGCTTATTCCACGACAGGTCAGATGTTAGAACTACACCCAGATTCCTTGCCTCTGATACGAACGGCAGTACAGACGCCCCAACAGTGATCTGAGGAAGTTCCGAGAAATTGATTGCGCTAATATAGGCTCTACTACCTATAATGATCGCCTTCGATTTGTCAACATTTAACGCCAAGCCGTTTGTATCAGCAAACCGCGATATTGCATGTACGTCGCTGGCGACCTTCACAATCGCATCGTTAAGATCAGACAGTGAGCACTGCAAATAAATTTGCACATCATCAGCAAAGATCATATGCTTGCAGTGACTCAGGTTCACGCCAATATCGTTAATATAAAGCAAGAACAGCAACGGCCCGAGGACAGAGCCTTGCGGGACTCCCGCAGTCAGCCCAATACGGCTAGAGGGGCCACCCCTCTCGCCCACAACTACCTGGGATCTACCTGAACGATATGAGTAGAACCATTTTAAGGCCGACTCTGAGCAACCTACACGTTTAAGCTTTTCGAGGAGGCGTAGATGTGGAACAGTGTCAAATGCCTTAGAAAAATCAAACAGGATAAGGATAGTTATCTTCCTGTCGTCAACACCACGCCGAATGTCATCGGTGACCCGAAGCAGCGCCGATTGCGTGCTGTGAAAGCGCCTGTACGCGGACTGTCTCGAATCTAGAATGTTCTGTGCCTCCAAGTAGTGCATGATTTGATCGAATACAATCCTCTCAAAATTTTTCGAAAATTCAGGTACGTTTGCAATCGGCCTTGTATCAGAAGGCGCTCTCGGAGTCTTTATTTTTAGTAACAGGAATATGTGAGGGAAATGCGAAAGCTGTATTGAAAAATTAAATATGCGCGTTAGGTGCGTGATCAGAAGCGGAACTGACTTTGCAATGACAAATCTGGAGACACCATCCGGACCAGCATTGAGTGAGGTAGACGCAGAGCGATTTATGCATCGCAGGACCACTTCTCCTGAGATTCGCGCAAAAGCAAACAGATTTGCACTGCTAGGAGTATCGGCTACCATGATCCTGAACTGGTCATCAGTCATCTGCATTAAGACGGCCGAAATAGTTCCATAATAGGAATTTAGCTCATCTGGCGTAAAAAAATGCAGTGGAGAAGCCAGAGACGGTTTGACAAGGCCCAAGTGTCGCAGTTCAGCCCACATCCGCTTTTGATCATTTATTGAGTTGAGTTTGGATAACAAGAACTCATTTTTGGCCTTCCTTATGGCCAATGTTACTCGATCTCTAGCTAGTCTATACATGGCGAATCCGAGATTACTGCCAGACCTGCGAACGCGTTTATAAAGACTATTCCGTTCTCTGATGCTGCGCTTCAAATCATCAGTCAGCCACGGCGTAGGCGGCTTCCGGGCCCTGAACGTACTCACTGGCGCATGCATGTCTAACGCCGAGCACAGCGATGCCGTGATAGCCTCAGTGTGAGCATCGAGTTGCATAGTAGTGCAGATATCGACTGAATCATCTACTCCTCTCGATAGAAGTTCAACATCAGCAGTAGCTAGAAAATCCGCATCACGGAAGTTTGTTAAATTGCGCTTCGAAATTAAGCAAGCAGAATCCGAGGGCAAGCCGATCGCATACTGGAGAGATACGATGTCATGACCAGCAATGAAGGGGGCCGAGGACTTATGAAACGATAGGAGTTTATCCTCGTCATCCAGTATAACAACATCCAACCACGAGTCGCTTTGAGCTGTGTGGTGGGTTGCATCAGATGGCACAAGAAATAGTGAATGAGAGAAGATGAAATTCTTAAGATAATTCGCCGTGTAGTCATTCGACCGAAGATTGCAGTTCAGGTCCCCCGTAATTATTATATTTTTATATCTATGGGCCAAGCGAGCGAAACTAGACTCAAATCTATGGAGAAGCTGTCCCTTAGGCCTCCTGTACATTACAGTGAACAAGACAGTTTCACCTTTAGGCAGAGTTATCTGTAGGATAAGAAATTCGGGAGCATTCGAGAACACGTTTGGCGAGGCGTCTAAAATTTTAGCAGAAAGCGAATTATGAATATAGCAGGCTACTCCCCCCCCCCTTGTTTTCCTTCGCGATCGTTCCGTATCAGGAAATAGCCGTCTATACTGACTAGCTCGTCAGCAATGTGCGCATGAAGCCACGTTTCTGAGATTGATATGATATGACAGGGGTTATCACTGACATGCATGCGCACAAGCTCAATGTGTGCTAATAGCGAATTTGCATTGAAAGAAATAATCATAAGATTTTGCAGGACCGATGTCCGTGCATCACTTGAAGATGCCCTACTTACAGGCAGTCAAGCCATCTTAGAAAGATCATCCACCGAGTCTATGGTTATTACAGGCGAGCCATCTTGTTTTCTCGCAAAAATCCTGGAATTTCTAGTCCAGACATATTTATACGATGCAGATAGCGCACGATCTTTGGCGCGGCGCAACAGTTTATAGGTGTCGGCAGGTAAGAGTTCATTTACGAATAACTTATCGCTCGCATTACTGCCAAAGACTTCGCCCACCGTAAGATTACGCTTAGTGCGCTTAGCGCTAATAATGGCATTGCGTACAGCGCCCGATGTCAGAGTCACTACAATCGATAGCCGGCTACGCAACGGATCGTCAGCGATCGTTGATACTTGGCCACTTGCACGAATGTTCCGCATCATCACCCGAGCTGCAAGAATATGATTGGCAAGGTCATCCAGCCCAAGTGCAGCCATGACCTTGAGTGCGACACTGCGCGGAGAATCCAATATCGTTTTTGGAATACCAGCTATCACAATTTCATTCATAGCATTGTCTAACACATTCATACCGACATTCAAGGTCGAATTCCGATTCAAACCTGATGCGCTCGCGTCAGCCTTAAGCTTCGAGATTTCCTTCACAAGTACAGCATTCTTTGTTTCAAGTGCAGCGATCCGCACAGACTGTGCAGCTATCTGCTCCGTGTTCCCATCTACTTTATGCACTAGATTAGGCAAATCCTTTAAAATATTATTTACTGCCTCAAGAGCCCCCCGAACCTCCCCAGCAAACTCTTCGGAATTCGCCGTCGAACGCTGCAGAGTGCCAAGAGATGACCTAACATCAGCCTCGAACTGATCCGACTTGCTGCTTAACTTGCACAGAGTGTCCATAATCCGCGCCAAAGACACAGCTTCATTTGGTGGCGACCGGATCACCTCAGGGGAGGGCGGAAGCGAATGATATATATGATCGATATGATCTCCGTTATCGTCATTCATGATAGATAAGTGTGCTATACAACAGTCATTCACAGTTCTGTTCTTAAAATAATAACTCACGCACCCCGGATGAAAAGCTCGGTCACAGCTCGAGCAAATTACCGCGGACTTTGCGATCACCCTATAGCAACGAAAGCAAGACTTCGACATGCGTTAAGAGAGCAAAAAATTACCAACAGCAACGGCCCAAGTCGATCACGACGACAACGACAGCACAGGCCGTTTAGTAGGGGCCGCACTTTACCCTGCGCGGCATGGACTATCGGTTAAGTAGATTACTTATCAATTACTTATCGATTACTTATCGATTACTTATCGAATCGGCGGTGAGAGTGATGGTCAAATAGATAACGATGACTAATCGCTTCCAAGAAGCATCACAGCTGCGAGAGGCGTTGACCAGAGCAGCACGGTGCGCATGCGCACGAAGCAAGAGGCTCGTCACTAGATGTCAAGGCCGTTCGCCGCGCTGATCCGTCGCACATGCGCACTGAAAATTTCGCCGAAATCCCGATTCCAATGACAGCTTGCCACAAGCAGCGCAGAAGTGAGGTTATGAGAATTCTGAGTGATTTTCACCGGCTTATCAACCAACAACGTTATAAGACTGCTGAAAGATGATTTTCCGTGAAAAGCACTCTTTAAGCTTGCTCTCTCCTGCAACAAAACCGCCCGCCGGCAGGGAACAGCAGTACTATGCCGACAAATACACAGAGCGATAAGAAGTACGTCAGGTTATACTCACAGACGGAGAGAGAGAGAGAGCACCCTGGCTCGGAGATCTTCCTGGTGTCTTCGGCGTTGGTAAGAAAGTTTCGCTTGCCAAAACATAAGTCCTTTGTGCAGCTCACTCTCCGATCTGCTTACTCAGCCTTCCGGTTTTGGGTGACGGCTCACATTCTTGATCGGCTCATGGCTGCTCTCCCGTCCTTCTTTGCCGAGGAGCACATTTGGCCGCACCTTGCTCACTTGGAACTCGCCGATCCAGCCTTTCGTACTCCTACGGCCGTGGATATTTTGTTCGGAGCTGATGCCTTCGGCCAAGTCCTGCTTCTGGAGATCATCCAAGCCGGACCGTCGCTTCCTGTCGCACAGCGCACGCAGCACGGCTGGCTAGTGTTCGGGCCAACAGGCCCTTCTCCGCCGGTCAACGCACTGGCCTTACACGTCAGGGCCTCCAATGACCAGCTCCGCTCCATGTTAAGCCAGTTTTGGGTTCAGGAGGAGGTGCCTAGCTGTCCCGATGCTCTGCTCAACCCTGACGAGCTCGCCTGCGAGTAGCATTTTAAGGAGACTCATCGCAGAGACAGCTCAGGGAGATACATAGTGCGGCTCCCCTTCTCCTCGTCGCCGACCGCTCTTGGAGACTCGCAGCGTGTAGCAGTCTCTTGCTTCACGCGCCTTCGTGCACGGCTACAGCGGAATCCACAGCTTCATCAGCTCTACTCTGACTTCTTGACCGAATATGAAGCGCTCGGACACATGAGAAAACTAACTCCTTGCCTCGCTCAGGACTGTCTGTTTTCGGAGATGACCTGGGCACATGGAGACTTGTCTCCAGGAGGGTCGAGGGTCTCTGGGGGCCGGCAGGAGTGCCCTGGCCATGGCTCGTGTCATCCATGTTTCCTCCCTCATCATGGTGTGCTTAAGACGTCCAGCGCAACGACCAAACTACGGGTGGTGTTCAACGGCTCGGCGGTGACCAGCTCTGGATCCTCTGTCAACGATCTGCTACACACCGGCGCCAAACTTCAAGTCGATATCTCCGACGTGCTGCTCTGGGTCCGACGGCACCGGTTCGTTTTTATGGCGGACATCACCAAGATGTTTCGGCAGATTAGAGTTCACGAGGAGGACTGGCCATTTCAACAGATCTTGTGAAATGCTCACGGCGGCCCGCCCTCCACGTATCAACTGCCCACCGTCACCTACGGGATGAGACCTGCTCCGTTTCTCGCCGGGCGACGCTGCTGCAGCTCGTCAAGGATGAAGGCTCGCGCTTTCCCTTGGCCGAGGCACCGATGCTTCACGGTCGTTACGTTGACGATATTTGTGGCGGCTCGGACACTGTCGACCAGCTCATTGAAGTCGGCCGTCAGGTTCAAGGTATGTGTTCCGCTGGGGGATTTTCCCTCTCGAAGTGGCATGCCAACCATCCACCTCTGCTCGACTATCTCCAGCTCCTTTCCTCGATCGAGCCCTCGCGGGCGTTGAATACCACGGAAACCAAGATCCTCGGTCTCCTGTGGAATCCGGAGCCAGACTCTTTCTCCTTCTCCTTACAGTCCACTTTCCGCTCTCCAATCACCAAACGGATCATCCTGTTAGAGTTGGCTCAGATTTATGACCCGCACGGCTTCCTCTCTCCCTTGGTAATCCGCGGTAAAGTGTTGTTACAGGACCTGTGGGTCGATAAGCTCGGATGAGACGATGAAATTTCTTCGACCGTTTCACACAGGTGGGCTCAGTTCCGCTCAGATCTCCGACAGCTGGACTCTATTACCATTCCTCGGTGGCTCGGACTCCTCCCCGATTCGGTTGTCGAAATACACGGGTTTGCAGACGCGTCTCAAGTTGCCATGGCGGCTGTGGTGTTCTTCAAGATCACTACCCCTGGCTCGGCAGTGTTCGTGTCGTTTGTATGTTCCAAGACCCGCGTGGCACCGCTGAAAAGGTTGACGATTCCTCGATTGGAGCTCTCAGCCGCCTTATTGGTGGTCCGGCTCGTTCAGTATGTCCAGCGCCAGTTTTAGCTCACCACCGCCCCGGCCTTCCTTTGGACCGACTCGTCGGTGGTACTCGCCTGGATCAACGCTTCACCGTCTCGTTGGAAGGAGTACGTCCGGAATCGGGTTCAGCTCATTCAAGAACTACTCGCAACCTGGCAGCTCGTACCTGGGCAGGAGAATCCGGCGGACTGCTCTTCCCGAGGTCTCTCCGTGTCACAGCTCGCTAGTCACCCGCTGTGGTGGCACGGCCCAGGATGGTTCAAGAACGATTCAAGCAGTTGGCCTGGCCTAACGGGCATGCCTGCTCCGGCTGCACTCCTCGAGGAAAGGTCGGGCTCTGTGTTCTCCGTCCACGCCTCCCCACCGGTGGAGTGGGAGTTGGTCCAGCGCTTCTCGTCGCTCAGGAAGTTACTGCGTGTTACGGCAGTCTGCCAGCGCGCTGTGAGTCGATTCCGTGGCTGCCCCTGCTCATCGCTCGTCACAGTCCTGTCGCCTGGAGGCGTAGCCGAGGCACAGGTGTTTTGGGTAAAGTCAACTCAGGCTGCTCATTTTGCTCGGGAGCTAGCTCTGCTGACTTGCGGCGAGTCATTTCGCTCTGGACATCCGCTCGCCTGGCTCACTCCGTTCATCGATCGCCGAGGGGTTCTCCGAGTTGGGGGTCGCCTCTCACGTGCTCCGGTCGCCTTCGAGCAGAGGCATCCCATCATTCTTCCTCGCACGTCAACTCTCACTCACTTGGTGATTCGCGACGCTCATCTTCGGACCCTGCATGGTGGAAATCAGCTCACACTCGCCCAACTTCGTCAAAAGTACTGGGTTCTAGGCGGAAGAGCTCCCGTTCGCTCGCTAGTCCTTCGCTGCGCGGTCTGTGCTCGTCATCATGGAACTCAAGCTCAGAAACTCATGGGGCAGCTTCCTCTAGCCCGGCTCACCCCCTCCCGGGCTTTTCTGCATACCGACGTAGACTACGCTGGACCGGTGTCACTGCGCGCCTGGAAGGGGCGAGGCCACCGATCCGTCAAGGGTTGGCTTGCCATCTTCGTTTGCATGGTCACCTCCGCAGTTCATCTCGAAGTGGTCTCTGACTATACGGCGGACGAATTCATCGGCGCCTACCGGCGGGTTGTGTCTCGGCGTGGAATGTGTCGCCACCTGTATTCGGACTGCGGCACCACCTTCCAAGGTGCAGACCGTCTCTTGAGGACACTTTTCTCTTCGGCCTCCAAAGAGTCGCACCAGCTCGCCAAGGCGTTACTCGACGATGGAACTCGGTGGTCCTTTAACCCTCCCGGAGCTCCCCATTTTGGAGGGAAATGGGAGGCAGCAGTACGCTCAGTAAAACACCACCTAGCGCGGACCATCGGCGACGACCTGCTCACCTTCGAGGAACTCTCCACGCTGTTAGCTCAAGTCGAGGCCATACTCAACTCTCGACCGTTGGAGGCACTCTCCGACGATCCCGACGACCTTGGAGCCCTAACTCCGGGTCACTTTCTCGTGGGAGGTCCCTTGACGGTTATCCCGGAACCGTCGCTGGAACACCAGTCGCTTTCTCGATCGGCTCGTTGGCGGTTAATTCAGCAGAAGCTCCAAGCCTTTCGGTACCGGTGATCCACCGGCTATCTACAGCACCTCCAGGCCATCTCGAAGTGGCATCGACCTAATCGCGATTTGTAGGTGGGGTTCATTGTTCTGCTCGGTGACGAGCGAACTTCTCCGACGAAGTGGCCGCTAGCTCGGATAACGGCTCTCCACCCTGGTAAGGACGGTCTGGCTCGAGTGGCCACCATCAAGACCGCCACCACTACGATCCTCAGACCAATCGTCAAGCTCATCCCTCTTCTTGTAGTCTCGACCGTGACGACTCGTCTTCATAGCCCTTGCGGACTAGTCATGCCAGCCATTCTGGCTGACGGTGGGGAGAATGTTTCGGCGACACCGAAATGCGTTTAAATTCGCCGCGCGATAGACCGGCTCCTGGTCGATAGAGGAGTGAGCGTCGCTCGATACTAGCCACGCTCCCCCCTCTACTACGCTCGCCGGCTAGCCTCGTGCCTGACCGGAACCGGTTTCTCGGCCATTCGTGTTCAGATTCGATCAGCGACAGCGTGCGGACGATTCTAGGCAGCTCTATCAGTTGTTTATCATTGTTAATATCTAGACTACGGCTCATTCGCAGTTTTTTTCTCGCGTCATTTTTGTGGAATTTAGACGACTCGGCTTCTCTGTTGGACTACGTGCGCGTTAAGTGTTTGTGTCAGCTCTTGATCGTAAGCTCATTCTGCCCGGCTCTGTGCCGTTTACGTGTCGGCTCTGTGTCCGTACTTAATTTATAGCTTGCTCTATCCGCTGGCCAGGTCATCGCGCGAACAGCAAATAATGTTGAACTGTTATAAATATAGTACATTGATATTGCTTATTAATACTAAAAAACAGAGAATAAAATTTTTTAAACTTTGTTTGAATGCCTCTATTAGTTCTCTCGTAATAAGATTCCGTTGTAATTATTTGGTCGTGGACGTGCGTCCAGCGGGATTCTCCTTTTAATACACTATTGATTGCGACAGATTTTTAGTAATTGATCCGATAGAAAGAAGTGATGGATTACAATGGAAAACAAACATCCCATTGTATCGTTTTCTCTATTTCATTTTTTTTATATTACTTAATCTTATTGCGGTTTTAGATATTTTTGATGTATTAATTAATTTCTAATTGGAATTGTTCAGTTTATTTAGTTTATTTAGTACTGGATAGTTAGATCAAAAAGTGGAAAATATCTACGAAAACGGTTGGGCAAGACAAATTTTGTGTGTCTTTTCTCCGTCATTTTTAAGAGGCAGTGATACCCAGCGAAAAATTCAGACGGCTTCGCTTTCGTCGCGGTAGTGCAGAGCTCGTTGCATTTGGCTAAGAGCCACTGCTAATTACCTCTAGATGGCGTGGCGCGCGTATGCTACGAGGCTCCGATATCTGTAGTAAGTTAGACCCGTTTTGTTCCAACCTTCAGGTAAAGTATCTGGTAGCTAACAGCTGGATAAAGTTTACCCGTCAGTTAAATACGTGAACGCTGTTCCACCGTTCTTTACCCTACTGTTAGTTACCCAGCGATATGTATCGATTCTAACTTCCGGAAATACTGATGCCTATGTTCAAGTGTAATCGGTTTTTTTAAAACCATATTTAATTTTTTCGCATATTAGTGTGCACATAGAATCCGAAGAAAGACAATATTTTATTCATTGAAAGGGTATTTTCCTCTGAATAATGGTAAGTACTGTTTTTTTACAATTCTGACATAGGTGAAATAAGTCATAATTTCTTTATTGTATTATAAATAGATGCCTAATAACCCGAAAAGGGAAAGAAGCACAAATTTTTCGGCCGATGAAATGAACAGCCTTGTTTCAATAATTTCACAAAACCAAGAAATTATTGAATGCAAGAAAACGGACGCTACAACGTGGCGAATGAAAGATGAGGCATGGGATAAAGTTACCGAATGTTACAATTCGTGTTCCGCAACTCTTCGCTCAAAAAAAACATTGCGGAATAAATACGAAGATATAAAAAAAATCCGACGAAAATCTGCCCGCAACAAAATGGAGCGATTTAAAACTGGCGGTGGGGTTCTGGACATACAAAACCTCACATCTACCGAGGCAATTATTGCCAAAGTCATGGGATCGACAATAGATGGACAACCATCTGTTTGGGATAGCGACACCATGCCAAGTAATAAGTGAACTTTTATTTGGTCTTCTCAGACTTCAACAGTCAAATTGGATCGCTTCTGTTATTGAATTTTAATGTTGGAATATTTGATACTATATAAACAGAGGAACAAAACGCTTCAACTATTGAACGTGAGGACATAAATTATGTCGATGACGAAAATCAGGAGATGCACGTACGTATAAAACAAATGAAGATGCAAAGAACATACTAATGGAGAAATCAAATGACGAAAATTATACTCGATTGAACAGGACAACTTGATTCCATCGGACGCATTCCATAACATTGAATTTCTCGAAGACTACGAGCAACTTGCAGCGCCGTTGGAAACAAGTGGGATGGATATGGACGCGAATATCCCTAAAAAAGGTGTTCGCATTTTACAAAGACCAACAGCGCCCGAAATAAGAAAAACTATTAAAAAGAAGAGGTTCCAAGAAACTCGAGAAGGCAACAGCGAAGCACATAAAAAAGAAGAACTCCATGCCATGCGCATGGAGATACTTCGTAAAGAATTGGAGGTCAATGAGACTCGCTTATTAGCTGCTCGTCTTGACGTCGAGATAAAAGAAGTACAAAAAACATTGAACTAAGGCGTCTACAAAATGTATTAGAATAAGATTTTTTTATTATCATATTTAGAGTCATATTATTATCATTTTTATTGTATTTCTATTCCAACCACCAAGTGATTACAAAACTGTGATAAAGTCGTTGTAGCAAATAAAAATTTATTACGATGTTGAAATTTTACAATCTTTTTATGTTCATAGAAAATTTGTACGAGAATCCGTTAATATTTAGTGACTATGATGACGATGATTTGAAATCGAAGTGATATTGCGAGTTCGAAAAACATACACAATACGACCACGTCCAGATTTATTTAACAATTATGACGATGAAGAATTTTTGCAACGATTTTCATTTTGGAAAAGCACGTTTCACACGATACTCAACATGGTTGAAGAAAGGATTAAAAACAGGACTGATAATTAAGCCGAAATTTGATTTGTAGATTGTAGAGTGTAGTTTTTTACTTGCCTGCTACGCAAGTGCTGTCGAACTAGCCTGTAAAATACCAAAAGGAATGTTTATCAGACAAATGTAGGATGCACTTTACGTTGTAATAGCGATAATACGTTACCTCGAAAAATGGGTTTCAATTAATGAAGCGCGCACATTGGCATTCTCAACTGCATGACGAATATTTTCTCCATGCAGCTCCAAAACTTCGACAGCATTTTCAATTTCCATGTCAATCTCTGGTTCAGGTTCTGCCATACTCAGCGCAATATTGTGAAGCACTGCTGTTGCGACTATTACCTAGCGAATTCGGGCCGCATTCTCAATCCGAACGCCAAAACTGGAAATCTGCGTTTCCACACTCCAAAAGCTCTTTCGATGACATTTCGTGTGCGAATGTGCGATTCATTATACACTTCTTTAGCCCGAGTATTTGTTTGTAGCAGTGGAGTCAAGATAATATTTGAACATGCATATCCATTATCACCGAGCAATACTCCATGCCCCATTAGTCTGTCAAGGAATCGTCCTGGTACTTGACTGGCATTAAAAATTGTGGAATCGTGACTGGAACCCGGCCATCGTGCGACAATGTCCAAAAATTTCATATTACTGACACAAATTGCTTGTACGTTCAAGGAAAAAAATCCTTTCCTGTTTCTGAATATCTCAGCATATTGTCCTCCTATGAACATATATGATCAGAAATACTGTTATTTTTAATTCTATTCTCGAACTAATTTATTCTTAATATATGTAACATACCTGGTGATTTGAGTCGAACATGTGTGCAATCAATTGCATCCATGACTCTTGGAAACCGTGCGATTCTGTAAAAATCGACTTGGATGCGGTTTCGACCATTGTGTGTAGTTGGAAAGGCAACATGCAACGGTAGCAGAGACGCTAGTGCTTCTGTTACTTTTTTTTATTATTCTACAAGTCGTCGACTTGTGAATGCCACCCAAGTCGCCAATGACCGCTTGAAATGTCCCAGTGGCATAATATCGCAGTGTTAATAATAGTTGCAGCTTTGGTGGCACACTATGATTTCTAAAAGATGAATATTCTCGTAAAAAATTAAACTTTGCAGTCTGCCAAATCAAATTTCGTGCTTACTTATCAGTCCTGTTTTTAATTATTTCTTCAATCATGTTCAGTATCGTGTGGAACGTTCTTTTACGAAATCGGAATTGTCGCAAAAATTCTTCGTCGTCATAAATGTTAAATAAATCCGGACGTGGCCGTATTGTATATGGTTTTCGAAATCGCAATATCACTTCGATTTCAACATCATCGTCATCATAGTCACTAAATATTAACGGATTCTCGTACAAATTGTCTATATTCATTGTCGTTTCAATTTTTTTTGGCTGCTCCAAAACACAACACACGATTCGGAGCAATGCAAATTCTTAGGCTATGTTAAAGGATCAGTTCCGCCATGTTTCTACCCCCACCATTGCTTTTCTCACGTTTACCGGGAAGTTAAGCAGCCTACTCGGTACTTTGCGGATGGTTAAATTATCTTCCAGGTATAAGACATTTACCCGCTGGGTAACGTTACCTGGAAGTTGGAAATCCGCCAGTTAGGAGTTTACCCGCCGGGTAGGCTACCAAACACTTTATCCAGAGGTTGAAACAACCCGGCCTTAGCCGGTCAACTTTAACTTAAATTAAGTTATTTAAAGAAAGTATGTTTACTTGAAAGACGAAATTCATTAGAGAATATACTTTGTAACACGTCCGCTCATTGACACTTCCTCGTCTCGACTGACTTCTCCTATTTCATTAATGTTCTTCTTTTTATCCTTGCCTTCTTTACATCGCTCAGATAGTAAATTAATCTGGAGTCTTGGTAACGTCCAATTTCTTCATTCGGCCATTCCTGCATTTTCTTCGGTTCCCGAAGAATTCCATTCATATGGTTTCATATAATCTGCTGCTGTTGTTGTCATCTTTGGACCTTCACCATCTCGAATCCGAATTACCTCATAACGATTTTGGCCTTTACTCTGCACTACTTCATATGGTCCGAGATATTTTTTTTAATTTTCAACCCAGGGCCATATTGTGTTCGCTTAGTAGCAACTATGTCTCCCTTTTTATAATCCATTGCTTTTTTACAAGTACGATTATATAACCTCCGATGTTCTTCTTGTATCTGATATAAATTCTCTTTTCTCACACGCCTTAACTCTTCTCTATCTTGAGACAAAACCCTTCTTTGACAATATAAAGGTTTCACCCGGCGCGACTTGGGTCGGGAGCTGCGGGGGCTCAAGGGGTTTTAACGAAATTAATTTGGCTCTAATAACAGAGTTTTGGGCGCCAGTCGATTATACGTTCGACAACGATTATAGATTAACAGAAATTCTGCATTCGGCTGATGAAACCCAAAATTAGAGGGGATTCGGCTTTGGTGACCCTCGAAAATTAAGAGGGAGAGAAAGGCAACGAGAAAATATAAGTCACTTACCGAATTCTCGTTGACTGGCTCTCCTACTCGTTTTAATCAAATAGACGATTAACGATCGATGAACTTGACGAAATAATTAGCGACAACACAAAACGATTTATAATGAAGCGAAATCGTTTAATATATCTGAATACATAAGTATCGAAATTCACGGCCCGTCGACACACAATAACGCTTTTCAAGGAGATAAATATCGACGTGTGACCCGCTCGGTGGTCACGGAGAGAGTCCGATCATAATCTAGTTTCGTTACGCTGGGCCTCACAAATCTTGTCAAATTTGCGCCGCGCGATACAGGTGGGGCTGGCCCTCTAGTTTTCTTTCGTCGATAGAGTACTAGCCTAACTGACGTTGGGCGATGATTTTAAATATTGTCACAATCTTGCTCAAACATATTAATTTATTCTTCTTCAACCAGAGCTAAAATTTACGGGTTCTCTCTTCTTCTCATTTTTACTCCCAATAGTAACTCAAAAGGTGTCATTTTGATGCTTCGTTGATACGTGCTATTTAGACAATTCTGCACTTGTTCAACATGTCGGTACCATTTATCCGGATCCTCTAACGATAATTTCGTTAATATTGGAATGATAATTCTGTTTATCCTTTCAACCTGTCCGTTTCCACGCTGTACTCCTGTTATAATTAATATGTGCTCGATATTTTCCGTTCTGCAATACTCGTCGAATTCCCCCGATGTAAATGCTGGTCCTCTATCGCTAATAAGATGTTGCGGGTTCCCAAACACCGCTTGCTGCATCTTTAATTTTCCAATTACAGGGTGGCCACTAAATCTGATGCAAAAAGTTCCCTGACAATTCCCTGACTTTTACGAAAATAAATTATATATATATTGTGACGTTGCACAAATAATCCTCCCTGCGCCCGGCCGTCCAAAGGCAACCGTCCCACAAAACCTGCGGATAAAAAGATAAGTATGACTTACGCACTAAAACTTAGCTTGTAAGATCTGTGCAAAGACTTACCCGGGAGGCCAGTCACTCGCAGGACTGACCCCGGCAGTTCTATCATCGTCGTCGTCGTCGTCGCCACAAAATCGTCGTCGTCGTCGTCGTCCCCGGCAGTCCTATCATCCCCGTCATCATCATCGTCGACGTCGCCGTCCTAATCGTCGTCGTCGTCGTCGTCGTCGCCTGCAGAAATAACCTAAAAAGAAAACAAAAGAAGATTACTTGCCAGAAAATTACAAGTATGGAAATGAAAAATTACTCACCTGGTACAAACGAGAATCATCCCTCGACGAGTCAGACCGAAGAACGAAGAAATAACCCCACGAAGAAGGAAAATCCAGCACTCGAAACTCGCACATTATGCGCATCGCATTACACTCGAAAAGTACACAACTGTCATACACTGCAATCGTCCGTCCCCGCTACCCCAGCCATCCATCGGCTGAGCGGCGATAAGAGAGCGAAGATGGCAGCAGCGCACGGCGATCCCCAATAATTCCCCATTATTCCCACGCATAAATCCATACCCGCAATTACCCTGAATTATCGACCGCCCTACTTACCTACCTACTCCCGATAGATCCCGCTACCGTCAGGCACGAATCAATCATACGCCTGACCCATCTATCGACCCGTGACGCTGCTGCCGAAGGATCGAGCGACCCGTGGTCGATGCCGGTAAGCTCGGCCAATCAGCGGCCGAGAAAATTCGCGAGCTTCCGGCCGGCCACGAGGCCGTCACTTTGTGACGAGCCGGCAAAGAGAATAGTTAGGAGAGAAATAAATTTGCGGAACTTAAAGAAATTTCGAGGAAACTATAGAGAGTATAAAGGGTACGAGAAAACTTGCGAAAGTGTGAAGAGTGAGAGTGAACGGAGAGAGGCGAAGGATTGTGAAAAGGATTGAGGAAAAATAAGGAGAAGCGAGAAAAGACGAACGAGGAAAGAACGAGAAGGATCGAGGATAGAACGAGGGATAGAGAGAGACAGCCGACCGGTAAGTGTTTGCACAGGTCCCCCGGCAATACACTTACAACGGCCATTAATTTCCCTTTTTGCGTGTCGAGTACTATATTGCGTACTTGCACGAGTTACTCAGTAGTAAAAATTCATAGAGCCTACCCCCCCCCCCCCTTTTGCGTGCGTGCATACTTCGGAAAAATATCCGCGAATCGAAATTTGTTAATATTATTTTTGTGCGACTACAAAACCGGTGGGACGGTTGTATTAATTAAGGAAAATCGAAATATCATATCCGATAATTTATTTAGTCAGACGCGTGCGAGAAAATTCACGGTCATCCCCTCCCCTCCCCGCCTGGCCAGCCAAGTTCCAAGTAAGGCCAAGTTCCTTACTACGCACCAGCGACGGTTACCGTCGCGCGAAGCTCCCGCACCCGCCTACCCCCTTACCACCCAACCGCCTCTAGTACCGTTACATTTTTCCCTTCTCCCCGCCTGCCCCTCTCCTCCGATCGACCGAGTAATAAGACCGAGCGGATAGCTCGAAAATATATATTTTTTTTTGTATTGAGACTAATAAGACTGAGCGAAGATAATTGTATACGAAGATTATTGAGAGTGAATATATATTTTTTGTTTGTCATCGAAGCGCGATTCGGTACTGCGTAATTGCCCGAATATCGCGAATAAATTTTCAAGCATTAAATATTATCCCCGTGTATTCCCTGCCAGTGGTAATTATTAAGAGGCCATATAGAGTCGGAGAACCTTCCCCTGAGATCCCGTCCGACCCTTCCCCTCCCATCAGCTAGTCTTTAGGTACACAGTTGTGTACATTATTTTGTTATTTGATTATTTAAAATAACTGGCGCCCAAAAATTCAACGTATAAAATTGTTTTTTTTTTGAATAGTATTTCTGTTATTATCGCCCCGGAGATAGTCCGCCGATCAGTTAGTTCTTTTTAATTTTGTTTTTCTTTATAAACCTGAATAAACTTTGTTACGTTTATTTTAGTTTCGAGTACTGAACATAATTATTATTTTCCCCCTCTCCCCGCTTCCCCGAATTCCCTCCCACCATCGGCGTGACAATATATATATATATATATATATATATATATTGTAACGAGATTTTCTCGCCACCTTCGTACTCCCCTTCGGCCGCCTCTCTGGCCGGGGACGCGATCTCCTGCCAGGCTGACGGGGGCCGACCGGGGCGGTTGGGCGCCAGGTACCGTGGGTACCACCGGTTAAGACCGGCTTATTTAGTTTTCCGCCCCGGTGGCCCTGCGCCCCCGCGAGACGAGGGTCGAAGGGTTTCCGGCTCCGTAACGGGCTAGCTCAGCCCGCCAATTGGCGAACTAGGTAGAGGGGTGTGGACGAAGGTGAGAAAGGCCGTGGCAGCAATAATTACTCCAACGATGGTCGTGAAAATTTATCAGATTTATTGGCGTGGCTCGCCGGGCTTACGTACTAGGTTTTTCTTACATTTGCTCGCTTACTACTAGCTTACATTAGTAGCGGTACAGCTAACCGGGCCGCCGGCCCGTCTTAAGGTTAGGCGAATCTCCGACCTGAGTCGGTAACGGCGCGTGGACGATCGCGGGTACGTAGCACCATTAGATAGCCGCGGAATCGGGGTGTCTATTTTCCCCCTTAAGGATGCGCCAACTAACTGTCCGATCGGCGGACTTGACCGCCGGAATTATCGCGGGTACGCAGCGTCGTTAGATAGCCGCGGAATCGGGGTTTCAGTCTCCCCCTTAAGGATGCGCAAAATAACTGTCCGATCGGTGGACTTGACCGCTGGAATTATCGCGGGTACGCAGCGTGGTTAGATAGCCGCGGAATCGGGGTTTCAGTCTCCCCCTTAAGGATGCGCAAAATAACTGTCCGATCGGTGGACTTGACCGCCGGAATTATCGCGGGTACGCAGCGTCGTTAGATAGCCGCGGAATTGGGGTTTCAGTCTCCCCCTTAAGGATGCGCAAAATAACTGCCCGATCGACGGACTTGGCCGTCGGAATTGTCGCGGGTACGCAGCGTCGTTAGATAGCCGCGGAATCGGGGTTTCAGTCTCCCCCTTAAGGATGCGCGATAGATAGCCGCGATAGATAACCACGATAGATAACCGCGAGAGGTAAACGCGGGGGATAGTTACGATAGATAGCCACGCTAGATAACCGATAGATAACCGCAAGAGGTAACCGCGACTGATAGTTACGATAGATAGCCACGCTAGATAACCGATAGATAACCGCAAGAGGTAACCGCGACTGATAGTTACGATAGATAGCCACGATAGATAACCGATAGATAATCGCGAACAAAGTGTAACTCTTTACTGGCTCGCAGACGTGTGAGAGAGACGGGACAAAGACTACTTTAGACCTACTACCGAAGACGCAAACATCGGACTCACATTTCTCGGGATAAACCGAGGTACGCACGGGACAATAACTGGGGATCGCCGTAGAGGACAGCGGCGGCGAAGCGGCCGACTCGTAAACACGAGCCTGCTACTGTGCGCCACGCCGGCCGTGCCGGCCGGCGAAATAATACTATCACGCGCACAGAGTTGACGGTGTAGGTTTCGACTCCCCGACGGCCAAATAATACAAAATTCCATTAATGACTTAGGCGCTCGAGCCCTCGAAATTATCGCCCCGCCAAGGGGAAAGCTTGAGCCCTTAAGTCACACACATTTCCACTCAAACAAAAGGCCGCCGAGTCGTCGAAAAGAGAATCGGTTCCCCCGAGAAGGTACGAGGTTGACTTACGCACAATGCGGGCTGCCGGTTCTGCTGAAAATTCCTTCGTACCTCTTGTCGCCTTCCTCCGTCACGTATCCTCGCGTCGGTCGCCGCTCTCGCTGTTCCTGCTACGTAGCCGGTGGGTCTCTCCGTCCACCTAGTCTAATGGCTCGTGCCGAACTGATTTACATTGCTCGTTACGCGAGAATTGCGACTCTCTCCTTTTCCCCTTGTTCGCAATGGCCTTTCCCCTTTTCTCGCTTTCTTCGACGATTCCTTTGTCGATGCTCTCTCTCCGCGGAGCTTCTCCTCGGTCCTCCCGTGCCTCGTTCCCCTCGACGGCCGTCGAGTGACCCGAGGCCAGGGAGGGGCAGAGTTGACGGGCAACGTGCACAGTTCGCGTAGGACCCGAGTGCTCCCGTTACCCCGGTCAACGTCTCCCCACCGAGCGTCTTCCTCACGGAGCCCGGAGTAGTTCGGAGGACGGGGGAGGCTCACCTCGCGGGGCCGGCGTCCCGTATCCCCGCGGTTGACCCACGCTCTATGCCACCAGGCTACTCAAAACAACACCGCGTCCCCCCTTGCCACCCCGAGCCCCAACAAACGAGGCGCCGTGTTGAGCGGTCCTCGACGCTCGGTGTACTTCCGAGAATCCCGCGGAGACTCTCGATCTTTGTTGTTCGTCCATCGGCCAAGGGGCGTAAATCCGACCCATTCCTCGATCGAATTCGTTCGCGTAGCGAGAAGTCGGCGAATTCTCGTTACAATATATATTCGCAAAAGTCAGGGAATCATCAGTATGTATATATATATGATTTATATACGTAGACGTAACTTTAAAACTCAACTTCAAATAACTATTTAGAACGTTATTTTTCTTAATGAGTCGTATATTTGGCAAGATCAAGACTAGATAAAAAAAATTACAGATCGAGATAAAAATTATACAGTTTTTTTTAACTTTGATATTTCTTCGTTGAGGAGAGCTTCTTCTTGTCTCGCATTTTTGATAAGCTCCTCTCTCTTTTCTTCAAGCTCTCTAAGCTGGAGTGCCATAGCTTTTTTCTCGGCAGCTAACGATGTTTCGATGTTTTGCTGCTTTCGCTTTAACTCTACGCTTTCTTGGTACCGTGCATGGGCATTGCGACCGGCGTGAATGATCGCCTTCGAAATTATTATATTTTGAACTCCTCCAGCTATCATGAGTCCATCATGAGCCTGCCTCTGAGCAACAAGTGACTCTTCGGATTGGTTGTCGATGATACACTCACGGTTTATCGAAAAGCCTCGTTCCAGATCCGCGTTGCCATGAGACAAAATCAAAATTTTTTTGAAAAAGGAAATGAGCTCGTTGTTACTGCCATCTCCCGTTTTTGCCACAGTCATCCACAAATCGTCCAATCGATCGTTTTTTCTCGAAAATTGTCTCATCGTATCTGCGAACTTCGAACTTTCGCAAACGGCGAAAAATTCTTTCTCGATGGTTTCGGCAGCAACACCGGAAATCTGCCTATTTTCAACAAAAGTACTTAACGTCATGCGAAAACGAGCATTGCGCGCGATCTCTGTGACAGCGATGACGGGATCCATGCAGGATATTCCTTTCGTGAGAGGAAACGTGAGAGGCGAGCGTGTTTGAAGCTTCTCACACATCTTCTGAAAACACGTACGGCACTGCTTTCGAAACTCGAGGATTTCACGATCGTTAATTTGTGTTCGAACTTTTCGAATGGCATCGTGAGTCGCGAAACCCAATTCGATTTGCTTGGGGTCAAGAAGATTATTCTTGTCGGAGATTTCCACATTGTGTACATTTTTGGCGACTTTCAATACTTCCGGCTTTACGAATCTACGCATGATATTTCCTATGATTTTCGACAAAGATTCGAAAAGAAGCGGAGCAATCGGTTTGTCCGTCTGAAATTCGGTCAAAAAAGGTTCGATCTCTGCCGTGATTGATTGAAAGAATGACAGCTTACAAATCAAGAAATTATCTTTCAACGCTGTCCGCACGATCTTGAAGCATTTGCTATCCGGGATGCCTTTTTTATTTTTTTCCATTCCCTCGAGGTACTTCCGAACATTCGGAAGAATGTTCATCGCTCTTTCAGCAACCGGTCCATTCTCCAGCCAGCGCATAGTGCAAAATTTTTTGGGAAATAATTTTGACCCCGAGTATTTGGTATAATCTCCTCTACGAGCCGGTGTATCTTTCAGAATTACGTATAAAGCACGGAGAAATTCTGAAAGATCCCACGATGTTGCTTTTATTCCTGTTCTGAAGGAGCCATTCACGGCGTGTAGTCCGCAACTGCCAATCTCTAGAAGTATTCTGCCATTCGGATCAGACGCTAAATTATCCCTCAAGTCGCGATGAAACTTTAAATTCACATTTGGCCCGTCCATGGAAATTTGGAGAATTTTTTCGAGACCGACGTCCGAGACACTTGCCGTAAATGCACGCAGTAGATCTGCAGCTGTTCCGTGGTTCAAAAACGCGGACGTGAAGTATCGTGTTGCAACTTGATCATCGTTTGTTCGCCAATATCGAATAAAAATATCCATTTGACCCTGCTGTGCCACTTTGTTCAGTGACTCGTCAAATCCTACGACGACATCGTCGCAGCCTTTTAACTCGTTTAGGAGCTCATTATGAAAATATGGAGCTAAGCCATGAACAATCGTGTAACCGAGTTTTGTGCGCTGCAGCTTCATCTTCCCAGCAATTGCAGAGTCTGGAAACATAATCGGGAAAAGATCGACACTTTTCGCTGCAGAACGGACTGAATTGTGTGCTTCTACGGTTTGAAGACACCATATAATTTCAGCTCGTGTGACGTTTTCAGCTATCAAAAATGCGTCCATACCACGTGATATGGTATTGCTGCTCTCGGACTGACCCTTCACATTTCCGGCACCAGAACTGGAAGCGCATTCGTCTGATTTTTTTGTCGTGCTTGTACCTTGAGCTTCACCAAACACGATGCCAACATCGCGCGTTCTTTTTCTCGCATCTACGATTTTTCTATGTTTCTTCGATTCCGCGTGACTCACTAAAGCACGTCTACCCATATTACTCAAAGAAAATGTGGTTGCACAAAAGGTGCATCGAGCACTTTGTGGTCTCTGAGAAACTGCTGCAATCCACGATGAGAAATCTTCGCTCGTAAGCCAATCCGGATTAAAACTCGTAGATTTTGTTGGTCCAACCATCTTCAATTTGATATACGCCTTATTTCTGTCGGAAAAATATTCAAACACCGCATGCAATAAACATGAAAGAGTACAGGAAATATCGAATTGCGAAACAAATGTGAAAAGGTTTTGATTAATATTACATTGTACGAAAGTTTTAATAATTCATTGTAACACAATGAAAGATTTAAGCCATATTATTGCCACATATTCCCCTTGATGGGTAAAGAAAAACAACGTACAAAGAAATGAAAAATCTCTTTGTTATATTTCTATCATGTGTTTGAAACGTTTTACGTTAAATATAATACTAGTTGTGCATAGGCATACCAATTCACACGATGGAGAAAAAGCAAATTATAAGCTTCTATATAAGAAATACGTAAGTTGCACATAAGTACATAAAGCTGAAGTTATCATGAATCAAAAGTTGAAGCGGAAATATACAAAACTTTTGTAAAAATTAATTGTTTCAATTTCAATGCTATACAGAAACTTAGACACGATGCCAATATCTAAAATTTACTTGCCTTAAATCACTATGTACATTAATAAGAATACGGTATCGTACACTTCATATTGGAACGTATTTTCGTGGCAACGAGCTGTTCCGACCTGTCGAACGCGCGATTCAATAATATAACTACGAGCAGACAACGAGTGTGAGAAGAAGATCGACTGAAAACAACTGAGGTCAGAGTCTTCCACGCGAGTCCCTACCTACCACCGTTTCGAGCGCGGAGGCGCGGACACATACATGCAGCCTAAGCCGATAGGCGCTGTTGCCGCATCATTACGTATATTTACTGTTTTGTGACATCGCGAATAGCATTTAGCGGAGACTACAACACTCGGTTATCGACTGTTTTATCGAATTACCTGTTTAGACGCTTTCTATTTTTTTTATCCTACTGAATTGCGATAATTTAACACAAGACATAAAATGGTCTAAACGAAATTTCACAATTTAAATTTATGAATAGACCCTGATAAATTTCAAATTCCCTGATATTTCCCGGATTTCCCTGACGCGTTTTAAATTCCCTGACATTTCCAGATTTTCCAGGTTTTCCCTGACGATGGCCACCCTGAATTACTTCCCGAGCATTCGTCGTCTTTGTCGGATAAATCCAGGTGAAATTTGAAAATCCATCCACTACTATAAAACGATGTTTATAAAGCTTTGACGTTGTTGTTAATGGACCAAGATGGTCGACATGAGATGTTACTAGAGGAATATCTCCTTTTGGAATAGGTTGTAATTCCCCTTCCTTGTTTCCTTTTTTCTTTTCTCCAAGTATACATGGCACACAACAACTTACAAATTTTTCCAACTTCTCTTTTATTCTTGGAATATAAAATTCTTCTTTAATCGCCTCAATCATCTTCTTTACTCCAAACGGTCCGTTCTCGTATGGTTTTCGTATAATATCCGGGTACGTACTGCTCGGCAATACAATTACATTTTTTTCTCCTACTTGTATCATTAGAAGTCCATTTTCTATCACGTAATCTTCATATGCCTCTTTCTGAAGAACTTGCTTCATTGCTCGTATTCGTTCATCCTTATCCTGTTCTTTTCTTATCATCGAATCCTATCGATATCATATCATATCTGTTACAATCATCACTGGGTATCTGCTAAGTGCATCAACGTGTGGTAAACGTTGTCCTTTCCAATGTTCTACTTCATAATTAAACCCTTCAAGAAATAGAGCCCATCTAGCCACTTTCGCCGCTATATCTTTCTTTTCCAAAGTTTTCTTGAATGCTTCACAATCAGTGACTATTTTTAATTTAATTCCTTGTAGATACAACCTAAACTTTTTTACTGCCGTGATGATGGCAAGTACTTCCAATTAGTAGGAGTGTAATTTTTTCTCGGCGTCTGATGGTTTTCTGCTCATATAATACACTGGATGAAAATCATCGTCCTCCTTATATTTTTGTAACAACACTGCTCCATATCCCAACTGACTGGCATCTGTGTGCAATTCTGTAATCGCGTTTGGTTGGTATAGTTTCAATACTGGTTCTGTGGTCAATGCAATCTTCAACTGTTTAAAAAATTGCTCTTGTTCTGAACCAAATTTGAATGATTGGTTCCCCTTCAATATGTCTGATAACGGTCGTGCAATTAGTGCGCAATCGCATATAAATTTCCGAAAGTAATCTGTAAGACCAAGAAAACTTCGAATGTCACGTCGATTTTTTGGTGTTGGATAATTTTTTACGGCTTTAATCTTTCCGTTCGCCGGCGTGATAAATCCTCCTTCCATTATATGCCCTAAGTATTCAACTTGTTTCTTTAAAAATTGACACTTTTTCCAATTGATTGATAATCCTTTTTGTGATACTATCTCCAAAGTTTCCGTGAGATTTCTCATTGCTTCATCTTCGTTCTTCCCAGGAATGATTAGATCATCCATGTACGTTAACACAACCCTTCGTCTATTAAGATCCCGAAAGACCTCGTCAACAAATCTCAAAAAATTAGTAGGACTATTTGTCAGACGAAATGGTGCTTTTAAAATTTCATATTGACCATTATGCGTTACAAACGCAGTATATTTCTGACTGCTCTGAATTTTGCCAAGAAGCGTTGGAGCTGCCCACTCTCCGCTCTAGCAGTAGCCTAGCCAGTCAATGCCCGACAAATAAAAATGACTGCGTAATAAAATAATAATAATTGACTGCTCTGAATTTTGCTATCCCAAATGTAACGCCCTACACTGTGCTATATCTACGGATAGGGCGGAGAGTGGGTCGCTCCAACGCTTTTCGCCGCGCTGATTGGACAAACTTCAAAAATTGATATCTCGTAAACTATTAAAAATATCCTTAATGTTTATTTGCAACTTTTGTTTGTAATGGTCCCATCTACCCCAGAATAAATGGTGCTATACCTTTGGAAAATCGCCCCGTATATTGAATTACTGCCTCATCTTCCACATATCCTTGGTTAGCAATGGATTGCATCACATAAACGTACTGCCGTGCCCTCTCGTTTGTCTGCTTTTTCCTGTTCCGTAGCTGTGAATGAATTTCTGCACTATTAATTGTCACTTCAAATTCTTTAATAAGACATCTTTTGAGAGAATTCCATGACGTCAATCCTTGTTCTAACGCCGCAAATTGTTTGGCGGATCCTTGTAACCTCTTTTTTCCATAAATTATTTTTTGAAGGTCGTTCCATTCCAATAAGTTGCATGTGTCTTCAAATTCGGATATCCATTTCCTAATAGATAAATTATCGCCCCCGAAAAAATTGGAATGCTTCCTTCCACATCTCTGATGGTTAAATTGTTCATCATCGGTCTTAATTCTCTTTGTATTTGGTTTCCGTTTTCCCGTGAATGTCTGTTTTGCAGTGACTTTTGATTCTGTAAATTTTCTCTCATAACTTCATTCCGGGTTTCGTCGATTTCATGCTGATGTCCATTATTTTCTTCTTCGTCTTCTTCTTCCGAATCAGTCTCACAGTCTTCGCCATTATTATAATTAAGCGCATTTTGTAATCTTTTTCTTAAATCCGTCTTTGTTCCACACGTTGACAACTGTAATTTGGCTAATTCTCCACGAAGCTGCTTCACTTTCATTAATTCGATTGGCATTGGCAATTTTCGTTGATTACCCCTCACACTGTTTTGTTTTTCGATCTCTTCTGGTCCTGCATCATCAATTAGTATCTCTGTCTCTTCCTCTTGCATTGTCATATTTCTTCTGTCTCTTCGTAATAATCTTTTGGTTTTGCCTCTCTTCCGAAAATTGACAGCAGTGTGGAAAACATGTGATGCTGCATTCACTTTATGCTTTTCTTTTTTTTATGTCTTCTACTTAATGTTTCTGTGGTTTGTCATCAATCTTTATTTAATCTGTTCAGAAAAGTTCGTAGTGCCGGGAGTTCATGCGAGAGGTCAGCAGCTCGTGGCCTATGACACTCGCTTGGACTCTGCGGTACTCGAGCGCTCTGACATATTCCCCCACTCCTCGGTCATCGATCTCCATCGATTTCCGTCTTCTTCACGTCTACTGCGAATCTTCAAGTGCGAGCGTGTTACACTTCTCTCTTCGGATATTTCAAGTTATATGTTCTGTATTCTAACCCGGCTTTTCTCTGTACTTATTCTTTCGATTCAGTGGATTTATTTGTGAACCTCGGCTTTTCATACGGCAATCTTCCTTCGAATCAGTGGACCAAAGACGACTTACGACCGGCTTTCTTTCTCTGATTATTCTTCTCCCGAGCGGCAAATCCTTCGTTATTATTCTCGGCAACGACACGGCTTGTTACACGGGTATATTCTAACGGACACGTGCGCGAGGCCGGGCGACCGCCATTACGGTGCGTGCGACGGTGTGACAATAAAGTGTTACGGTTGTTATTTGTTCACTTCAGTTTTTCATAATTTTCTCGGACCCTTCACCCTTTCAAATCGAACTTCCTCCTAAAATCTCCTGCGCATCCACCAAAGACCAGATCCGAGGTCTGTCATCCAGACATTTTTTGGTCCTTCGAGCCGGATCTTGGTGAAATGACAGGAGTTTCGGGGAATTTCGGGGATTAAAGAAAGTGAAGTGAACAATTATAAAAAATTCATCGGGAAAAAGACGGGAGTGCGCGATAATTCTTCCACGCGGTCGTAGCCGGTAACGGTTATCGCTTCGTCCGCTTTGTGTGAATCTTCGTACTCGGCAGTGATTCGCTACATCGCGCTCTCTCGCTCTCGCGCCGTCGGTAATCGCTTCGTCCGCTTTGTGCGGATCTTCGTACCCGGCAGTGCTTCGATCTCACTCGCTCTCACACGGACGCTTCGAGCACGAGTGTTAGTGAGCGAAATCTAACGGACGCTTCAGCGACGGGTGTCAGTGCACACGCACTCACACCGACGCTTCTAGTTCGCGTGTTAGTGCGCGATACGTTGACGGACGCTTCTTCGACGTGTGTTGGTGCGAGATACTCTTCCGAACGCTTCTTCCTCGCGTGTCCGCTCATTTCTCGTACGAATATTCTGAATTTTGAGGGTTTTTCGCGACAAGTCGTACGCTGTTTCTTCGACTTCCCGTGTTCGTGTCAGTGTCACTTCCGTTTTCGAAACTCTTCGACTTCGCGCGCTCAACCCGGTTCACTTCAGTGCAGTCAAAACTTCGTGCTTCGATTCGAACACTTCGTGCGCAAATTGTACTTTTCTCGGCATTTTCGGTCTCTTCGGTCACGTTAACCATGACAAGCAACAACGCTAAAATGGAGAGGCGTATCGCAGGTCTCTTCAGCACCTTCCGGTGCATTTCCGCCCTGGCCGAGAAAACTCGGGACGCAGCGCCGCACAACACCAGCAAGACGCTCGCTACCACCCGGATGAACCTGTTGGAGCTCAATTGGGAGCGATTCCAGCAGGAACACGTCGCACTTCTCGAAATGAATTGTGAGAATTTGGCGGAGACGATTTACTTCAAGGAGGCGGTCGAATCGCAGTGTCAGCAGGCCTACGAGGAGGCGAAGGTAAGCCTCTTATCACTGAAGGAACACTTCGAGATGGCGGAACCCTCAGGGGCGAATTTGGCCGAATTTTCGGCAATCGCGGGCTCTTCAAATGCGCGACGGGCGCTTCCACAGATTTCCATTCCGGAATTCACGGGTGACTTCGAGGAGTGGAGGCCATTCCACGATCTCTTCGTCTCTCTCGTCGGCCAAAATCCTGACATCACTTCGGTCGAGAAGATGCATTATCTTCGCCTCGCTCTTAAAGGAGATGCTGCCAAGTTGGTCGCCAACTTACCGGTCTCTTCGGACTACTTCGTCTCGGCATGGGATACCCTCGTCGCACGGTACGAGAATAAGCGGCTTCTGGTCACTTCGCAGCTTGACAAGCTCTTCGCCATCCCTCCGCTGGTTCCACGGTCATTCCGATCGCTGAACACTCTCGTGAACACGGTCACGGACGTTCTCAACGCTCTGCGAGCGTTGCAGCAACCAGTGGAGGAATGGGGGTTCATACTGGTCCACTTCATCGTCTCTCGACTCGATACTCACCTCCGCGAGCAATGGGTATTGCGACTGGGCGCTTCAACGGATCCGGCAACTTTTCCTCAAATTCGCGAGTTCTTGACGACTCGAGCTCGCGCTCTCGAGAGTGTCGTCGTCGCGACTTCGGACAACAAGGCCACTTCACCGGGAACAGCCTCACCTTCGGCACGAAGCACATCGGCACGAACTCCAGCTGGTGCCAAGGCGATGACGGCGTCACCGTCTCCAGCTTCGTCGAGCGAAATCGCGAACCGGGAGACAAGATGAGCGGTCTCTTCAAATGTGCCTCTGGCCCCCGCTGGCCTCGCGACGGAGAACTGGCATTATTGCTTGGGCTCGCATTACATCACCAAGTGCGACATCTTCCGCAAAAAGACACCTCGGGAACGACGCCTCATCGCCGAGCAGAGACGGCTCTGCTTTAATTGCCTCGGACCCCATTCCGCGGTCAATTGCAGAGTCACCGGACGATGCTTCGAGTGCGGCGGGAAGCATCACACGATGATTCACCAGTCAACTTCTACGGTCGCTTCAAGGAGTCCGGCGGCTAAGCCATTGGCCACTTCGTCGCCTGCTGAGCCTCAGGCTTGACTTTTGAGTCACCAATGCGACGTCACTTCAGGTGCACCTCGATCTTCAACGGATCTCTTCACATCGGACGCTTCCGGCAACTTCGGCAATTTTCTGGGTCCACTTCATAAGACGGAACGTAAGAACACTTCAGCCAGCATAACGGTAAGACCCTCCGTATTACTTGCTACCAGTCAAGCCGTTATCACTTCGTCATCGGGCACTTCATATCGGATTCGACTTTTGGTCGACCCCGGTGCAGAATTATCGTTCATTTCTGAACGACTGGTTCAACTTCTGCGACTGCCTCGAACGGCCGCTTCGATCAACATTCTCGGCATCGGCAGCCAAGCGACGGGACGGACGCGGGGAGCTACCACCATTCAGCTCACTTCGATTCATGACCCTTCGTCGGGCATTACGGTCACCGCTTATATTCTGCCCGTCCTAACTTCGACGCTGCCTTCGTTCACTTCTTCGAGGCAATGGCCACATCTTCAGGGATTACTTCTGGCCGATCCTGACTTTCTGAAACCGGGATCCATCGACTTCATCCTCGGCGCTGATTCCTATGGCTTACTCGTGGAATCGGACCTTATCAAAGGTCAACCCACGGAGCCTATCGCTCAGCGGACTCACCTCGGATGGATCGTCCTCGGGCCAGTCGACACTTCCACTTCAAACTCGGCTCGTATTCAGCATTCTTCGACCGATGACGAGGTCACTTCGTTGCTCGCGAAGTTTTGGGAGCAAGAGGAAATTCTTCCGGACTCGGCCCCTACACCCGACCCGGACGAAGCCTCTTGTGAGCGACACTTCCGAGAGACACACACCAGGGACTCTTCCGGCCGATACGTCGTGCGACTTCCCTTCAAGGCCTCACCTTCGACACTCGGAGACTCGTACTCGGGAGCAAAACAATGTCTTCTTCGGCTCCAACGACGCCTTGCTTCAACCGAGACGTATCGAACGCTTTACCACGGCTTTCTTCACGAGTACGAAACCTTATCGCACATGGTTCGTGCAACAAAGGCGCATACTTCATCACCCAGGTATTTTCTTCCGCATCACAGTGTCTTCCGTGCCCAGAGTACGTCGACGAAACTTCGCGTCGTTTTCAACGGTTCCTTCAAAACGACAAGTGGAAGTTCACTGAACGACATTCTTCACACCGGAGCCAAACTTCAGCGGGACACTTCAGACGTCCTCTTATGGATCAGACGGCATCGCTTCATCTTCGCCACGGACATTACCAAAATGTTCCGGCAAATTGCCGTGCATCCGGACGATTGGGACTTTCAACAAATTTTATGGATCGATTCTCAGGAGCAAATCGTCACGTATCAGCTGACTACCGTTACGTATGGACTGAGCTGTGCACCCTTCCTCGCCATCCGGGTCCTGCTTCAACTTGTTGAGGACGAAGGACACGACTTCCCACTGGCGATTCGACCGTTGACGGAAGGCAGATACGTGGACGATATCTTCGATGGCGCTGACACTATTGACGAACTTCAGTCAACGGCGGTCCAACTTCAAGGAATCTGTCAGCGCGGATGTTTCCCACTTCAAAAATGGACGGCGAACTCTAAGAAGGTTCTTCAACATGTCTCTTCAGAATCTCAATCGGATGCGATTCTCCTTCAATCGGACGATTCGAACGTGAAACTTCTCGGCCTCGTATGGAATCCCATCGAGGACAACTTCCGCTTCACACTTCAGTCCTCCTTCAACTCGGAGATCACGAAGAGGACAATCCTTTCGGAGACGGCTTCCTTGTTCGATCCATTGGGCTTCATCGCACCCGTAATCATCGTCGCGAAGGTCTTCCTGCAGGAACTATGGTTGGCGAAACTTCAGTGGGATGACCAACTTCCAATGCGACTCCAGGAGAAATGGCTACGCTTCAGAGACAGCATGAGCGATCTCTCGCTTATCAGTCTCCCGAGATGGCTACAACTGTCACCTTCACATCAGGTTGAACTTCATGGTTTCTCAGACGCTTCACAACTGGCCATGTCAGCAGTCGTTTACCTTCGTTCAACTTCACCAGGCGGCTCCACCACAGTCACGTTAATTTCTTCAAAAACGCGAGTCGCACCATTGAAACGACTGTCAATTCCCCGACTCGAATTGAATGCCGCTCTTCTCTTGGCACGGCTTCTGGTTTATGTTCAGAGGACACGACCTCGGAGGAACTCCGGTATTCCTCTGGACACTCTTCAGTGGCATTGACATGGATCACTTCACTTCCCGCCAAATGGAAGGACTTCGTACGGAATCGGGTAACTTCGATCCAAGAGCTCACTTCGCACGCAACATGGCGGTTCATTGCGGGCAAGGAGAATCCGGCTGATTGCGCTTCACGCGGGCTTACGCCCCGACAATTAGCAAAGCATCTTCTATGGTGGCACGGGCCACCTTGGCTCCGACTTCCCCAACAGTCATGGCCAACTTCGTCTGCAGACGCTCCTCCGGATTGCGACCTCGAGCAACGCCCAGGTCTCGCCTTCATCGCCACTTCAGAGCGTAGTCTTCAGGTTTGGAATCTCCTCGACAGGTACGCTTCCTTCACGCGACTTCTGAGGATCACCGCCGTGTGCCAACGAGCGGCAGCACGCTTCAAACGGCTTCCTCACACGTCCTTGGTTTTCCCTCTCACACCTGGAGACTTAGAAGAAGCAAAATTCTTTTGGATACGCCTCGTTCAACGAGCGTACTTCGCGACGGAGCTTCGACTTCTTGCAGCCGGATCGACACTTCCCAAGGGAAATCCCTTGACCGCCCTCACGCCTTTCATCGACCAGCAAGGGACGCTTTGAGTCGGAGGGCGGCTAAAGCATTCACTTCTTCAACCCGAGGCGAAGCATCCACCAATCTTACCTCGGTTTTCACGGCTCACCTCATTAGTCATCTCGGACGCACACTTCCGCACGCTTCACGGGGGTACACACACCACTCTCAGCTTCCTTCGACGGTCGTATTGGATACCAGGCGGTCGAGCACCAATCCGATCGTTCATTCTTCGCTGCACGACGTGTGCGAGACAACGCGGACTTCAAGCGCAGCAGCTTATGGGACAACTTCCATCCGCACGCGTCACCCCTTCGCGACCGTTCTTCCACACAGGTTTTGACTACGCTGGACCCTTCATCATCAAGACATGGCGTGGACGACGAGCAAAAACTTATAAGGGCTACCTCGCGGTTTTTGTCTGTTTCTCAACGTCTGCGGTCCATCTGGAACTCGTCACAGATTACACTTCGGAAGCCTTCATTGCAGCATATCGGCGGTTTTCAGCCAGACGAGGCATCTGTCACTCCCTTCATAGTGACTGTGGCACAAACTTCATCGGGGCAGATGCGGCACTTCGGGCATTATTCAAGGCTGGTTCAGCGGAGATGAACTCTACAATCATCTCCCTGACCAACCTTGGTACAAGGTGGTCCTTCAACCCTCCGGCAGCACCTCACATGGGCGGTATATGGGAAGCCGCTGTAAAATCCGCGAAATACCACCTTCGTCGGATAATCGGGGAAACTTCACTGGCGTATGAAGAATTTACGACTCTTCTTACGCAGGTGGAGGCCGTACTTAATTCAAGGCCACTTTGTCCCATATCGGACGACCCTGAGGACCTAGCTCCTCTCACTCCGGGTCACTTCATCATTGGGGAAGCGTTGACCACCCTGCCAGAACCATCACTGACCGCACTTCCGGAACCCCGGCTTTCACGATGGCAACTCCTTCAAGCCAAACTTCAACACTTCTGGCAGAGATGGTCTTCGGAATACCATCAACGGAGCCTGTCAACTTCGAAATGGCACCACCCTTCACACGAGATACGAGTCGGCTCTCTCGTGCTCATCACGGATGAGAGACTTCCACCATCACGATGGCCATTGGCTCGAGTGATCGAACTTCACCCCGGATCCGACGGTCTCACTCGAGTCGTGACACTTCGAACGGCCTCTTCGACCTTCAAGCGACCAACTTCAAGGCTAGCGGTACTTCCAGTGGATTCTTCGGCAACAACAGTCGCCGAAGGCGGGGAGTATGTTCAGAAAAGTTCGCAGTGCCGGGAGTTCATGCGAGAGGTCAGCAGCTCGTGGCCTATGACACTCGCTTGGACTCTGCGGTACTCGAGCCCTCTGACATATTCCCCCACTCCTCGGTCATCGATCTCCATCGATTTCCGTCTTCTTCACTTCTACTGCGAATCTTCAAGTGCGAGCGTGTTACACTTCTCTCTTCGGATATTTCAAGTTATATGTTCTGTATTCTAACCCGGCTTTTCTCTGTACTTATTCTTTCGATTCAGTGGATTTATTTGTGAACCTCGGCTTTTCATACGGCAATCTTCCTTCGAATCAGTGGACCAAAGACGACTTACGACCGGCTTTCTTTCTCTGATTATTCTTCTCCCGAGCGGCAAATCCTTCGTTATTATTCTCGGCAACGACACGGCTTGTTACACGGGTATATTCTAACGGACACGTGCGCGAGGCCGGGCGACCGCCATTACGGTGCGTGCGACGGTGTGACAATAAAGTGTTACGGTTGTTATTTGTTAACTTCAGTTTTTCATAATTTTCTCGGACCCTTCACCCTTTCAAATCGAACTTCCTCCTAAAATCTCCTGCGCATCCACCAAAGACCAGATCCGAGGTCTGTCATCCAGACATAATCAAATTACGAATATGTATTCGTTTCCTCGACGTTGTACCTCCTTTACAACGTCGACTCTCAACTTTCAAATCAATGATTCCGAGCCCGATCAACACGCACTATTGTCATGTATGGTTGACCCTCAACTCTTCGTCGTATTATATTAATTCCTCTACTTCAATTGACACACACCACGGCATATGAATTTCGTCTTTCTTCTTCAAATCTCTTCCCTTTCTTCGTTCCAACTTTTCGTATTTTACTCTTCGGTCTTGATCCCGGTTGAGCCCCCAAATGTAGGATTCATTACCGAATGTAGAATAATACACGAATGCACACTTAAAATATAGAAATTATGTTTATTTGAACGAAGAAATTCATGAGAGATTATATTTTGTAACACGTCCGCTCTCAAACAGCTCTCACTCTGTAAAATAATCAATAATCATTAAGTGTCACTAGGATAATTATTTACAGTAGCTCCTGCGTATAAGAATTTTGTTCGCGCGAGGATCTGGTGGTCGGGATAACAGTGCCCTGAGTGCACAATAAAAAACACACACCTCGTCGTCTGAATGATTTATTCGTCATCCTTAGCGTAATTATAGCCACTGAGCCGTCACGAGCTTATCTTAACCCGAATTGAGCTAAGATGGCTGCCGTTCAGCCGTTCGAGCGCACGTTTCGGACTGAGATTGTGAGATTGTCGTAGTTCCACAGTCAGAGAGAGAATGAGCCGGGGTTTAATCAAGGTCGAAAATTCACAATTAACAGGTTCAAAGGATTTTTAAGAATTTCTGAGCGCTAAGACGTCACCGATCACGTTGTGAATACTAAATTAATAGCCGGCGTCCGATCGCCCTCGAGCCGGTGCTGGAGAGCGATGGAGGGGGAAGCGTCGTTCGGACATTCAGCGACGTTGCCGCCTTCATCAATCTCGTCGCTGACAATCTCGCTGAACAAATGGTCTCGGTGCGCATTCCGGCTTCGCCGGAACAAATTTGTTTTCAGATATTTTTGAGTTATGAGCATTTCGAAAAAGGCAGTTTTCAAAAGCCGAAAATTTTCAGAAATTCATATTCCGTGAATGGCTTGATAAAAAAAATTGAAAAACATCATGGAGGCGAGTCTTAACCAGGACTAAGAGAACAACAAATTCAAAAAAATCGGTGATGCAAAAGTTCCAAATAGGCCTTCGTGTGGAATACCTCATATACAGGATGAATTTCAAAAGGTATAGCACAATTTATTCTAAGGAAGATGGGCCTATTACAAACAAAAGTTGCAAATATCCATTGGGGATATTTTCGATAGTTTACGAGATATAAATTTTTAAAGATGGTCTAATCAGAGCGCGCCGAGAAACGTTGGAGCCGCCCGCTCCCCGCCCTAGTCGTAGACAGCGTAGTGTCAATCATTGGCGATGGAGCGGTGAGCGCAGGCAGCGACGAGCTTCCCGTCCTTCCACGCCGCCGCGCCGTCAGCCAATGATTGATACACTGCGCTGTCTCTACGGCTACGGCGGGGATCGGGCTGCTCCAACGCTTCTCGGCGCGCTCTGATTAGACGAACTTAAAAAATTTATATCTCGTAAACTTCTGAAAATATCCCTAATGTATATTTGCGACTTTTCTTTGTAATGGTTCCATCTACCTTAGAATAAATTGTGCTATACCTTATGAAATTCACCCTGTATATGGGCTATTCCGCATGAGTCGGGTCAGTCACTTCTGAGAAATCAGTCAAATTTTGTATATCGTTAGTTCCTGACGAGATAACATATCGTGTCAAGAATTTTTTTTCATTGCAAAATTTTTCGAGTTATGAATAATGGAAAATTTTCCGACTTTTTAATCAATAAGTAATTACATAAATTCTTTACTTAATTTTTTTGTTAATTAAAGTTGTGACGAAAGTACTATATTTTATGATAAAAATATTTACAACATAAAAAAAATTATTTGTTGCTATTTATTTAACAAATGATTTTTCAATAATTTTTTTAACTGTCAGGAATACGCTGAAAAAATAAAAAAAAATATTCTTCAGAAACTTTGAACCCTCCAATATGCTACCAAATATTTTTATCGACGTGTTTTGTTTCGTTATCGAGAAAATAATCGTTGGATTCCTGTACGCGTGAAGAATCGGTACTCGGTGTGGCATCCACGGGTATTACTTCATCACACCGCACGTTATGCGTATAGAAATCGAATTTAATTTTTTCAAAAAAGGAATAAAAGCATCGTTCTTAATTTTTTATAATAAGAGGTGACTGATCCGACTCGCGCGGAATACTATATGTACATACGCGCGACGTATTAGGTCTCCGTGCAGGGCAGAGTCCAACGTGTAAGCGAGGCATGCTTATGCCCTCGACTCTCGCTGATACCCCTCCCGCCGCGCAGGCCAACGAATTTGCCGACGCTAGACCCGCGTTGCATAAAAACTCAAATTGCTATATTTCGGTCATTTTTTTATCAAATGGTATAAAACAAAGTCAAAAATGTGTATATTTCCATGGAGCACGAAATTGTAATAACAAGGCGACGAGAAACATAGTGCTACTAGGAAAATTGTATCATTTTCATAAAAAAAAGCGGTTCCGCTTTCGACACTAAAAAAACTGAGTATCAGGTACCCCGTACCATCATTCTGTAGCTCACCTCCAAATTTCAATCCGATCGGATGATTAGTGCCGGAGGAATTAGGGATTTTGTCTTCGACTTGCCGCTGAGTTTTTCGGTCTCGGCGAGCATGGAGCGAACGCTTTACAGTGCGCAACGAGGGCCTTATCTACGATTCGCACTGTACTCATTTCAAGAGAACGGCGGCGGCTGAGAGGGCTGGGAGAGTAGCTACGAGAGTTGAGGCATAGGCACGCCTCGCGCCTATGCCTCACGCCTAACGCGCGACGCATTTGGTCTCCGTGCAGGGCAAAGTCCAACGTGTACACGAGGCGCGGCTATGCCTTGGACTCTCGCGGCAGCCCCTTCCGTCGCGCGGGCCACAGCACTTACCGACGATAGACCCGCGTACCATCTCGTGAGAATATTGCGTCAGCGCTCCGCGCGGAATTTCGTCACACTATTTTCTCGTTACGCTGACAAAAATCTCGCTGTTTTCTTTCATAAAACGGCATCCCTATTTGTGAAGCCAATTTTGCATCAAATTGAATGAAACAAAGCTCAAAATGTGCGTTTGTTGATGCTTTATTGAGTGAGAGTCGGGAAATTTCGATCGAATCGGTACACTATAAAGAATTGTCTCATTTCTCCAATGATAAGTCGAATCTGCAAATTTTTTTTCAAAATTTCGGAAAAACACGACTCTCATGTACCGTGTACCATAATTCTCTATGTACTGGCCAAATTTTAACCCGATCGGTTGCTCAGTGCTCGTAGAAATAGGGATCCCGTTTTCGAAGCGCTCGTCGGCTGTTACACTGCCATTTAAAATCCTTCAAGCGCTATAAAATTAAAAAAATTAACGTATTACAAAACTTGTTTATTATTAAATTCCCTACAACTTTTGTATGAAAACTTTTTTTATTAAACAAAGAGTTTGGAAGTTATAAGCTTCTTTAGGCGACGATGACGCGGGGCTCCGGCGGTTTGTTATGGCCAGTCAGCGCGAAATCGCTCATGGGATAAAACCACTGAAAATATCGAAACAATTCACCTCTGTCAAAAAAAGGCAGATTCGTGACACAAAATTTTTTTATTAATTTGTTGGGAATTAAAATAGTTAAGTAGTTTATTTCGTTTTCTTGTGTATTATCTGTGGCTTATATATCGTTTAAAAAATTATTTTAAGAAGGCAATGAAGTGTAAAATAAGATGTTTATTGTCGCAATATAATTAAAAGTTATGCAAAAAATTAATTCTATGCGACTGTATTATTGTGCTTTTAATTGTGGGGTGGTCCATTTTGTAATATAAAAAAATAGTTTATATAAAATATTCTTCATATAAAGGCGCACATTTAATCGTGTGATGCGCATTTTTCCATAATGGTCTTTTGGGTCACATGAAGGACACCTTCATTTTTTCAAATGGAAACCCATATTTTTTATTTTTTATTCCTATTCTACATCAAAAAATAATTATATTTCATTCAAAGCATTTTTTCTAGCGTGCACGGTTTTATTAAATAAATTGAGCTGAATATCAAAATTTTCATAATGCCAAACAATACTGAGTTTGTTCCGAAGTTATAAAAATCTAGTAGCGGTGACAGGAATACGTGTGTAGCATCGAGTATCGTAGATGAAGTTGCTCTAATGTCTTTTAAACATTTTCGGTATCCCTAAGATGGATATTTTCTCTCTTCAAGAAAAAATTGAAATACATTATTTACTCACAAGTTTCAATACAGAACACTTACTACATTAAATCCTCACAAGTTTCAGCAGTTTTTGTTACGAGTAATAAATTATTTGACAAAGCACGTACTTCTTATTGCCGCCTACTAGATGAAGATTCGCCAGAATCCAGCTGGAATCCAGCCAGGACCCAGCTAAAATCTAGCCAGGATCCAGCTGGAACTAAGCCAGGATCCAGCTGGAATCCTGCCGGGATATAGCTAGAATCCAGTCAGGATCCAGCTGAAATCCAGCCAGGATCCAGCTGGAATCCAGTCAGGATCCAGCCAGGATCCAGCTGGAATCCAGTCAGGATCCAGCTAGAATCCAGTCAGGATTCAGCTGGAATCCAGTCAGGATCCAGCTGGAATTCAGCCAGGATCCAGCTGGAATCCAGCTAGAATCCAGCCAGGATCCAGGTGGAATCCTGCCGGGATATAGCTAGAATCCAGTCAGGATCCAGCTGGAATCCAGCGAGGATCCAGCTGGAATCCAGCCAGGATCCATCTACAAATTTTCGTCCATGCCACACGGTAAGAACTTTGAACTTTTGCGAGGGGGGTGGATGGGGGAGAGGGTGAGTGGAATTTGCAAATATGTATTCGCGTATTCAAACGAACTTATATTAACGTAAATTTAACCCGGAATGGCAAAAGGCTACCCGATCATACGATGCAATTGACTAAAAAATCGAGGGGCAGTTGCAACCCCTTAATTATGAGATATCGAAAAAATAACAAACCCGTCAACTTTATTTTTTCATCCTCTACCTTTGTGCTAATTTGCATCCCAATCGGGTAAAAACTCTCGGAGATACGTATGAAAAAATTACAAATTTGCAATAAATAATAAGAGATTTGTTGCTATCTGCACCATTCTGATATCCAGTGTATAGTACGCGAAAAAATACACGTTGTTGCAATTTGAAATTTTTTCATATCTCGTATTTTTATCCATTCTACAAGCATACCAAATTTCATCGAAATCGGAGGAGATGTATGAATATAGTTGCCTGTCACTAAGGAGCTGCCATCTCTGGAGCGGTCAAGCAATCCAGTTGTAGGTAGTCGGTAATTTACGACGCATGGTAAATACCATCAAAAAGTGGTGTCCACCCATTACGATTCACCCTGTATATATAAAGTAGTGGGCCCTATGGCGACTCGCGTCATCCCCTCTCCTCCCGCCGCGCACCTCTTCCCACCGCACCCACGAACGACCGAGCCACGGACTCGGCGGCCGCGGAGTGGGGGGAAAAGAGTGGGGGTCGCCATAGTGGCCGCAGTACTATTCGGGTCTGTCGTCCCATTCCGCTCTGCTGGGAGACCTAACCCGGAATGGTTGTTCAAAGCAGTATTCCTCCCTAAGGTGGTCCTGCCACATTCCAGCCGCCGGGCGGATGCTCTCCAGGGTCTCCGCAATCTCTGCGTGACTCTTGGGCAGCTCCCTCTGTCCCCATTGTCCTGTCAGCTTTAGTCTGTACGCCGCCGCCAGTGCCGCCCCCCTGATCTCAATGGCCAGGGGTGGCTCTCTAGTAGCAACCCCATGGCGCTGACCGGTGTCGTACTCATCATGCCCGTCATCGCTCTGCACGCCAGTTAGTCCAGGATTTTTAGATATTTGCAAAGCATCAAATAGAGCTACTTTTTCTTTCTATTGGATTATGTCAGGGGGTGTCTCCTAAGTATAAATCCAAGTTTCTGCCCTCCCAAACCCACCGCGTTAGCCGCCATCTTGAAAAACGCCTATTGGTGAATATCTCGGAAACGGTGAGCTTTACGTGAAAAATCGTAAGGACCTTTTTTGTAGAGGATAACATTTCCCATCTTTTTTATTTAATACTTTTTTCTTTATTGTTAATATTTGCCGAGATATAGTCAATTGAAAAACCAAATTTTGTTGCCGTGAACAATATCTCGATAATTTTTGCAAATACGAAAAAAATGTAAAAATCAAAGTTGTAAAGAATGACATTATTGACAATTTTTGTATAAATTTTTTTTTGTAAAATCAATAGTTGCTGAGTTCTACCGCAATGAAAGTTGCCGTCAGGTAAAGAACAACAGCGATTAGCGGTAATACATTAATCTAGAATGCCAAACAAAAGTGTAATCGAAAAATTTTATAATAGAGATGGTGACAATAATATTTATCATGAAAAGGAGGGATATGGGCGATAGGAGGAAAGTTTGCGCAATAAAAACATTTTGACGAATTGTTTGAAAAAGACATGAAATTTTTTTTATTTATTCATTTTTATTATCATTTGCGCGATTTGAGTCGCGATCGACAAATTACGATCGCATCATTATAATAATAAAAAAAATTGGCCTTGCCAAAGTTTAATCGACGATCACAGATTTATAACAATTTTCTGTGTTTGGTACAGGAAGGGCGATTTTCGATACTTTCTAAGCTTTCTTCTTCCATGTTGCAGTATTCTTTGCTTCAAATTAAGGATATTCACGCGTCATAATCATAATAGTATATACAAAGTAATGGCAAAATCATCAGATACAATTTTTTCCAAGATAATTTTTTGAAATTTTGTGTGAATCCTCTTGAGCATCGTATTATAATGGGTAACAAATTTGAGAAGGTTTCACCGTCTAGTAATCGAGATATTCAGTGTTTAAAATCGCAACTTTAACATGAGGTCTTATGGGAAGTTACGAAAAAATACGATTTTTGACAATAAATAACTCCATTTCTAGACGGTAAAACTTTCACAAATTTTACCCACAGTTGAGTATTATTGTTAAGACGGTTCATATGAATTTTAAACAATTAAACTTTGAATTCGTCTAACGCATGGATAACGCGTGAACCTCCTTAAGATATCTCCAAAACTATTCAACATTTTTCGACAATTTTTTTTAGTTTTGTTCAGAAATACATTATTAATAATTCTATATGTGGTTTTACAAGATATTCAAATTAGAAAAGTTTTGGGACCAATTCAAAGTCGAAAAACATTGGTTCGAAAAATGCTCATTTTCAATGTACCTTTTCTCAGGAACCATACGGTCGATTTTCACCATTTTTGTTGTGAGTATATATTAAAGTGTTATAAACATTGTATCAAGCCATTTTTTCGATATTCTGTTTCAAAATTTTTTATGTCGTTCTGAATTTTTTTAAAAATTTTGACTATGTTTTGTTACCTTTCAATATTTTTTTCTCGGGTATGAATCGTTTTTTCGAAAAAAACGGCTCGACACAATGTTTATAACACTTTAATATATAGCCACAATAAAAATGGTGAAAATTGACCGTATGGTTCCTGAGAAAAGGTTCATTGAAAATGAGCATTTTTCGAACCAATGTTTTTCGACTTTGAATTGGTCCCAAAACTTTTCTAATTTGAATATCTTCTAAAACCACATATAGAATAATTAATAAAGTATTTCTGAACAAAACTAAAGAAAAATCGTCGAAAAATGTTGAATAGTTTTGGAGATATCTTAATTTGAAGCAAAAAAGGTCGGATAGGCGCTTCCGAATATGTCGAACCCCGTTAATGTATTACCGCTAATCGCTGTTGTTCTTTACCTGACGGCAACTTTCAGTGCGCTAGAACTCAGCAACTATTGATTTTAGAAAAAAAAGTTTTATACGAAAATTGTCAAAAATTTCATCCTCTACAACTTTGATTATCATATTCTTTTTCGTATTTGCAAAAATTATCGAGATATTGTTCACAACAACAAAATTTGGTTTTTCAATCGACTATATCTCGGCAAATATTAACAATAAAGAAAAAAGTTGTAAATAATAAAAGATGGGAAATGTTATCCTCTACAAAAAAGGTCCTTACGATTTTTCACGTAAAGCTCACCGTTTCCGAGATATTCACCAATAGGCGTTTTTCAAGATGGCGGCTAACGCGGAGGGTTTGGGAGGGCAGAAACTTGGATTTATACTTAGGAGACACCCCCTGCCATAATCCAATAGAAAGAAAAAGTAGCTCTATTTGATGCTTTACGAACTCATTTTTGGTGCTAAAATTCCTGGACTAAGTCCTCTGATGTGTTCGAGTATGTTCCTCGCCATTACCAGCGACGCTCTCCTCCACCACACCAGAGCCCCGTGCAGCGGGGCGGGTCTAATGACCGCGGTGTATATCCACCGCATCATCCTGGGTCCAAGGCTCCATATCCTCCCGCAGATCCTGCTAGTGGCCCATAGGAATCCACATGCCTTCCTGCTCACCACCTCCACATGTTTTTCCCAGTTCAGCTTGGCATCCAGGGTAACCCCAAGGTGCTTCACCGATCCAGCGGGTGTGAGGGTTCTCCCATAGAACATTGGGTCTTTCCATCCCAAAATCCTCCTCTTCCGTGTGAAGAGTACTAGTTCCGTTTTATCCGGATTGACCGTCAGTCCCGTCTCTTCACGCCACTTTCTGACCACCCTTAACGCTATGCCGGTGAGATCCCTTGCCACCTCGGCATGTTTGGTTCTCACCACAACGGCAATGTCGTCTGCGTAGCCCTGCGACCGGAGACCCCTGCCGTTGAGCCTACTGAGGAGATCGTCCACGACCAGGCATCATAGCAGGGGAGAGATGACTCCCCCTGCGGGCAACCCCGCGAGACCGATGCCCACATGCTCCTATCTCCTCTTATGACTTTCATCCGGCGGCCTGATACATGTTCCCGATCTACCTTACGGTGGTTTCATCGATCCCATGTCTTCTGGCCGCCCTAGCGATGGCCTCAATAGAGGCGCAGTTGAATGCTCCCTCTATGTCCATAAAGATGCCTACCGCCAGTTCGTCGGCCGCGCGCGCTGCCTCCAGGTTGTAAGTTAGTCTGTACAGTGCCGCTTCCACCGATTTCCCCGGTTGATAAGCAAACTGCGTTTCATGGAGGGGACTCTGCTTGAGCGCCCCGCCTCTGATATGCCTGTCCACCAACTTTTCCACCGTCTTTATCATAAAATACGTGAGACTGATGGGCCTGAAAGATCCCGGTTGGTCATAGTTTGTCCTCCCGGACTTAGGTATAAATACCACCCTCGTCTTTCTCCAGGCGAGAGGAATATATCCGAGGGCGACACTCGCCCTCATGACCTTTGTTAGCGGCAGGAGCAGCACTCCCAGTCCGTGCTGCAAAAATGCCGGGAAAATGCCGTCTTCTCCTGCGCTCTTGTATGGTTCAAAGCTGTTGACGGCCCAGCTGACCTTCCGCGGTGTAACTATCCTGGAGGCTGTGGCCCAGTCCTTCCCGGGCCGTACCTGACGGCCCACGTTCGTACCTGTGCCGCTGTCCTCCAGTCTCGTATATCCGGGGAAGTGCTTGTCCATCAGCCCTTCCATCTCCTCCTCTTGTGAGGATGTGAAGCCCCCCCCCCTGGCCGCTTAAATGGTCCCGTGGCTGAGCCCACATCCTTTCCGAGGATCTTCTGGAGTCTGGCTGCCGCAGGTATGCTGGTCGCATCGCCGCAGAATTTCTGCCATGACTCCCGTTTAGCGTTCCGCATGGCCTTCTTATACTCTCTTTGGCACTGCCTGTACAGGTCCCAGTGCCCGGAGTCTTTAGTTTTGTTGGCTTTGTTGCAGGCGTGCCAGGCTTTAGACCTCAGTCTTTCCAGTCTCCCACTCCACCATCACGTGTTGCCGCTGCCCACCACTCTAAGAGTGTGGTCGAAAACTGACTGACCGTACTGTCAGTACTGACGCTGGTGTGACTGGAAAATGCGCGGTCGGTTTTACTGATAGTGCTGGCATGACTGACAAAACCGACTGCGTTTTACAGTATTTTCAGCACGGAAAATAGTGATTCTTTGGAAGATGAAGAGCTGTTTAATGAAATAATTGGATTAGCGTTGGAAAGACGAGCAAAAAGACCTTGCATCCGTGATTATAGTGAAGTTTTAATCCCCTCGCTGTCCGATGCAGACTTCAAATCTCATTTTCGGTAAGAATTTGTATTAAATTTAATTAAATTACATCCTGATCTAACTATTTCACCGTGTTTATTGGTTTATAGAATGACGAGAATGACATTTGAAGCACTACTAAATATCTTGGGGCCCAAATTGACTCGAGCAAGAGTTGAAGAAAATGGTTTAAGATTCGGTCGCCGTCCCATTGAGCCCAAAAAGCAAGTAATGATTGCAATTTGGACACTCGCAACTCCTGATTCGTACAGGTAAGATTTTATACCATGCATGTATATTTTATGTTTCTATATTTGTTCTGCGCATCATGGCACTCTTACCAAACTTAGAATGTGTAAGTCGTGTATATATACTGTGGCGAGCTCTTTTTCGTTAAATTTCGCTAAAGACGAAAAGACCTGCCAGTCAAAAATCTCTAATGATGCCCAAAATATATTTTTCTTCCTTACCCTTGCAATTACCAGTTAGGCGCCAGGTGTTTGTTTCGTTCCCGTAACACCAAGGGAAACTTTCTCGATCGTTCTATGTACTTCCTCACGGCTAGCGGTCAGGGAAAAATTGTGGGGACTCGAAGGGCGAGCATCGCGGATTTTTAACGAATTACCAAATGAACGAAATCCACGTGCGAGTACTGTACAAAAATTCACAATGCTTATTTTATTAACTCTTCTCTTCGTCTCGCATATACAAGGGTGTGACTTAAATAGACCGTACAGCTACCGGTGAGAGGGGAAGTCGCGAGATAGGCAAGCACTACGCGCCCGCGTGGCACGGTACAGAAAGGCTCGTATCGGCCGAGAAAAATAATGCACCAGCATGTGCCTACCTTTTTTCCTGTCGCCGAGATCGTCTCGCCGTCGCACAGCGGTTCATCAGCCTCGTCTCTGGCTCGTCGTCCTCTCTCGCTCTCACACTTGTTACGCCGCTGTATCGTACTCTCTCGCTCTCACACTCTTGCACTCTCACTCTATTCCTCGCTTATTCTGCTTGTTCTTTCGCTATTCTATTACTTTCTGTTAACGCTTCTACTATACTTCTCATGCTATTAATCTACTCCGACTCTTCTCGCTCGTCGCCAAAAACGCACTATCCTGTGAGCTCGTTGCTCACTCTCCCTGCCTTCGTCTTCGCAGTTTCCGGGGAAGGGGTGAGATAGGGGAACTCCTTACGACGATCGGCTCTCGATCGCCGGCACAGCCATCCCTCTCTCTCTCTCTCTCTCTCTCTCTCTCTCTCTCTCTCTCTCAGGCGTCGTCCGTCGCGCTCGACCGGCACTGTTTACTTTTCGACCTCGTGTCCCTGCAAGCTAACGAAAATTCGCCGACAGTGTCTGTTCGCTAACGCGAATTCATTTCACCACGGGTGCGAGACGACGCGACTCTGCTGTTCCTATCTCCTTCTAATATTCTTCGGAATATTTAGCCTTAACGCGATTGCGAGGAGTGTAACGCCTCGTCACAATACATACTTGGCTAGTTGCGTATAGACATACTAAAGTCCAGAATGAACTTTCGAATGGAAAATGTATGTTTGCACATCATTATATATTCTCACTTTGGTGCGAATGTATTAGTTTTTATGAATCGAATAGTATTATAATTTTATCTTTGTGTGATTTTCTAATTCTTCTTATGATAATACATGAAAGTGCATGTTATATGTATATATAAAAACATGTTTGCACATTCATAGATCCATATGTGAGCGCTTCGGCGTTGGAAAAGCCACCGCAATAACCATTGTTCGAAGAGTGGTTAGGGCATTGGTCAGTATCCGGACAAGTATCATAAAGTTGCCAAGTGAAGAACAAGCTATGGAAACTGCAAGACATTTTGAGCAAAAATATGGTTTTCCTGGGGTGATTGGACTTATCGATGGTACGCATATAAAAATCGATGCACCACATGACAACCCTGAATCATACATAAATCGAAAGGGTTATCACTCGATTCATTTACAGGTATGTTCTCATTATTGTTGAATTGTACATTAAGTTTAGTGTTGTGTATACATTTTTTATTTCTATTTCACAGATTGTATGCCAGGAAAATTTGAAATTCATTAATTGCTTCGCGGGATATCCAGGTTCGGTGCACGACAACAGGGTATTTCAACTTTCAGGCGTGCAAACGATTTGCAACACGGAAAGATATTTTCCTGGCAACACCCATTTTCTCGGCGATGCAGCTTACACGAATCAAAAACATTTACTCGTACCATATAAAAATAATGGCCGGTTGACAGAAAGAGAGGAGAATTATAACACCCGACTATCTTCGACACGAATGTCTGTGGAACGAAGTATTGGGTTACTGAAAAGCAGATTTCGAATTCTGCATGATAGACTTCCCATTAAACGGATTGATCTCCTACCAAGTTATATAATAGCATGTTGTGTTTTACATAGTTTTTGTTTGTTGAACGAGGATTATATCGACATACCCCTACTCGCACGGAATGATATCGTTAATATTAATGAAAACATTCAAATCGATCGCAATTTACGCAATGAAGGAATAATGAAGCGCAACACAATAAAAGACAGTTTACGATAATTAGTATAATCCTTATATTATAATCGTCTCAATGGCAAATACTTTTTGTGGATGATAAAATATAAAATATTTAAAAGTCATTGTTATTTCTAATTCTTATTTCTGTTATTCTATATCCTTATTTTCACTTCCGATAGATTTATGTAACTTAAAATTTGAATACGAAACTTGAACGAAAACATAATAAAAAAATAATAAATGTACTTAAAATTGGCAGTGGAAAGTACATCACAAGGTTTGAAGAACCTCTGATAGCTTATCGAGCCGCTCCATCTTTGCTGTATGCTGGCGGGCACGATACTCTCGACGCCGTTTAGATTCTTCCAGTATATCCTTGACTAAATCGTTCGACTGTAATAAAGTGGCGAAACAACGAAGAAGCTCTACAGACTGCAGCATATTGCGAACGAAAATATGGCTTTCCTGAAGTGATTGGGCTCATCGATGGCACTCATGTAAACATTGATACACTGCATGAAAACGCTGAGGCGTACGTAAATTGAAAGGGCTATTATTCGATACATCTACAAGTGAGTTTTGATTATCGTCAAGTTGTATTGCATATCGGTTTATGTTTGTATCCTAATGAAAATCAGCATGGTCTTTACATTATTTTTGTTGATAACATTTTGAAAATTAAATAAATCTCAAAAATCGGTGATTACTGCAAGGGTGTGAACTGCTCGAGCCACTACAAAATATACTAGTAAGTAATATAATTTAAATGTTTATGTTACAGGTTATTTGTCAAGAAAATATGAAATTTGTCCACTGCTTCGCAGGATACCTTGGCTCGGTTCCTGACAATACAGTGTTTTAGCTCTCCGGTGTGCAAAACATTTGTAACACGGAGAGGTTTATTCCAAATGACACTCATCCTCTTGGTGACTCAGCTTATGCGATATCAAAACATGTACTTGTACCGTACAAAAATAATGGCCGGTTGACAGAACGTGAAGTAAATTACAACACCAAATTTTCGTCAACGCGGATGACCGTGAAGAGGAGTATCGGTCCATTAAAAAGCAGGTTCCGCATTTTGCTCGACCGACTTCCAAAGAAACGACTGGACCTCATCCCGAGCTACGTCATAGCATGATGTGTATTACATAATTTATGTCTTTTAAATAGGAATAATATCGACATACCTCTAATTGCAGTAAACAACGTTAATAACGTTAATGAAAATATTTTAATTAATGTTCGTTTACGCAATGAGGATACAGCTAAGCGTCATGAAATAATGGACAATTTACCTTAATTCTGTATTGTACATTTTTATGACAATCTGTATGACAAGAAAAAGATCAATATAAAGAACGACATTAATTTTAAAAGCATTGTTTTGAATGTTTTATTATCACAGAACAATCACAGGTTTGTCACAAGTTATTATTATTACTAATCTGATTGCTACTTCTTTTTAATATTGAACACTAATTTTATTACATAATATAAATAAGTAATATGTAATATAGTTGAATATAATTTTTTTTAAATATTTTACCATCACAGACTTCAAAATAGTTAACATTAAGAAAAATAAGTGATCACAGACTTATTATCATAACTAATCTTTTGTTAATTTTTACTTAATCTTGAGTTTTTTCAATGAATTCCAGAAGTTTATCGAGTCGTTCCATTGCTTCTGCGTGATGTCTAGCTCGATCTTCTCTACGTTTCTTCGATTCAGCTAACACTTCATTCAGTTTTTCGTCCAAGGAAGTTTTTCGCTTTCTTTTTGATTCTGCAACATACAGAAAATTATAGTGAGAGTATTTATAAAGATTCTACTAAATAAGTGAATGTTTTGCGGGCTAATAAGCCCGCAATTACATTATTAGCTAAGCAAACAATTTAAAAATAAAAATAAATTATCAACCTCATTATTATTGTTATTATTACTATTTATACTATTATATTATTGTCCCAGGATTCGCAGCCTACGGTCCTGGTGTTACGTCCTCGATGATGATTCGGAACAGCACGGTCACGCCGTTCTGTTGACTCCGCCGATATAGTTTTATCGGCGCGAACTACGAAGAGTACGCTCAGTTTGATCAGAATGATTAGATATTCTGGTTGTTCTGAGATTCGGAAATTCGGAGATTCGGAGGTTCGGAGATTCGTTATGAAATTCGACCCCTGCTATGCGCAGTTGAAGAGATCAACACGATGAATAGTTATTCAATGATGAGTTTATTCGTAGATATTGTTTGATAATGAGTTACAGATTAGTTCGGACTTTTGAGATGGTCTGAACTTAGCGTCGGTGTACAAAGTTTGTAAGTGGTTGTCGTTTAAACACTTCTATTAAAATAACTTGGATGATTACTTATGAAAAGATAATGTTAGAATATACAACTAACATATTACATAGACGCTGTAACTAAGTTTCTGTATCTGTTAACTCGAGTTATGTCAAAGGCAAAAAGCTGGAAATTGGGTCGGAGCATGTCTTTTTATAGTTGCTCTAGTTTTGGGTGGAGGGGAGTTAGTTTGGGGTGGAGTTTGGTTTTCCCTTTGGGGAGGGTCGGACGTTTTTGTGATAGGCTGGGTTTTCCCTATCATCTTACTATCTAGCTATTGGAAAGGAAAATTAGTTGTACTCTACTATGTCGATATTAGAGGTAACTACGCAGAGCGTCCTTTTACCGACTAGAGGACGTATGCTACCGACGTTTGATCATTACTTAGTTTTGAAAATTGACTGCGCCTCTAAATGTCGGCCAGTACGTAACACTGGCAAGAGAGGTGGGAGAGGGTCCCGCGCAAATTATATTATTGTCAACCGATAAAAAAAGTATTTTTTATTTTAGCTTCATTTATGGTATTTTTCAATTTTAGACTAATGAACCTTCGAGTTGGAAGTACGAATACGAGAGAAAATACGAAAATTTACGAATGAAAGATAAATGAACATACTAGATGCAGGCACTTCTCGGATTTTTCTGGTGGTTCGACCGTTTCCGCCGCACAATTAGTGCTGCATACCGCAACCGGATTTATCCACGGCTTTTTAGAAAATAGATCATCCATTCTCTGTAAATTAAGTTAGTAGCGATTAATAATAATACGTTTAACAGTCATTCCTTTAAAAGTACAAATTTAACCTTACATCGAAATAACACCAAGTCTGGCGATCGTTGCCTGATTTATTATTATGATCTTTAATTTTTTTATAAGTCCTCTTCAAAGATGTTAATTTAGTCGCGCACTGTTTCCCTGTAAAATGAATGTTCTTCTTTAGAAGATTCTTCGAAATTCTTTCGAATGCATCTCTCTGTTTCAGTTTTCCATTTCCGATTAGACTTCTCAGGTTTTCATATTCGGTTATGAACTGTAGAGTTCCTTGTGTTGTCCATACATCTACAGGGTGAATCATAATGGGTGGACACCACTTTTTGATGGTATTTACCATGCGTCGTAAATTACCGACTACCTACAACTGGATTGCTTGACCGCTCCAGAGATGGCAGCTCCTTAGTGACAGGCAACTATATTCATACATCTCCTCTGATTTCGATGAAATTTGGTATGCTTGTAGAATGGATAAAAATACGAGATATGAAAAAATTTCAAATTGCAACAACGTGTATTTTTTCGCGTACTATACACTGGATATCAGAATGGTGCAGATAGCAACAAATCTCTTATTATTTATTGCAAATTTGTAATTTTTTCATACGTATCTCCGAGAGTTTTTAACCGATTGGGATGCAAATTAGCATAAAGGTAGAGGATGAAAAAATAAAGTTGACGGGTTTGTTATTTTTTCGATATCTCATAATTAAGGGGTTGAAACTGCCCCTCGATTTTTTGGTCAATTGCATCGTATGATCGGGTAGCCTTTTGCCATTCCGGGTTAAATTTACGTTAATATAAGTTCGTTTGAATACACGAATACATATTTGTAAATTCCACTCACCCCCTCTCCCAACCATCCCCCTCGCGAACGTTCGAAGTTCTTACCTCGTGGCATGGACGAAAATTTGTAGATATAAAAATGGGATGAAATGAAAATGCAATGAGTCGAAATAGTCTGTACAAATTAATCCGATCATACGATACAATTGACTAAAAGATCGAGGGGCAGTTTCAGCCCCTTAATTATGAAATAGCGAAAAAATAACAAACCCGTCAACTTTATTTTTTCATCCTCTACCTTTATGCTAATTTGCATCCCAATCGGTTAAAAACTCTCGGAGATACGTATGAAAAAATTACAAATTTGCAATCAATCACTAGAGATTTGTTGCTATCTGCACCATTCTGATATCCAGTGTATAGTACGCGAAAAAATAAACGTTGTTGCAATTTGAAGTTTTTTCATATCTTGTATTTTTATCCATTCTACAAGCATACCAAATGTCATCGAAATCGCGCGAAGATGCATGAATGTAGTTGCCTGTCACTAAGCAGCTGCCATCTCTGGAGCGGTCAAGCAATCCAGTTGTAGGTAGTCGGTAATTTACGACGCATGGTAAATACCATCAAAAAGTGGCGCCCACCCATTATGATTCACCCTGTATAATTATAAAAAAATATTGAATGAAGGCAAGTTAGAGATCCCCTTTCGGAACGTAAATGAAAAACCTGAAATACATGCTCAAGTTTAACAGAAAAACAATACATAATCTACAAAAACACGGAACAAGGAATAAGAGCATATAACAACTACATAGGCAATAATAATATGGACGATAGCAATAAGAAACTAGAAACAAATAATAAATAGAAATAAGTCAAAGTAATGAGGACATATTTGCAGCTTTAGTGACGGAGATAATGTCACTTTACATGTACATTCCTCAGTGCTGGACATATTAGGGCTCAGCATCTCATCCTGCTCATCATATCGCGCCTCTTTCTGTTCCTCCTGTCCGTTGTTCATGTTCTCCCCATCGTATCTCGTTGACGGAATAATTCCGTCCTTGACGCCAACAAGTAAACTGCCAATAAGTGATTCGTCTAAAAGGGCCTAGGGGGATAAGCATATGAAATCTGCCCCCGCACATAATAAATCTAGATTGACACCATAGATTGGCATCTACATAACTAAAAAGTTCTGTAAATATCAATGTTTAAATTGCGTTTTTGTAGGAGTTATGGAGGGGGAAAGCAAAATTAAAAAAATGATTTTTCTCGAAAACGGCTTGACCGATTTTGATGAATAAAAAATATGGTATACTCGTCAATGAAACCATCAAGAAAATTTTTTTTTTTAATTCTGTCAAAAAATACGGGTAGAAAAAAATGTTTGAATTCTTCAAAAAAATTTTTTAAGGTTATGTTTCAGGGTTACACCTCCAATTTTTTTTACAAAAGAAACCTTAAAATGTCTACTTTAACATATATTTTTTTCAAATTTTTCGTAGAGGTAGTTCATGCCGAAAAATGATGAAAATCGTGCAAGCGGCGGGGCATCTCGAGGAGATTGCAGTACGATTTTGAATTCCGTATCGGGGTGCTTTTTTCGTGTGAGTCCCCTCGCCTCTCACAAAACGGGGTGCTTTTTTCGTGTGAGTCCCCTCGCCTCTCACAAAACGGGGTGCTTTTTTCGTGTGAGTCCCCTCGCCTCTCACAAAACGGGGTGCTTTTTTCGTGTGAGTCCCCTCGCCTCTCACTAAACGGGGTGCTTTTTTCATGTGAGTCCCCTCGCCTCTCACAGAACGGGGTGCTTTTTTCGTGTGAGTCCCCTCGCCTCTCACAAAACGGGGTGCTTTTTTCATGTGAGTCCCCTCGCCTCTCACAAAACGGGGTGCTTTTTTCGTGTGAGTTCCCTCGCCTCTCACAAAATGGGGTGCTTTTTTCATGTGAGTCCCCTCGCCCCTCACAAAACGGTGTACTTTTGGTGTAAATTCAGATTTTTCAATCTTCCTCGCTGTCACTTTGAATTACTGGAATGTAATTGTTTTTCTTAAATACTTCACTGAGTATTTCTGCTGGTTTGAAAATTTTTGCTAAGTACCTAGCATGTGACAAATAATACACTATTGCAGCAACATGCGAGCAACAACCAACTGTCCGTTTTCCATTGGCACATTCACATGTGTAATGTGTTAAACCAGACACACCAACGCTACTAGGCTTATATTTTAAGAAGCACCTATATGCTGTGCGAGAAATATGACGTGATGGAACTTTCAATTTGAGTACATTTGATTGATCTTTAACGTACTCAATTTTTAGTTTACCATCTTGATCAACCATTTCTGCTAAATATGATACGGCTTGAGAGAGTTGGTATGATCCAGTGAATAAGATTTTTAAATCTCTTCCTGTCATTTCTGGGAAATCTAATATGTCATCTGACGTAACACTTTTAAAAGGTAGCTTTCGACGAAGCCAACCATTTTCTTCGACCTCAGCCGACAAAGTATTCTGCACATTTTTTTGACTATGCATTCGCTGTAGAATATCATCAAAAGTGTCTACATCAGAATGAAACCTTTTTCCAAAGATGTTGTTATGAAACGACGCAATTCTGAAGTAAGTTCCAATTTTCGGTATCAACTTGTTGTCAATTTTGTGATCCAAAAGGCGATATTTTTGTTTTAGCACACCATGAACAGATTCAACTACCCAGCGGATTTTAGTGACAAAACGTGACTCATTGGACTCTTCCGGGGATAGTTGTTTCCTTTTTCCTTTTAAAGCCGGCATCAAAACTCTGTAATTTTCTTTTTCTAAGAAATCTTTTACATCACGAAAACCGCGATCAAGGACAAAAATATCGCCTTTTTTTAATAACTTACATAAAGTATTTGAATTCTCAATAATACCTTTTAAAATCTCTGCATCATTTTGATTGGTAAGGTATGGTCCGAGCATGTCAACAATATAGCCATCAGTTGTGCATAGAGTGAAAGGTTTGCACAGAGGAACTTTCTTCTGCCCAGAAAAAGATTTTCTCTGATATTCGTTATTAGTGCTTTTTTGATGACGTGCGTACGTCCCATCACAAATCAAAAATAAATTGTCACTAACATTGAATAATTTTTTTGCCATTTCAGTTGTGTGATTCTGAATAAGATCATCCCTATTGAGAGAATTTATGCCGAAACGAAGTGGCAAAACATCAACTTCGAAAGACTTTATTATACTGTTAGAATAATCTGAAACATCGTGCTCATTCTTTAATTGTAAAATAGAAGCTATTATTTTATTAGAGTTCCCTGTCCTTAACTTAAATAAGAAGACAACGAGTGCTTGGATCACTGAACAAGATTGACTGTTTCGCAATGAAATCAACATATCTTTTATGATATTAAGATTTTCCCAATTGAATCCCGTAAGAATTTCTAACTGTTTTTCTGAAATACTATATTCACCCACTTTATCTAATAATGACGAATCACATTTTATAGAAAGAGTTTCCATCACTTTGGATAACTCTAACGCTGTAAGCTTCGCTGTGTTAGAGTATACTCTCAAGAGACCAAGATCTTCGTCATAAATTCTATTTTTTATTAAGTGACTTTTACAACATCGATTTCCAGACGGTATGTAGATTTTCTTTTTAATATATACTGAAATTCGAGCTTCTTTAGGAACCACAGTCAAATTATTCGACAATAAACAAATACAACAATATTTATGAGTAGCTACAGTTCGCTGGATAGGAATTTCAATATATTCAACCTCAGTAACTGCTTCCTTTGGTCTACTTTCGAACGTTGAATCATCGGTATCAGACTCAGAAGGAGGATCTTTTTCTGTTTCAGGTTCAACATCTTTTTCGGTATACTCTTTTTTATAAATGCAAAGTCGACATTTTGAACATAAAATATCATTAACAGCTATTATTCGCTTTAAAGATAAAGAGAAATTATTCGCTTCATTTTTATTTTTTATGATTTTCTTTTTACCTTTTACTTTTATCAAAAATGCGTCACAACCGACACACTTCAAGTTTATATTTGTCGTCAAAGGCATTCTCAAATAAAAAAAAACAGAAGCGTTAAGATGTAAGCAATACAAATAATCGAAGGAACAAATACGATTAATCAAAGAAAATGAATTTCAGTTTTCATGAAAAATCATAAGCGAATATATACATCAAAATAAACACGACTAGGCATTCAAAAATGCTCGGCCCTCTGTCGTAAACCTTAAAGTAGGCTTGGTCACCGGGAGCATGCGAGGAAATGTATCTTTATTTGTGGGCTGCCTCTCCCCACTCTTTCTTTCGCCGCACTAACTCGCTACGCATACAGAGATGCTTCAGCCTATCCATATGACAACGCGCGCTCGACAATGTCGAAGCGCAGAGTGCAACAAAAGAGAATGGTTGTGTTTTGATATTTACCGCCAATACTAAAAACCTATAGCTCACATTATGTATGGTATAGATATTCAGTACTGACAGTATACATATCGGAACACGGCCAATATACATATTCATTCCCTTCTTTTTGCTAGATATCAATTTAAACCAGCCGAAATTCAGGAATCTAGCATAAAAATCAGACTAGTATATGTGCGCGGCTGGAGCAAGAGCGTGCTGTGTGAAAGCGTGATGCCACGCCGCTTGCATGATTTTCATCATTGTTCGGCATGAACTACCTTTACGAAAAATTTGAAAAAAATATATGTTAAAGTAGACATTTTAAGGGTTCTTTTGTAAAAAAATTGGAGGTGTAACCCTGAAATATAACCTTAAAAAAATTTTTTGAAGAATTCAAACATTTTTTTAACCGTAGATTTTGTCAAAATTAAAAAAAAAAATTTTCTTAATGGTTTCATTGACGACTATAACATATTTTTTATTCATCAAAATCGGTCGAGCCGTTTTTGAGAAAAACCATTCTTTTTATTTTGCTTTCCCCCACCATAACTCCAACAAAAACGCAATTTAAACGTTGATATTTACAGAACTTTTTAGTTATATAGATGCCAATCTATGGTGTCAATCTAGATTTATTATGTGCGGGGGCAGATTTCATATGCTTATCCCCCTAGGCCCTTTGAAAATGCAAGTAAAATGTTACACAAAATAGGTTTTGTACTTATTTAAAAATAATAACGACATAAATCTCTTATTTGTTTAAATTATGCAAGCGATGAACAAGAAGCTAACTCACCATTGCTCGCTTCTTGAAGTTCTTCCAGAGTTAAATGTATTAAATATACAACTCCAGTGTCCTTATCCATTAACTGCACTGGCTGCGGCTCCATGTTTCAAAAATATATATGAAATATTTAAGTATTGAAAATAATCGTACGAAAAGACGGAACAGTTAACACAACCCTCGCGGTGCTATGGAGTCTGTATATAAGAGAGATCAAACATATAATACAGTACCGCCAAAACAATGGCGGTAACGCTTTTCAATTGTCCCGGTTTAATTTCTGACCACTGGAAGCGCTGTCATCGGAGATAGACTCCATACGTAACGCCATATGCAATACTGACGGTGCACTCCCTCGCTGCTGACAGTCTCGACAGCCGGAAGTCAGCAATTCCCTAGGATCTATATCTGACGAAATGGTAGTACGTTTCAGTCGCCCCAGTAGTGCTGGAAAGCATTTTCGACCGGACTTCCAGTACTGACAGTACTGTCAGCCACTTTTCGACCACACTCTAAGTGGGCAGTTGCCTTCGTAGGCTCCCTTCATGGCAACTTGCAGCGTTTCAACCGCCGCATCCACCTGCACGGGGTTGCCATATTTCGATGGGAAGGCCTACATCCTTCCCTTCAAGTCCTCTACATATGTCACCCAATCGGTGGCTCTCGGATTCCTATATGAATGCGCCCCCGATTTGGATGCATTCCCCTGTATACACATGCAGATGTGACGGTGGTCCGACATGGACGGCTCATCTGACACTCTCCACCCTGTGACATGCTCTGTCACCCTTCGCGTACTCAACGCAGTGTGTCGACTGAGGTCGGGTTTTTCGCGCATGCGCAACTGAACAAGCATCAGTGAAGTATCAATATCTAGTGAAAAGAAGCATCGGGCATCCGGTCCATTATTCAACCATTCTGCTAAGTTTGTATTAAACTATTATATGTCATTAAAAAAAGGTTTTAAGACGTATATAACTTTCAAATAAATAAAAATTGTATAATATGTGTATATGTGATATAACAGCTAAATATATATGCTAGATAATAGGGAAGTGAGTAAGTGAAATAATTGTTCACACTTTTTTATAATAAAAGAACAATTTATTTGGCAGACTTTCAAAAAACACCAACATTCGTTTCAAGGGTAAGGAAAACTGCCAAAAACCTTACCAGTGTTCGTACAAAAAGAGCAATTGTTATTATAACTTGATAAAATATATATATAATAAAAACAAAAATCACAAATTAATATCACATATAATTAAAATCACAGAAAAAGAAAACAAAACATCATTTATTAACAGATAAATAAAATATTATACTTAAAATCTGGAAAATAAAAACTGAATTATATATTTATACAGACATATATAAACTATATAAATAAAATATAAGTAATTCTAAAAACAAAATAAAAACTTATTTATTTATAATTGGCAATAAGTAATAAAAAAGTAACATGAATTTAGAAAATGTGGTTAAACAGGTAATTTAGTTAAAATAAAATTCAGTTCGTATCTATAGTTAAAAGAAAATACATATAAAATATATAAAGATATGAAAACAAAAAATATAAATGTATAATATAAAAAATAAAAATAACGAAAATTCATCTGCCATCCAGTACCGTCTATTATAAACCATTACCTGTACTTTCTCTCGTATAAATTTTTCGGATCGTGTAAATTTAAATGTTCCGAGTTTACTTCAAAATTTATGCAGTTAATACCGTTAGCCTGAAAAGATTATCGCGTTACGCAAATTGCATTAACAGTGTGCGTAGATAAACGATTTCGTTTCTTAGTTTTTACGTCGGTTACTATCGAAAAAATTCGCTCGGCTTCTGCATTTGAATGTGGAGAAGATAGAACTGCTTCAACTAATAATTCAATATTTGGGAACATTTTTGTGTTATTAATATCTTTAAAATCTAGTATTTTTTCCACATCTCGTCTACTTCTAAGAAAGCTAACTCTTTTTTCTCTAGGTCATTATAAACCGATGGTAAGATTGTCCATTCGTACGCTAATTTTACTGTATCTATATTTCCTATTCTTGTAGCAATGTTACTTAAGTCTTTAATTTTATTTCTACCTACATCATACAAAGCAATTTGCGGATCTAAAAAGTTTAATTGTTCAAAAATAATATCTTTATATGGTAATCGTTTTAACATGTCCCGAACTGCTGTTACATAAAAATCTAAACATTTTACTTTAATGTGATACGCGCATTCTGAAGGTAGTGTTGCTAAAAAGCTCTCACATTCCGGTCCTACACATATATCATTGACATTTAACCAATTATGTTTATCATTTATATTTAAAGTCATAATATCTTTTGAAGATTCTAGAGCAATAAAATTTTGTCCAATTTCGCGAATTAGTTGTTGACTCTTTTCAAATAATTTATAAATAAGAATTTTACGCGATTGAAAAGAAGCGTTAAAAGTATTTAAAAAATTTAATGAATATTTTAAAAAGAGTAAATATGCTGTTAATGAATCGTCGTTTAATAGTTCTAAAATAGTCTCTGCAGATTTTGATTTATCCTCAACTATTGCTAAAAGAAAATATTTTTTTAAAACGTCCCAATTTTCAAGTAATCGAACAACACACTGATGTAGAACAAGCCATCTAGTGTTGCTCAACTTTAAAATCTTACTTTTTTCCATATTAAAAAATTCCTGACATTCATGTAAAGTTGCGCATCGTTTTGCACTGCCCGAAACAAAAGTTGCAATACCTCGAATTAAATGTTCATATGATTGTGGCAGTGTTCGCAAGCTTTGCTCGCTATAAGCGCGGCTGAATGGCAAATGCAATTTAACAATACAAGTCCCGGTATTTTTAATTTTAAACGCGACATAAAATAATTATTACAACCAATCATTACAGATGCGTTATCACTTGCCATCCCAACAATATTATTTAAAGGAATTTGTTTTTCTCTTAAAAGATTTTCAAAAATTTCAAAAAAATTTATTCGCGGAACTATCTGTTGCATCCATCGGTACTAATTCTAAAATTTGTGTTTTTACTTTTTTATTAATTGGTGATACATATTTTACAAGAACACACATGACTTTAGTCTCGGAAATGTCAGTACTTTCGTCTAATAATATCGAAAATTTGCGCGTTTGTAAAGTTTCTACAAGTTTTTGCGGACGCGTGTATCGGGCGGAGAAAGCGAAGAGAGAATTAGTGAGTGCAGAAGGCGAAATTTTAAGTGAAAAGTGCGGGAAGTAATTAAAAGAAACGGGGAAGAAGAAAGGAGTGTGTGGAAGAGTAGGAAGAAAGCGGTCTGGAAAAATAAGGTGGCTGGACGAAGAAATAGCAGGGCGGCAAGAATGAGGTTAGGAAGTGAGGAAATGGAGAGAGCGAGTGAGAAGGAAGATAGCGGAGATGATAGAGACGACAGTGGCGACCGAGGCGAGCGACGGTACGCAGAGGCAACTACGGAGTTCGGCCACATGTACCGTACCGACCAAAGCGAGGAAGAAGGAGCGACCGAACATACCGACGCGATAGTCGAGACGCCGACAATCTACATAACATCGGAGGAATTGAATGACCAAGCACCGAGGGAGGAGGCGGGGGAAGGAAAAGAATCGACAGAAGAAATGCTTGAAACGGGAAAAAGGAGGAGAGGGCGGCCAAGAGGAGTACTGGGAATTAAAAGACGGAAAATACTCGGGGCAAGAACGATTATGGAGTATTGGGGACCGCGAAAACACACGAATGCAGGCAAAAGAGGACAGGGAGCAGAAAGTCGCTCGGGGGACGAGGACGGGAAGGGTTTGCGGAGTGTAAACACACGGAAAAGGGGAAGTTCCAGTCGGGAAAGAGAGATGTGGGACAGGATGGAAAAATTAGAGAAGATATGGGCAAGAGAATGGGAGGAAGGGTGCAACGATAAAATAAAGAGAATGGTGGAAATTACAGCCGAAAAAATGGCCATCGAGTTAGAGAAGAAACAGAGAAAGGGAGATATGATAACAAGAGAAAAGATGGAGGAGCTGCTAATAGGAGAGCAGGAGAGATGGAGAGAAAGATTCGACCGGCAAGAGATAATAATAAGAAGGCTGAGGCAGGAGAACGAAGAAATGACAAGGAGGATAGAAAAAACAGGACAAATCAAGGCGCGGAGGACGAAAGAAAGGGAAGAGCACGAATCAAAAGGAAACCGAGGGAGCGAGGATGAAAATCACAACGAAATCGGAGATTGGCATCAGGAAGAGGGAGAAACAATACCAGAATGGTGCGGGCACGAGGAGGAACAGATAAGAGGAGAAGAGTGGGTGGAGGTAAGGACAGAGGGGAAGACAGCAGGCAGACGAATAGCCGAGAGGATAAAACAGTTGGTGAGGAATAAACCAAAGAGGCTAAACTACGAGGAATGGCGGGAGAGGAGAGCAAGGAAAAGGAACGTCGTGATCCAAGATATAGGAAGATCTGAACACGGTAGGAGATGGGACATAGAAAGGGCAGTGTGGGAAAGAACGGGAGTAAAGCCGAGACTGCAGAGGTGGAAAGAAACAGAGGATGGGGTCATAATAGAAACAACGGATATGGAGAACAAAGTCAGGATAATGAAAGCGGCAGGAAGAAGAAGTGGTGGACGGCAGCCGATCTGGGACAACTCCACCTATAGGGAGTGGGAGGTGCAACGATGGATAGAGGAGTATGCGAGCATCATGAGGAGACAAGGAAAGGAACCGAGGGTCGGATATTTAAAAATAAAGGTGGGGGAAGAATGGAAGACGTGGAATGAGAGGTTGGGAGATCTGGAGGAAGCGGGTGAGTATGGAAAAAGGAAACGAAGAGGATATGACCCACCAGCGGGGTTTCGACAGAAGAATCAAGGACCGAAAGGACAACGTTTCGTAAACAGACACGAGTGGTAACGTGGAACGTGGGGGGAATGAGAGCAATGCTGGAGGCATGGGAGAGCATGAAGGAATATGATATTATAGCAATTCAAGAGACGTGGCTGGAGGAGAAAGAGACAGAAAAACACGTCAAAAAACTAGACGGAAGTTTTGTATGGACCGCTAAAGCAGCAATTAGAGAAAAGAGAAGGGGAAAGGCAAAAGGAGGCCAGTTAGTGGGGGTTAGGAGAACAATATTGGGAGACGGTGAGGTTGGACAATGGAAAGGGGGACTTGTCATAAGAAACATACAAATAGGAAGAAGTAGACAGGAAAAGGGAACGATAATAAGCATATATAATCAAAATTTAAGGGATCTGGAGGGGGATTTGGGAAAAATAATTGAGGAGGCAGAGGAGAGGAGCGAAGCGGTGATAGTGATGGGCGATTTCAACGCCAGAATAGGGGGAAAACAACCAGACATAGCGGGAAGAGAAGGTCAAGAAAAAGAAAGAGTATCTAAAGACGGAACAGTGAATACGGAAGGGAGAAAAATGTTGGAAATGTGCGAAAGAAATGGATTAACAGTGGCAAACGGAAGATGGGAAGGAGACGAGGAGGGGAATCTGACATATGTAGGGAGCCAAGGTGAGGGGGGATCGGTCATCGATTACATACTACTGAATAGCCAAGCAGAGGAAATTACACAAAAAATAGAAATAAAGGAAAGGACGGAATCGGATCACCTACCGATAGTTATAACGTTGGAGAGGAGTGAGGGGCAGGAGGTCGGGAAGGGGCATGGCAGACTGCATAAAGAGCAGGCAAAAAGAACAGAAATACTAAAGTAGAAGCAAGAAAATGCGAAAGATTATAGCGAAAAACTTATTGAAAAATGGAATAAGAAGGAGAAGAGGAGCGAGGTGTTGGACAGATGGGATATGTTGGTGGAGACAATGAAAGAAGCGGCACATGAAGCGGGGATGGCGTATTGGGTGTACACAAACAGGGGGGAAATAAGGGGACTAAGTGGAAAGGTTAAAGAGCAAAAAAGGGCCGACTGGAAACGAGTGAAAGAATTTCTGAAAAACCCGGGAACAGAAGAAAAGGAAAAGCTAAGGGAAGCGAGGAGAGCTTCGAAGGAAATAAGGAAGAAGGAAACTGAAAAACAATGGAAAGAAAAATGGGTGAGGGTAGGTAACAGCAAAACCATCACTGAGCTATGGAAGGCGCTGAGACCCTTTAGACCCAGGAAGGCGGGAATCAGAAGCAACTAAATAAGAGAAGAGGAGTGGGTACAGCATTTCAGCGAGCTGCTAAGGAGCAGGAAGCACGATAAGGTCAAGGAGAGTGGCACAAAGGACAAGGAGACGGTGGGCTGAGAAAGGGAAGAAGAGAATGAGAGCAGAGACGGGGAAAGAATAGAGGAAATAGCGGATCGGGAAATAAAAATAGGAGAAATGGAAAAGGAATTAGGGAAAATGAAAAAAAGGAAGGGCGGCAGGACAGGACGGAATCGTAATAGAGTTCTGGCAAGGATTACCAAGAGCGGGGAGGGAGGAGCTCTGCGACATTTTGAACGAACTATGGAAAGAGGGGAAATTGGCGAGAGGATGGGAGACAGGAAGAATCTATCCGATTCACAAGACCGGCGATTCCACAAAGGCAGAAAACTATAGAGGGATAACACTGATGGACGCGGGCTATAAATTAATGACCAGGATCGTGAACAAACGATTATGTTTCATGGTGGAAGCAAAAGAGCAGATGGGAGAGGGGCAGGCGGGCTTTCGGGCGGGCAGGGGGACGAGAGACCACGTGTTTGTCCTAAACGCCCTAATTAATAACAAATTGAAGAGAAAAGGGGGTAAACTCTTCACGGCCTTCGTCGATTTCAAGGCAGCCTTCGACTCAGTGGACAGAGAAGAGATGATGAGGAAGATAGAGAGAGCGGGGATAGGTGGAAGACTATTGAAGATGATTCAGAAAATATACGAAGACACACAGAGCGAGGTAATAACGGCGGAGGGGGTGTCGAAGAAGTTTGGAACAACGCGAGGCCTTAGACAAGGGTGCGCCATGAGCTCCACACTGTTCAATATGTACATCGAGGACATGGAGGCAGGTTGGAAAAAGAGAAGAGAGGGTGGCACGGTAATGGGGGGAGAAAAAATATATGCCCTGAAGTATACGGATGATGTGGTGATGGTGGCAGACACGGGAGAAGGACTACGAGACATGCTGCGCGAATTAGAGAAATACGTGGAAAGGAACAAACTGGAGATTAATATCGGAAAGACGAAGGTCATGGTCTTCAAAAAGGGGGGAAGACAAAAGAAAGAAAGAGGGTGGTACTTGAATGGAAAGGAAGTGGAAAGGGTAAACGAATACAAGTACTTAGGAGTACATTTTTCGACGGGTAACACGTTCGAGAAACATCTAAAGAAAATAGAGGGAAAATAAGAAAGGCGACAAATGCAGCCTGGGGCATTGCAAAAAGAGCGAGAATCGGAAGACTGGCAGAGAGATTGGCAATGGCGGAAGCGATGGTGAGGAGCGGAGTACTATACGGGGTAGAAGTGTGGGGGTGGAAAAGAAGGGCGAATGTGGAGAGAGCGCAGGGACGATATACGAAAATGGCAATGGGGTTAAGGAGGAATACGCCGGAGTACATTTGGAAGATGGAGGCCGGATGCATAGGGATAAACGTAGTGGCGATAAAAAGAGCGGGGGGCTATATAGCGAAAATCCTAGAAATGGAAGAAGAGAGATGGCCGAGAAAATGCCTAATGGAAGAGGCGAGAGTGTTGCTGAACAATGATGGGAGCAAATGGGGAAAGGAGATGAAGGCAGCAATGGAGGAAGCAGGAGAGGGACAGATAGCAGAAGCGATAAGGAGAGGAAACAAGGAGGAATGGGAAATGAAGGTGGGACGAGCGGTGCAGAAGTGGGCGGACCAAGACACACAGAGAATGTGGTTAAAAATCGAGCGATCCGGCTACTGCAAAGAGTATAAAGAGAGAAAGAAGAAGATAGGAAGGGAGAAGTACTGGGACGAAGGTACAATAAGGGGAGAAATAAGGGAATGGTGGGCAAAGATGAGGTGCGGAAGTGTGGGAAGAGAGGCAGAGAAAGGTTTTAAAGAAACACGATGCAGAGTATGCAAGAGAGAGGAGGAAACACTGGCGCACATTTGGGAATGCGCAGAGGCGAAGCAACAAATGGACGAGCAAATCATCAAAAAATACGAGAAGTGGGAAGAGGAGCCAGGGAGAAACCGGAAGGAGGGTGGAAGAAGGCTTTAGAGGGGGAAATCATAGTAGAAGAAATGTGTGACATGATAAGGCAATTTGAAAACATAGCGCGAAGGATGGAGAGGGAGATGGACAGCGTAAATGGGTAAACATGCATGCAAGAGAAGGAGAACAGAACCAAAGATATAGGAATTAGAAAAATAGACTGTATGAAAGAAATAATTTAAGTGAGAGATTGTAAGAAAGGAGGAATGTAAAAACCCGCAAGGGGATACATTGGAAAATAAAGACATTATACAAGTTTTTGCATTTCATATTTTGCAATTACTTGTGTAACAATATTTTTACATTTATCGTAGGCCAATGAAATGTCTTGCAGAACTTTAGAATCGTCAAAAAGATTTTTTAGTAATGGAATTAAGCGATCCGCGGTGTTAAAAGCAATGTTGTGCTCAGTAAAAAATGCTGCTAATTTTATTTCCGCGTTTTTAACTTTATTTTTGTGTAATTCTGATACGGGGACTCTATCATTATTATTGTTTTCTTTATTTTGGGACTTTATGTTCTCAATGTGTTTGACCGTCTGTGAGTGCTTGTTTAAATTTGTTTTAGCACAGTAAATGGTTTTATTATAAACGGTACAAAAAGTTTTATTAATTGTAGGATGTGGAGCTGGAGCCAACCATCCTTTACAATTTTCCTCATCTAACCACACTTCTTGGAGATCTCTAACTTTCCGTTTTCTAGCTTCTTTATTTGGTTCCATAATTCCAATATTAATAATCTAAGTAATAATATAATTAATCATACTTACCTTTCCGCTCCCTCCGCGGTTTCCGCCCGCCAAAACTTACGTGACCACAACCTGATCTCACACTAGTGACATAGTACGGCACTGTCTTCATGTTACTGTTGCCGCGCATGCGCGAAAAACCCGACCCCAGTCGACACACTGACTCAACATCAGATCTATTACCGCTTCCCTGTTACTAGTTAGAAAAGTTGGCTCGTTACCTCGATTGAGTCCCTCCAGGTCCGATGTTATCAGGTATGTCAGAAGGGCCTGCCCTCGGCCATTGACATCCGCACTCCCCCACACAGTTTGGTGCGAGTTCGTGTCACATCCGAGAATCAGTTCCCAACCTTGGTCCCTGCACGTCCGCATCAACTCCTTGACGTTCTCCGATGGTGGTGGTTCTTGGAAGTCGTGGGGCATGTATGCTGACGCCACCACTACCTCCCTTTCAACCCCCCAGGGACACCCGCAGCTTGGCTGCTACCAGATCCCTGCTGCAGTGCTCCCTGAGGGTGGTAAACGCTATCCCCCTTAGGAGGATGCACGCCCTGGCCCTGTGGACAGAGTCGTCATAAATGATATGCCCTTGGTCGACGATGAGTCCTCTGATCCGTCCCTTGTAAGCCCAAGGTTCCTGGATCAGTGCAATCTCAGCGCGTTCCTGGTTTATCCTTCTGTTCAGCACCGCTGACGCCGCCGCGCAGCGGTGCAGGTTAATTTGGATTATGGACGTCCTGTTTACCATCTCTGGTGCCGCTCCCCGCCCCTTCTTTGCCTTTCGGCTCTGCCAGCTTGTTGCCGAGCATCCTAACGGATACCGGCTCCATACCCAGGAAAGGTTGCCACCCCAGTTTCTCTAACCCGGGAATGGCTGATTCGCAGACCCCGAGGACGAGTCGGATGTCTTTTGCCGGCTCTCCGCCCCGCTCCGTTCATTCGTGTACGAACCAGCCCCCCGCGTTGAGTCTTGGGTTCTGCCTCTCCGGTCTTCTGAGGACGACCGCGGTGTCCTCAGGTTGCGGTCCTGGAAGGTGCGCCACCATCCTGACATACCTCGGGAGTTCGTCGAGCCCCACCACCCGCAGGCTCGCGCCCTCCCAAGGCCTCAGGTCTGGTACGCACGCCCTGTCCCATTTTTCCGTCTCGCTGTCCGCGCAGACGACCTCCAGTGCCCCTCTTCTCCGGAAGGTCTCGTGGAACCGAGGCATGAACTCCCCTTCAGGTATCCCGTCCATCAGCTCCACGAGCCCTTCCTTAACTCTCTGAGCCTGCGTCTCATTTCCCTGGTCGGTCCATCGTTGACGATGGCCACCCTCGGGAGACCCGATGTTACCGCAGCGAACGACCCGGATTTCCAGGCCGTTTCCCTTCGTTTCTTCGGAGCGTTCTTCGTTACGCTGGGAGAGGTCTCATCCGTAGACCTCTGCCTCTTCGCCGCCCCGTCCATGCGTTGCTGTTGTTCCGAGTTGGGTCCTTACCGGCCACCCTCTTGTTCCAATGCCTCTCGCTGCCTCTTCATATTCTTCCTGGCCGCGCCACTGGGCCTCTTCCGCCGGGTCACCGTCTCCCCGGATTGCCCGGCCAGACCGCTCTCCGGGGTCATCCACTGGCTCGGCTCGGCTTCCATGGGCTGTTCCTAGTTCCTTGGCCCAGTTCCCGCCCCGTCACCCGAGGGAGTCGCCTTCGGCTCGTCCCCCTGCGTCCGCAGCGTGAGGTTGCCCCCAGGGGCCCCTCACTTGGCTCCTCCCCCCCCTTCCTAAAATTTGATAAACATAGTTCCAGTAAAGTCCCACGAGTATCTAGGGACAAGAGGTCTGCCCGCGCAGAGCCCCGATTACGCGGGTAAGGCCTTCATACTCCGAGAGGCGGCCAGGTATTTCGAAAGCTCCGTTAACAACGCAGCTCCCCCTGCGCCATGCAGCCCTGGCACGGTCGCTAACACACCCTAGCTTGGGTGGGTTCCTCTTCGTTGGTTGTGCCCGTTCCCACCTTGCGAGTGGTCCCGCGCACAACCGTAAGCCCCTCCACCACGCCAAGGTGAAAACCCGCCGGGGGGGGGGGGGGGTATATGAATATATATATGCATATATAGTCACACCACCCCAATTAAGTTTCATTTTATTTCATTTTATCTTAAAATTCACAGATATTATTTATTTAAAGTTATTTATAGCAATATTTCGTAAGCATATGACTAAAATATAAAAGAAAAAACAATATCATAAATTTTAAAAATCCAATTACAGATTCGAACTGTTGAGAAAAAAATAGCATGGTTAAAAAAAACTAAAATATTGTACGATAATTATTAACAGAGTTATTGAATAGTTAAGTAATAGGCCGGTCAAACCAGAGGTTCGGATCTCAAACCTCAAATTTTCGGAGCTACAGATTGAAATTTAGAGGGTATACGTAATTTTTAATTCTAAACAAGTTTTTCGTCTTAGTAATTTTCGAGAAAATTGAGTGTTCGCGAGAAAAAATTAAAAACTAAAAAAAAGAGGGGGTCGGGAGTGGTTTTTGACCTCCCACGGCTGTAATTTTTCGATTTTCCGAAAAATTCAACTGCACGATGTTAGATAATTTAATTTCGCACAAAAAAGTCCACGGTAGCACTAGTCTATCTGTAAAGGGGGTGGTGAAAATTGTTCAAAGGTTTTTTTCGGCGCGCGGTTTTTTGGTCAAGTCACGTCTCGTTAACAAATTCATAGAAAATCAAATAACTTGAAAATAATTTTTTTAACACGGCAGTTATTTGTAGAATCGTTTGTTTTATAATTTTCGTGAAAAAAAATTCTATGGTTATTTATACCCGCTGTATCACAGTTTCAATATTTGAAACGGCTTTTTTGGGTGTTCCCATAAACGAAAAAATTTTTAGCCTAAATATTTAACAAATATACTTTATAACGAAAAATAAAGTTCCTTGAAAGTTTCTCGTCACTATCACCGTTTACGCGGTAATAATTATTTTAACACGCGACGCAAGAGACAACATTTTTAAACCCGCGCCGCTGTATAGACAGAGAAAGACTATCGCTTATCTCTCTCTTACTCACAGCGCATCGGACTCGAGGAACGCCGTCTTTCTCTGTCTATACAGCGGCGCGGGTTAACAAATTTTGTCTCTCCGGTCGCGTGTTAAAATAATTATTACCGCGTAAACGGTGATAGTGAGGAGAAACTTTTAGCATACACTTTCTAAAATCTGTTGCGCCACATCTAATCGGAATTTGGAAAACGCGTATTTTTTACTTTTTGATATATTTAATTTCTTTGAAAATAAAACATAAGCATTAAAAAGTGCAATATCCGTTAAGTAAAAAAAGATCTTTTTATAACTTTTCACGTATTTTTTCATACGTGAAAAAGAAGATAAGTAGCTATCTTGGAGATCTACCCCACCCATGCCATCATTATATTCCAAAACGATATTGGGCTTTGCAACGATGTTATTAGTTTTCCATCTCTTCTTTTCTACTTCCATCATCTCTTTTTTATGTTTTGTGGATAATAAATATATATCTTTTTTGTCCTTCCACTTTGCAGCTAAAATACCCTTGCATGATCTTGAAATAGCTTCTGATCGTTTCAGCTTTGTTGTTGCGAGATCTTTCGGCATATTCTTTCTATTGCATCTAACTGTTCCAATGGCATTAGTTTTTATGGATTGTAATTTTTGAAACAGATTTGGCGAAGAATACCAATTATCCAAGAACAAGGTGTGTCCGAAATTGGATATTGGTGTGCACATGAACATGGTAACATTTTCGGAAGCACTGGTGATTGAATTTTTTATTTTATCTTGACCAGTGTATATTTTAAATTTGATACAGTATCCTGATTTAGACTCGCACAATTTATAAAAGTTTACTCCAAAACGTGCCCTCTTTGACGGATTGAACTGTTTATATGACATTCGACCGGTATATTTCATTAGAGATTCGTCTAATGACACATATTCTTCGGGAGTGTAAATACTCGTAAATTTTTCATTGAGATAATCGATTATATCTCGTAATTTGCACAAACGATCATCTTTATCCACAACTTCATTATTAGAAAAATGTAAAAAATGGGAGATTTTCATAAATCTCCGTAATGGCATCGTTTTCCGAAAAATGGGAGTTTCAATAATACTTCTTCCTGACCAATAAGATTGGACATTCGACTTTTTCACTTGTGCCATCAAGATGCATACCGCAAAATAAGCATGAATTTCATCAATATTGGTATCCCTCCAATTTTCCTCATATTGTTTTATTTTTCGGGCTGTATTTCCCATTGTTTGACTCGCGTAACGATTGGTTTCTGTAACGATGATATTCCAAAAGTCTTTTGGTAAAATTTGGTTTAGCATTTGCAAAGCTGTTGTTTCTTCTGCCATTTCTATATTCATTCCAGGAATCCGTGAGTACTGCCAAATTTTGCTAATGTTTTCCTTGTTTTCCCATATCCATTCTTCAGATGTAAAATTAAGTTCACGATCTTCACTGCTACTTTCTTCTTCACTATCAGATACTATAATTCTACGCCGCTTCCCAACAGGACAAACAATTTCCTCGCAGTCGCTATCTGTATCAGTATCGGATGTAATCAATAATCGTTTTCTCCTTGTACTTGTCAAAACTTTATCACTGAGTTCACTATTATTCTCCATTTTACAATATGCGTTGATATGATAAAAAATAATATAAATCTATTACTATGCGAATCCATGCACTCTAGAGCTGTAGCTCGAGAAATAAACAATCTCGTTGTTAGGCGACGTGTGCACCACCTTATTTTCTTTTTGCGATAAATGCCTATCGACGTGGTGTACACGTCGCTCGAGGTTTTGAGACAAAAGCATCTCGACGTGCGTGGCACGTCTTTTTAGCGCAAGTGGTTAAAACATGGAACATTTTAAGTTCATCCATTCATTGCTTAGTAAAAGTAACTTAGAAAACCTCTGTTTGTCTTTTACGAAGGTTTTTTACTTCTTACTTTGAGTTCTGAAAATTATTGTTTCTCTTGAATAGCCACCAAGGAAATGCCAGTTACTTTTACTAAGCAATGAACAGACAAATTTACCAGTTACTGTGATTTCACCGTAAAAATTTACCGGATCTGACAACAATTTTCTGTTTACCGAATTACCTGACAATCACCTGATACTCGACTCTGAAAGTTACTGTTTCAAGAAAATGCCAGATTATACGGCTAACGAAATCGTTGAGATTCTGCTTGTTTTAGGAGAATGTCAACGGAATTACCGAAGAGCTGCTGCACTGTATCGTGCACGATTTCCTCAACGACAACATCCCAATCATAGTGTAATACTTAATATTGAGATTCGTAGTCGTCGAGGAAATTTTTCGTGGCGAAGGAAAAGACTGACTGAAAACGATCATCTGAATAATCCCCGATTTATCGCTGTACTAGCCACTGTCCATTTGGATCCTCATACTAGTTTGAGGGAAATCGAAAGAAATTTGGGTGTTCCAAGAGCAACTGCAAGCAGATATTTGCTGGCTGCAAACTATCATCCATACCACATAACTCTGAATCAAGCTCTATCTGAAGAAGATCATCGCCGCAGGATGATATTTTGTGATTGGGCAGCTCAACAAATCACGAATGACCGTAATTTTTTTCGCTACGTACTCTTCAGCGATGAGGCCAGGTTCAACAGTACTGGAATATTGAATAGGCACAACTCTCACTATTGGTCTCCGGTAAATCCTCATTGGATGCAAGAGATTGATCACCAACATCGCTGGAGTTTCACCGTCTGGTGTGGGATCATCAATGGTCATTTAGTAGGTCCATATTTTTTCCATGGCAATGTCGATAGACACAGCTACCTGCAGTTACTCCGAGACGAACTTCCAATTTTGCTCGAAAACGTAGACTTCTTTACAAGGGCGAGAATGTGGCTGCAACAAGATGGCGCAAGTCCGCATTATGCTCGCATTGTTAGAGACTTCCTCAACGTAGCGTTTCGTGGTCAATGGATAGGCAGAGGGGGCCCTGTTGAATGGCCACCAAGTTCACCGGACCTAACATCACCGGATTTTTATTTGTGGGGTTATTTACGAGATGTAATTTACCGCACAAGACCTACGACAAGGGACAATATGGTTGAGCGAATTAGGACGACGTGCCTAAACATCCCACGTGAAGTATTATTGAATACCGTAAGAAATTTCCATCGGCGAATCGAACTCTGCCGACAAGTGAACGGGGCAACATTTGAGCATCTGGTGAATTAAAAGTTTACAAGAAATCAGCCCTTTTCAGGGCTACACGATACTCAAAATCCGACCGAGCAACCTCCTCGTGGTGAGTATCGGGTAATGCTAATGCCGCCAGTGAAATGTTAGATGTGTTTCAATATGAGTACAATGTTTCGGTACACAACAACTTCAATCTTGAATCGACTTTCAAATTGACATTTAATTTTCTAACAAAGTGGAAAACTGTCAATTTGTCCCTTCGTTATTATGATTTTACAGTCCAAATTACTGTATGTGTGCTTAAATGGATTTTTAGTCATTTTGACCCCGATGACCTCTATGGAAAAAAATAAACTTAGTACATATTTTCATGTAAAATTTCCTGCTCTATCGAATGGCGGAGTCAAAAATAGGCGTTTCCGTTCAAAAAGTGGATTTGACCTTGATAAAACCTTCAAGGTCAATCCCAAGGTCAATTTCGGAGTGACTATCAGATGTCCCCCTTCAAATCTGACAAATCTTGTCTGAAACACTTTTTTGTGAGTTGGCAAATTTCGAAGATATTTGCGTGGATTGTCTAAAATGGGACACCCTGTATGTATATATGCACGAGGCCTAGCGGTAGCAGGCCGGGTGACAGTTGACGACGACGGAGGAGGCTAAGCCTCGCGGTCTAACATATATAAATATATAGCGGCAATGCTTTCCGGCATATGGCTTCGCCTTTGTCTGTATCGTACGAGTCTCGTGAGAAAATTTCGACAGAGCACTCACGCGGAATCTTGGTACACTTTTTTTTTATATGTCGGTATAATTTTCTAGCCGTTGTCGTTATCTTCTTGTCAAAAATTTTGATTCGCCAATTCTCATTCATTTCTGCATAAAATCAAATGAAATAAAGCTCAAAATGTGTGTTTTTCAATTGCGGTTCGGCTCTTGCCATAGACATTACGATTCGATCCATGCACCCATACAAAATTCTTTCATTTCTCCAATGATATAGTCCAGTCATTCTGTCGTCGAAAACCCTCGTAATGTGACAAAATTAGAAGAAGGCCAATTTTTGACAGGTGATTCTGTAGGTGTCGCCGGTGCTAAATCCAAGTTTGCCCACAAATCGGGGTGCAGGGTTTTTTTAAGGGATGAGGGGGGGGGTGGGGGTAAGTTTGGGCTAAGCTACAACTCCTACGTGGTTGACCCCACGAGGTAAAATGTTCAGAAAACTCCGGGCTCCATTTTTGTCCACAGCACCGAAGTCGCGGGAGTTCATTCTGGGGGTGAAAAAGAGGGGTGAAATTAGAAAAATTAGTTTTAATTGAATAACTCGTTCGGAAAAATTCGTAAAATTTTTGTTCAAATGGGAATGTTGTAGCCCTTGAAAATACGCGTCGATTGAGTTTTTGATCATCCCTCTCCGATAATATCTTCACCCCCAAAAATATTGTTGAAATATCAACAAAAATTTGTTTGTTGAATAACTCAAAAACAATCGATTTTTCGGGTACAATATGAATGTACGAAATATACAGAATAATATTCTCTAAATCTTTGTTCGTATGGTCCACCATTAATTTTTTCTTTTTTTCAACCCCTTTCGGGGGTTGAAAATTCAAAATGAAATTTTGGCAAAACTATTGACCATACGAACCCGTCGCCGTGGAACAATTTGTAGCTTGAACCCTCAGCTACATTTTTTACCACAGCGCCAAACTCGTATCTCTTCATTTTCTTTTTCAAAAAGTGGGGTAAACGTACCAAAAATCAGTTTTTCGAGAATAACTCGCCGGAAATTTTTTTTTCGAACTCCATTCAAATGAAAAAGTTGTAGCTCTCAAAAAGGCGCGTCGATTGGGGCTAAAATCATTCCTTAATTCCAAAAGGAACCCCCCCCCCCCCCCCCATAAAAAATGAAGAAATACTCCGAAAATCGTATTTTCGTGATCGCTCAAAAGATGTTGATGTTACTGGTGCAGTTTGAATAGGGATTACTATTTTCTATAATTTCCTTCATATAAACAACCTTCGAATTTTGCCATGTTTTCATCCCTTAACGAAAATAAAAATATTTTGATCTTTTGCTGAAAAAGTTTTGACTGTACGAAAATTTTCATCTAAGATGATTTATATATTGAATATTCACCTTTAATTTTGTTCGTAGACTCAACCTCGTCAAGACGACCCTTCGGGGTGAAAAATTGGGGTAAACAATATTTAGTACAGTTTTTTCGAAATTTCTCTTCGCCAGGTCATTTTACGAAATTCTTCTAAACGTAAAAGTTGTAGGCTTTAAAAATGCGCGTAAAATGAGTATTATATCAACCCTCAACCGCGATATCAATCCCCTTGGAAAAATGAATGAATTACGCTTACATGTTCAGTGGCATTTCAAGCAGTGCTCTCGATATTCAAACGCGTGAAATCCAGTCATTCAATTCTCCAACCTACCTTTAAAATACATTTATCATCCCCTAAAATGTAAAAATATACTTTTTTGTTTTACTCCTGAAATAATCATCGATACATTGCCAACAGGTTCATGCACATTGTATATTTGAACAGGAAATACTTTTTAGGAAACCTGTAAAAGGTTTTCAATCACTTGCAATACATCAATGTAATAAAGACGATGTATTATAATAATACCCCTAGAGGGTGAATCATCGGCGCCTTTTTTTAAACGTGGATTAGGTTCAAAAGGCCTAATCGGCGACTCTGGATTGTTAAATTATGTTATTCTTTTTCTCTTCCTGGGTGGCCTAGATGGTCCCGCAATTGCAAAGTCTTCATTGCAAGTCGCTTCTGTCGTATGACTTCTGGGCGCTCTTCTATCTGTTGCCAGGCGTTACAGTTGAGCAACGATTCGTGTTAAGATTCGGGGCGCAACAGCTCAACAAAAGTTGAAACCTCGGTTGCAACGGTTCTGGTACCCACGTTAAGAGGCAGTGTAACAGCCGACGAGCGCTTCGAAAACGGCATCCCTATTTATACGAGCACTGAGCAACCGATCGGGTTAAAATTTGGCCAGTACATAGATAATTATGGCACACGATACATGAGAGTCGCGTTTTTTCGAAATTTTGAAAAAAAATTTGCAGATTCGACTTATCATTGGAGAAATGAGACAATTCTTCATAGTACACCGATTCGATCGAAATTTCCCGACTCTCACTCACTAAAGCATCAACAAACGCACATTTTGAGCTTTGTTTCATTAAATTTGATGCAAAATTGGCTTCAAAAATAGGGATGCCGTTTCATGAAAGAAAAAAGCGAGATTTTTGTCAGCGTAACGAGAAAATAGTGTGACGAAATTCCGCGCGAAGCGCTGACGCAACATTCTCACGAGGTCGGTAAGTGCTGTGGCCCGCGCACGAGGCGTGCCTATGCCTTCGACTCTCGTAGCTATCCCTCCCGGCCCTCTCCGTCGCCGCCGGTCACATGAAATGAGTACAGTGCGAAGCATAGGTAAGGCCCTCGCTGCGCACTGTAGAGTATTCGCTCCATGCTCGCCGAGACCGAAAAACTCGGCGGCAACTCGAAAACGAAATCCCTAATTACTCCGGCACTAATCATCCGATCGCATTGAAATTTGGAGGTGAGCTAGAGAATGATGGCACGGGGTACCTGAGACTCGTTTTTTTTTAATGGCGAAAGCGGAACCGCTTTTTTTTTATAAAAACGATAAATTTTTCATAGTAGCACGATGTTTCTCGTCGCGTTGATGTTACAATTTCGTGCTCCATGGAAATATGCACATTTTGGACTTTGTTTTATATCATTTGATAAAAAAATGACCGAAATATAGCAATTTGAGTTTTTATGCAACGCGGGTCTAGCGACGGCAAGTCCGCCGGCCCGCGCGGCGGGAGGGGTAGCCACGAGAGTCGAAGGCATAGGCAGTACTCGTGTACACGTTGGCCTCTGCACGGAAACCTAACGCGTCGCGCATATACAGGGTGAATTCTGTAAGGTTTCTCAAACGGGAGTTTGGTGCAGATGGGATCATTACAAACAAAAGTTGCAAATATACATTGGAGATATTTTTAATAGTTTACGAGATATGAATATTTAAAGTTGATCGAATCAGAGCGCGCTGAGAAGCGTTGGAGCCGCCCACTCTCCGCCCTAGCCGTAGATATAGCACAGTTTAGGGCGTTACATTTGGGATTGCAAAATTCAGAGCAGTCAATTATTATTATTTTATTACGCAGTCATTTTTATTTGTCGGGCATTGACTGCTCTGAATTTTGCCGAGCGCGCCAAATAAAAACGACTGCGTAATAAAATAATAATAATTGATTGCTCTGAATTTTGCGATCCCAAATGTAACGCTCTAAACTGTGCTATATCTACGGCTAGGCCGGAGAGTGGGCGGCTCCAACGCTTCTCGGCGCGCTCTGATTCGATCAACTTTAAATATTCATATCTCGTAAACTATTAAAAATATCCCTAATGTATATTTGCAACTTTTGTTTGTAATGATCCCATCTGCACCAAAATCCCGTTTGAGACACCTTACAGAATTCACCCTGTATATATATAGATCAGTCAGCTTTGAGAAATCAGTCAAATTTTGCATATCGTTAGTTCCTGACGAGATAACATATCGTGTCAAATATTTTTTTTATTTGCAAAATTTTTCGTGTTATGAATATTGGAACTTTTTCCGACTTTTTAATCAATAAGTAATTACATACCTTCGTTCCTTTAATTTTTTTTTAATTAAAGTTGTGACAAAAGGACTATATTTTATCATAAAAATATTTACAACATTAAAAGAACTATTTGGTATTATTTATATCACAAATATAACAATATTTAAAAAAACCTGTGTGTGTGTTGTTCACACACGTAAGAAGTGAATACTTCTGGTATCCAGCCTTCCGCCTGAATGAAAAATTAAACATATAATCATTAAAATAATCTTCGAAAGTGCTGCGGGGCCTCCAACAGCCTCCGCAGGCCTTCTAGAACCCTGCGCAGTGCTTTTGAAGGACTGCGCAGGGCTTTAGAAGGCCTCCTACAGCTCCCACAGGCCTTCTACAGCCCTGCGGAGTCCTTCGAAAGCACTGCTGGGCCTTCGAATAGAATAAATTATTATTTAGATAATTGTTTTAAATTATTATGTTAATTATTCTTTGAAATTGTAATTATTTCCATGAAAATTATTTTTGTTGTTCTTGTGTGGTCTCTGCAGGGTCTCTAAAAGACTCTGTAGGCTATCCGAGCGCCTTCAATAAGCTCCGCAGGTCTTTGAGCTAGTCTCATCAGGCTACGCAAGACAGTTTTTAAAATTTTTTTAAATGATTGTTTTTAATAATCTTAACGATTATTTTAATGATTATATTTTTAATTTTTCATTCAGGCGAAAGGCTGGATACCAGAAGTATTCACTTCTTACATGTATGAAGAACACACACACAGGTTTTTTTTAAATTCGTTCAACGTATCCCTGACAGTTAAAAAAATTATTGAAAAATCATTTGTTAAATAAATAGTACCAAATAATTTCTTTTATGTTGTAAATATTTTTATGATAAAATATAGTCCTTTTGTCAAAACTTTAATTAAACAAAAATTAAAGGAAAGAAGGTATGTAATTACTTATTGATTAAAAAGTCGGAAAATGTTCCAATATTCATAACTCGAAAAATTTGGCAAATAAAAAAAATATTTGACACGATATGTTATCTCGTCAGGAACTAACGATATGCAAAATTTGACTGATTTCTCAGAGGTGACTGATCTCCTATAATTGTCCGCGCGACGCGTTAGGTTTCCGTACAGAGGCCAACGTGTACACGAGGACTGCCTATGCCTTCGACTCTCGTGGCTACCCCTCCCGCCGCGCAGGCCGCCAAACTTGCCGACGCTAGACTCGCGTTGCATAAAAACTCAAATTACTATATTTCGGTCATTTTTTTATCAAATGATATAAAACAAAGTCCAAAGTGTGCATACTTCTATGGAGCACGAAATTTTAACATCAATGCGACGCGAAACATCGTGCAACTATGAAATTTTTATCATTTTCATAAAAAAAAAGCGTTTCCGCTTTCGACATTAAAAAAAAATTGAGTCTCAGGTACCCCATACCATCGTTCTCTAGCTCACCTCCAAATTTCAATCCGATCGGATGATTAGTGCCGGAGAAATTAGGGATTTTGTGTTCGACTTGCCGCTGAGTTTTTTGGTCTCGGCGAGCATGGAGCGAACGCTTTACGGCGGTCAGCGAGGGCCATACGCACTATATTATGCCGGCTGTCGACTCTCGTCGAGGGACGGCGAGGCTGGACGAGTGCGAGAGTGTACAGGGTACACTAGCTCCGTCTCGCGATGCCTCGCAGTCACTCGTGTGCTCTCCATTCCGAGTCGGGTTTTGAGCGCGAGTCAAAGAGTCTCGCTTACCCTCGCGAGGCGGCGCAAGTGCATCACTGTACACTCTTGCGTCATTCAGTTGATAGCAAGCTTTCTAACCGTCCATCTTGGCGTTCGCAAAGCGTACTAAATAAACGAGAGTGTACAGGGTCGCGCTCGTCCCTCGACCTCTCGCGCGAGAGCTCTCGACGAGACATCGTGAGAGCACTCGCGCGAGAGTGTACAACCGGCATAAGATTTTCGAAGGGGACGGGTTACGGCTGGCCCTGCTATGACGCCTCGGCAGTGTTGGCAACCTGGAAGATGGCGCTGATCGTACCAGGGGCGTAAGATTATCGTACCTGACGAAAAAGTATCGTACGTTTTCAAATAACATAAAAAAGCGTTAGTTATTAATAAAATAATAAAATTGATATTATCGTGAACTTATATTGCGCCTGACACGTAATTTTTCGAATTTTATCTTTTTCACACGGGTGCACCGCATAGTAAATGGCGCAAAAATTTGTGCGATTCAAAAATTTGTGCGATTTCAAAAATGCCTATTGAACTTTATATACGCGCGCGCACCGCACCAGCGCGAATTTTCGAAAGTTGTACACAAAGATATCGACTCTGTGTCGCTCTGTGTCATTGTTGCAAAGCTCCCATAATATCTAAACTTTGATTATGTTCAGAAAAAACAAAATTTCTGGATATTTGAATATTATCGTACATTTACGTACGATAATGAATCGCTATCGTACATCGTACGTTGGTATGAAATTATCGTACATGTACGATAATTATCGTACGGTTGCCAACACTGCGCCTCGGTCTTCGGCCCGCCACGATGTGCCAGGGCCGCCGGGGCTTCGTAGCAGATGCGCGCCGTGACATCTAGCGGTAGTCCGCAGCGGCTCGTAGTCAAATGCTGCGAGCTCTACACTACCGCTGGGAAGGCGAAGCCGTCGACATTCCTTAGGGTGTTACACTGCCTCTTAAGGTGATGTGATAGCTCTTCTTTACCGTCCCTGCGGCCCATGCATTTTGCGGACAAATGCCATTCCTAAACTAATGAACGGAATGAACTGAAATTTGAGTATGTTATACAGTTGATAGTCCTACGTAGCCTAAAGGTCGCAGAATTTCAAAAATCGCTCAAAAATCACAGATTTCGTTACCACGTGGTAATTTTGGCTGCAGATTTGCATTTATTGACTTATTAATGGTTCGAATCAAAAAACTGTGGTCTTTACGCACTAGACAATGAAAAATGGGACACAATGAGTACCCGCACGTTTCTACACGTGCAATATTACATAAATGGCATTTGTCCGCAAATAACATGGGGTAGGCCGATAATAGCAATTGGTATAGGAGAACGGGGTTGTGTACGTAGTTCGTGCATATCCCGCCTCTCCCTCGCGAAACTTGGAGCGCTGATAGCGCTTTTTCGCGCCGAGCGAAACTATGGGAAACATGAGATGCACCACGTGGTCGCAAATTTCACCCCGTATTATTATGTACACGTTTTGACACATGTGCATTTGACTGAAGGGAGGCGCTTCACGAATGCAACTAGCAGAGTCGAAACTCGATCGAGAATTATCGATTCTTAGTCGACCATATGAAACTTAAATTAAAGGGGGCCACGACGTACGGATTACGGATGTTCTTCAAACTTTTTATGAATTCAGAAATCCATTAGGACAACATAATGTGCAAGCGATAATGCCTACTTATTGTTAGGCGTTTTCGGAAAAATAGCAAGATAAATCTTACGCGTCCAATATATACCGGTGCGTTGCAAGTTTAAAGCCGGCTCTGCACACTCGCCGAGACATAACGAATGTTGGCCAATACGAGAGTGTGAGGGCTGACTCGCCTCACCTCTCGCCGTCTCGTGTAGTCTCGGTCCGTTGTCGGTTTTTTTGACACGAGTCAAAGGGATCTCGGGTAGTCTCGTGTCCATAGACGAGATCGCCCTCCACACTTATAACGAATAAAAAAAGATGAGGCATCAACTGAGCAACACAAGAGTGTGGAGGGGCATATTTTTCATGTCTCGTGAGAGGCGAGTCCCGCCCGAGACATTCGGCGAGACGTCTCGGCCAATGTGTAGAGCAGGCTTAGATGGTGGTGGTCGAGTTGTTTCGCAATTGTTGGATCGACTTCCGATCATTTTTTTGTCAATTTCATCTTTTTTTCCACACTGGTCATATTTGTTTATATATTAAAATACAAAGGCGATATAATGAAAAAAATACGTGTTTTTCGAAGCCTGGTTTGGAAGAGATTTCTCATTTTCAAGAAAACTATATGCGTTTGGTTGTTTACTTCTCGATAATAATAAATATGATATTTGTTCTAATAATAAAATTTAGTAAACAGCCAAATAACAACGGCAATTCAATACATGTTCATACAAATACACATATTTTTTCATTTTATTACGTTTGAGTCGAAATATATATGAAAGGATATGACCAATGTTGTAAAAAATATATAGATTAAAAAATGAAAACTGGACTCGATCCAGAGACCCATCGATTACGGAACACGAATGCTAACCACTCGGCCGTCACCACTTATCAACTACAATTGCAACGCATCGGTATATATTGAACGCGGAAGACTTCTCTTGCGATTTTCTCGAAAACGCTTGCGTAGTACGCCTTACTACTTGGACATTATGTTGTCCTAATGGACGACTAAAAGTGTACAAAGTTTGGAGAATATCCGTAATCCATCCTGATCCCGTCTATTTCTCGGTGCAATACTTGCATTTGGCTCGAGATTATCGTTTCTTGCCGAGGCTTCGCACTTTAGGCCATGCATTGCCATCTAGCGGTGTTGCGTAGCGCGCAAGTTCACTACTATGCCGACGTCGTCGGAGTTCGTCCGGGCCTTTCACATCACCTTAAGTTGGCCGCAAGTTGGTCGGGTGTATCCGCGAATAAGACAGGCTGGGTTTGGTTGGCCGGTCTTGGACGGCATGCGCTGTGATTGGTGTTTTGATCAAGGTGTACAGCAGACGACAAATTTATGAATTTTTAGATTTTATTTATTAATTTAAAAATACAAATCATTACTATTTCACGAAAATATTGATTAAATGATTGTTTATATTTTACAAACCTTCATTTTAACCAAATTTTATATGTTTTGAGGCTGCTGTCAGGTTGCCTATTGCTTGAAATGGCAATTCTTTTTAAGTGAAACAAATATTGGCGCTCATCTAGCCTGATCGTCACTTATAAAGTTTGTAAACTGAATAAAAAAATTACAGTTTTAGCAACAGGATTTTTTTAATCGTATTTATTTAGGAAAAAATCGATTTCTTCGCTCCTTTATCTTTATCAAGATTTTTTATGTGAACCGTTATGTTTAAATTTCATATTTGTGAATGAAAAGAAAATATATATGTTTACAAATACTTCTTTGTAATAACATTTTTATATAAAATAAATCATTTCCAATATGGTTTACGTTGATTTCATATTAGTTTTTTCTATGTAACTTATATAAAAGATTAGAAAAATAGTTGGAGCGTTGAATTAAGCTCAACGTGCGATATGAAATTTAGAAAAATCATCATGATATGACAAATGGTTTACACTGATAATCCACAATATTTCCATTGTACTTGAGTTTTCAACGATTTTATGAACAGCTGGAAGCAATATTCCATTCATGCAATTATTTAATACTATCGAACGAATGTATTCACCCGACCACCGAGCAATGTCAATATTTCTCGTGTACTGTTCTTATCGCACTGTCAGTTTTCTTTTTTTCTATCTCATGAACTTTATTAATTCTCTTCTGATATTTCTTATTTTCAGACGTCTTCAAAGTGCCTTAGAAACATCTAAGAATTTGACTGCCGAAAAATGCGTCGTTGAACAGGTCAAACACACCGACAGATCAGAATTAGGTAAAGCACCTTTTCTTTCTTCGCCCGAATATCGAAGGAGCAAATCAAGTCAACTGGACTTGTTTTCCGAAGCATGTTTTTCGGAAATTGATGCGCTTCAGCAATGCTCCGACTCCGATATTTCGGAAGTACATTTCCGACGAGAATTGCATGAATCTGTCGTAGACAAGGACGAAGGTTCCATGGGCGTGCCCGAGGCTCGTCCACATACCGGCATATTTTCCGCAATCACGGTAGAACTTGGTGATCGGCGGAAAGACAGCATACATCTCCGAAAATTGCATGATTTCGGAGAAAGTAATCGTGTGTTACGTTCGAATTCCGTGGGTCTTACGTACGGGTTCCGTCGTAATTACGTTTAGATTTATAATTATTATTGTTATTGGTCGAGTTTGTCAGGAGACTCGACGCGTGGATTCTGTCCGTTTTAAAGCGGCGTAACGCACCTCACCTGGTTCCGTGTGTATAATGTGTGTGTGTGTGGCTCGTTCGTCGACCTGCTGACGTTGGCGAATTCCTGGAGTCGTCGGGAAGGTCGGTCGAGACGGCTGTCTAGGCCGTAGAGATAAGTCGTGCACGATGGGTGTTCAGTGTTTATTTGGATGTGTGTAGTGGAGACCGTAGTGACTTACACATACGCGCTCGTTACGACGCTGCCACTACGATGTCGCGAATTAGCTGAGTCGGCAAGAAGGGGCGAGCGTTCGGAACGCGATACGACTCGCTGGACTCTTACTCTCTTGCACTGACAAAGAAATAATACTTGAGAGATGTTTTACACTCGAAATATTCCGACGCGTAATGCCGCTAAGGTAATTATCGCGGTACAAAAATATTACGAGAGACGTGAAGCGCCGCTAGGGTTTGCTTACACGTATAGAGTTCTTAATCGTTGTACTCGGTTTTATTTCCCGAACTCGAAGTTACACTCGCGAGACTCTAAGTACGCGAGATGTACTTGCCGCTAAGGTATGAGTACCGGTCGACCGAGGGCTATGTCTGTCAGGACAGAGCAATCAATTAAGACTGATGAGAATTTGGTCGATCGGTATCCTCGTTACCCTGGGGCGAAGGTATGGGAAGAGTCTCGTGGGGGCAACTAGGAAGTGTCGAGTTACCGATTGGGAAATCGCTTGTCGATTCCTGCGTAGGTGTTACTTTTGCGCTGGGGTTGTTGACATGCCAGTGTTGAGTGTGCAGCGCGTGGCCTCACGGTGCATTGGAGGTTTCCGTCGTGGGTTGAAGTCTTTTAGGGAATCTGATGACGAGGCTACGCGTGCACCGATGGATTGTCCAGCCTGAGTTGTTGCCAGGCTGATCGGTCCGTAACACGTGCTAAATCAATGTCGCCCATGGATTCATACGGCACCCAGACCGTTAATTCCCATGTCGAACTTACGAGAAACGCCGACCCAATTGTGCATGAGGGTAATCCCGAAAAAGTTGGATCAGAACTGGTGAAAGAATCATCACATCAAAAATGTTCCGATGTTGATGAACCTGAGCTTCTTGTAGACAATGAGAGTCCGTTGCTTGTTGGGCGTAAATCGGCTGAAGTAAAAGGGCGATGTATAGTCGACATTGCCTATTTTCTTCAGCAATTGCATGAAAAGTTTGACGCCCACAGCCATGGTTTACAGTGTCACTTTCGTCATCTCAAATTAGAAAAGCATGTTGATCGTGGCTTGCGAACACAATTACTATTTCGATGTGAAATGTGTAATTATAGTTTCGATATTTGGACCGACCCGGATTACCGTAATATAATGGGAATTAACGAAAGTGCGATTTGCGGTACTATTACCTCCGGGACAGGCTGTTCCACATTGCAAGAACAGCTTGTGTGGCGGCTCCCGAGCCTTCCACCTCAGCCGCTAGTCGGAGCGACGATCTACCTCCGCCGGCGTCGCGACGGCGAAAACAGAAATTAATACCAAGAAGAGAGTGAACTCTTCGCCCCACAGCTGCCGCGAGAAACCGCCTTTTCTCACTTCCTTATTACTAGTTATTTTTATATTGTTGAAGTTAATAAATATTATTCAATCGTAATCCCCGGGTCTCATTCAATTTGTGAAAGTAGGAGACAAACTCCACATTTGGTGACCCCGACGTGATTCGGCGGATTACTAACCGGTAACCTCAACACGCTTCGTGGCGTCGTGCTCTACCGTTGACGACCGGCACACCGAGTCAACGAATTCAATGCCCATCGAGCATTCGCCAGCACGCCCAAAGACCAGCAGTCAAAATATTGGCGAAAACAGTCTTCCAACGGGAAGTATGGCAAACAACGGCGACGTCGCTGACGTTGAGGTGGGCGCAGTCCGCGTCGAAGCGATCGCCAACCTAAAAATTTCACCGTTCTGGGCCGAGCAGCCAGAGTTATGGTTCCATCAACTCGAGTGCTATTTCCAAGCAAGCAACATTCGCGCGGACCACACGAAATACTGTCTGACGGTCTCCACACTCAGCACGGATGCTGTAATCGTTGTCACCGACATCATCAAATCACCACCCGCCAAAAATAAGTATAATGCGTTAAAGCGAGCTATAATCACTCGTCTCGCTGGCCCTGCGGACAAACAACTATATAAAGCGCTTTCAGAGCTCGAGCTTGGCAATCGCAAACCCTCGCAACTCCTCAGGGAAATGAAATCACTGGCAGGCGAGCAAGCATCAGACGAGGTACTTCGGGTCAGATGGCTAGCGCAGCTACCATCCTCCGTCCAGAGCCTCCTGCGAGTGTTCCAAGCCGAAACTAGTCTCGATAAGCTTGCCGAAGGTGCTGACACCCTGATGGAATCCAATCCAAGCCCCTCGGTCATGGCAGCATCAACATTCTCAAAAGTCGCAGCCACTCCAGTCGTTCCAGTCAACTCCTGTCCGTCCACGGCACAAGAGTTTCAAGAGATCAAAGTTCTCTTGTCGCAGCTGATCACTCTCAACAAGGAGCTCGTGACCAAAATTAACAAAGCCTCCAAGGGCAATCGAGGTCGTTCTCAATCAAAGGCACGCAGCGTGCCGGTGCCAAAGTCATGCTACTACCACGAGAAGTTTGGCAAGGACGCGAGGAACTGCATACCACCGTGTCCGTTCCAACCCACGGCGCCGGAAAACTAATACCGCTATCGTCTGTCCAGGCGGTTGGCGTCAGCGACTCCAGCAGCAATCATAGCCAAAAAGAATACCGCCTCTTCATCTGTGATAAAAATACCAAACTTAGATTCCTAATCGACTCGGGATCTGTGATATCAATCATTCCACGCACTTGGCAGCACCGCAATGTACCACGAACAGACTACGTACTCTATGCAGCAAACGACACTGAAATCCTCACGTACGGCGACCAGACGCTCAAACTTGACCTTGGTCTTCGGCGAGACTTGAAGTGGACATTCGTAGTAGCCGGCGTTCAAACACCAATCATCGGAGCTGATTTCGTGACGCACCACGGACTACTCATTGACCTCAAAGGCAGACGTCTCATCGACCGTCTTTCCCAACTTTTCACCACCGGAACGCTGCAAGAGACTGATATCCACAGCGTCTCGACGGTGCAAGCCGAGAATTCTCCACAGGATACTCTGCAGCCTGCTTACAGGCAATTGCTCTGTAAGTACATTGACATCACCAAGCCTACTCGTCTATCCTCTAGTCGAACGGATAACCTAGTCGCACATCACATTGTGACAACAGGTCCTCCAGTGGCAGAACGTACCCGACGTCTCACGGGCGAAAAACTCAGCGCCGCCAAGGCTGACTTCGAGTTTCTTCTGGAGGAAGGTGTCATTCGGCCATCCAGTAGCCAATGGGCAAGTCCGATCCACTTGGTGCCCAAGAAGAACGGCGGCTGGCGCACAACAGGCGATTATCGGAAACTAAACACGATAACCGTACCGGATCGTTATCCTACGCCATGCATCGAAGACATCTTACAACGCTGCCACGGGAAAAAGATTTTCTCGACGCTCGATCTCGTCCGAGCCTACCACCAGATTCCAGTGTCCAAAGACGATATTGAAAAAACAGCCGTAACAACGCCTTTCGGATTATTCGAGTTTGTCGGAATGCCACCGGGGCTGAAAAATGCTACTCAAACTTTCCAACGCCACATGGATAGTCTCCTGCGAGACATCGACTTCGCAGCCTGTTACATCGACGACCGAATTGTTGTCTCAGAAACTCCGGAACAGCACGTTCAACACCTGGAAAAAAATTTCAACGTCCTTCGTGACAACAACCTCGCGATCAACCCGAGTAAATGCTCGTTCGGTAAGAGAGAAGTAATTTATTTGGGCTACACTGTCAACGAGAACGGTTCCGCGCCTCCATCCGACAAGATCGAAGCAATAATGGCATACTCGAAACCGGAGACAATCTCTGATCTACGAAGATTCTTAGGGATCATTAATTATTATCGTCGCTGTGTTCCACGAGCAGCAGAGCTCCAGTTATCACTCAACGAGTTTCTTCGAGATGCGAAGAAGAACGACAAGCGAAAGGTTCCATGGACGCCAGAAACCGAAGCAGCTTTCGAAAAATGTAAGCAAAGCATTGCTAAGGCAGCCAGAACAGCCTTCCTGTCACCAACGGCACCAATCACGCTTACCACCGATGCTTCGGACTTCGCGATCGGCGCATGCATCGAGCAACTGAAAAATAACGTTTGGAAACCTATTGGGTTTTTCTCGCGAAAACTATCACCCACTGAAGAACGGTACAGTGCCTACGACCGAGAGCTCTTGGCAATATTTGCCAGCATCAAGTTTTTTCGACACATTCTTCAAGGTCGCACCTTCACAATCAAGACTGACCATCGACCACTCGTGTACGCTTTCTCACAGCGTACGGACAAAGCCTCTCCGAGACAACTCCCTCAGCTGGACTTTATCTCGCAGTTTTCCACCGAAATTATACACCTCAAAGGTAACGACAACACCGTTGCCGACGCACTCTCACGAGTGAACGCGATCGGTATGCCCACAGTTCTCGGACCCGAAGCAATCCATCGAGCTCAAGAAGAAGACGACGAACTTGAAGGCGTGATCGAGAGCCCTTCTCTCCGACTTCAGCGACTAATTGTAGAAGATCATCCGATCTACTGCGATACTTCGACAGGATGGGTTCGTCCATACTTACCGCAATCTCTTCGACGACAAGCGTTCGACGTCATTCACGGCCCTTCTCATCCCAGCGCTCGAGTAACTGGACGTCACCTAAAACAAAAATTCGTCTGGCCAGGCATCAAGAGAGATGCCTTGCTATGGTCACGGCAATGCAATCACTGTCAACGATCGAAAGTATCACGTCACAATCGCCTCACGCCAGAGCACATCGACGTACCTGACAACAGATTCGATCACGTACATCTCGATCTCATCATCTTACCACTCGTGAAAGGTCTCAGGTATTGTCTGACAATGATAGACCGATTCTCGCGATGGCCCGTCGCAGTTCCGCTCGCTGACATGGAAGCTGACACCGTTGCTACTGCTTTCTATACTCACTGGATTTCGCAATTCGGAACCCCGCTCACGATTACTACAGATCAAGGTAGCCAATTCGAATCTCAACTGTTCACCGCTCTCGCTCGTATGATCGGAGCCAACAAAATCCACACAACACCATACCACCCTCAAGCAAATGGACTCATTGAGAGATGGTACCGAACACTAAAAGCAGCGCTAATGTGTCACTCGAAAGCCGCTCCATGGCCAGAGTTACTTCCAACTGTCCTCCTCGGACTCCGAAATTGCTACAAAGAAGACCTGCAAGCGTCACCTGCGCAAATGCTCTACGGCACAGAGCTTCGTGTACCAGGAGAATTTTTTGTGACAGAAGACCTTCCGGCGAATCCGAATTTTTTCTTAGAAAAATTCCGAGAGCACATCCGCAGAGTTCGTCCAACACCAACGGCACATCACACGAAATCACGCTGTTTCATTCTGAAAGATCTCTACAAATGCTCGCATGTGTTCGTTCGAAAAGACGGCGTCAAAGCTCCACTTGAACCACCTTACTCAGGCCCCTATAAAATCATCAAACGTGTAGACGATCGTACGTTCATCATCGACGTCAATTGAACTGAACAAGCAATCTCCGTTGATCGACTCAAGCCAGAGTTCACTGTAAAAATGGACATCGATAACTCTCAAGAGCTGGAACCCGAGCCAGAACCAACGCCAAGTACCTCGCATCAAGCCGAGTATCTGCCAACGTCTCTCGACAGACCTCGAAAAACTTATCAAAACAAGAAAAAAGTAAAATTTTCCTTCTCAACTCCTTCGGACCAGATCTCTGGGGGGGGGGGAGTAGATGTGGCGGCTCCCGAGCCTTCCACCTCAGCCGCTAGTCGGAGCGACGATCTACCTCCGCCGGCGTCGCGACGGCGAAAACAGAAATTAATACCAAGAAGAGAGTGAAGTCTTCGCCCCACAGCTGCAGCGAGAAACCGCCTTTTCTCATTTCCTTATTACTAGTTATTTTTATATTGTTGAAGTTAATAAATATTATTCAATCGTAATCCCCGGGTCTCATTCAATTTGTGAAAGTAGGAGACAAACTCCACACTTGCTGCGATGGATGTTCCCTCTCTTTCGCATGTTACGTACCGCAAATACCGCCAAAAAATCTTTAACGATTTTAAATCTGTCGCTACAGAAGAGATGGCTGTAGCGGCAGAAGAGGAAAAAAAATAGCGATAGAAAAGGGTAATTTGGCCAATGGTATCCCGTTCATTACTGTCGTAGCGGGCGGATGTTGGTCCAAACATTCCTATACAGGTGGAAAGCATGATTCATTATCTGGCACTGCTATGATAATTGGTTTTGAGACGAAAAAGGTGCTATTCGTTGCTGTGCGGAACAAATATTGCGCCGTAGACGCCATGGCCGAGAGGCTGAATAAAGAACCACCAGAGCATGCATGCTACAAGAACTGGAGTCGCAGCTAAAGATCTACGGCTATGGAAGCTGATATAATTGTCGAAGGTTTTAAAAACAGCGTTGAAATGAATGGGTTGATCTATAAAACGTTGCTCTCAGATGGCGATAGCAGTACGTATCAAGCCATAAGAGATTCCGACCCCTACGCTGCTTATAGTGTTCTAGTAGACAAAGTGGAATGCAGTAACCACTTGTATCGTAATCTCTGCAAAAAAATGAGAAATGCGTCGACGATGCGATTGAAGGCGGCGCCGCAAAAAAATGTTATAACAGTAACATCAATGCGAAAAAAAGTTCACGACTGCGGCTTCAAGATACGAAGAAACATTGAGCGTGCCCGAGATCTGCGTAAAGAAGGCAACTTGCCTGAAGTTGAAAAAGTAAAAATGTTTCAGAAAGACATTTTAATCATGCTTCCACATGTTTTTGGACAGCACGTATCTTGCCAGTCGTTGCCATTTCTTTGCGAACCGAAGGGAAATGAAAAGAACTTGATACCAGAGCTCGAACGAATAGGTATGTACCGGGATGTCGCAGAGGCCATCCGTTACCTTAGCTGCCATGCAAAAAGTTTGTTGAAATATCAGACGAATAACATCGCTGAAGCGTGCAATTCAATAGTAAACAAACTTAATTCTGGAAAAAGAATTAATCATTGTGCGAGGAATTCGTACCAAATGCGATGCTATGGCGCAGTCGTACAGCACAATAGCCAAAAACTCCTATCGAGATTGTATCGTCGCGTAGGAAGGACAGTTCCTCAGCACGTTACTAAATTAGAATGGCGTAGGCAGCAACATGTGCTACAAAACAAGGCTCTGCGCCAACAAAAGGGGAAGCGTAAATTTCATGTGTGGCAGGGTACAGATAAACATTATGGACCCTCGTCACAGCAGCCTGATGTTCCTGAGACTGTTTATGAGGTACTCGTGGCCAATCATTTCGATCAATTGATACGAAATGAAGAAAATCGAATCCAGATTGAAAGAGATACCATCAGCCAGAGTAACAGCGAATTGTGGCACCAATTACGCACAAGTCTCATAACTGCTTCGAAATGTGGAGCAATATGTCGAATGCTCGAGACTACCTCTTGTTCGAAAATGGTTCAAAGTATCCGTTTTCCGAAAACGGTAGACACAGCAGCGACGCAGTTTGGAATTGCTAACGAGCAAACTGCGAAAAGTGCATTGGAGCTCAAACTCAAGAAAACCATTATGCCTTGCGGGCTTTTTATTGATGCTGAGATTCCGTACTTGGGTGCTTCGCCAGACGGCCTGATCGACGACGATGGTATCGTTGAAATAAAGTGTCCTTTTTCGACCAAAAATCGAGCTCTGGATTGTGCTATTGTACAGAATGCTAGTGTCAGAAGCATTTTCGATAGGAAAAATATTGACCGTTTGAGTACAAATCACCCGTATTATTATCAAGTACAAGGTCAACTCCATATAACAATGCGAAAATTCTGTATTTTCGCATTGTGGACTTCTGTTGATTTAAAATACGTGGTAGTTCCTAAAGATGATGCCTTTTGGAATCGTATGGAACCGTTGCTATCGCGATTTTACATGGAGTGTCTACTACCAGAGATTGTTGATAGCCGGCGTAATGGAAATATGCCGCTTCGAGAACCGAACTATATATTGCAGGCTCGCGAAGAAGCCAATGCAAAAAGACAATTAGTTTCTCGAAAAAAACGCGAACCGAAAATATCACAATCGCGTAGCAAAAGACGCAAAACGACTGACACTTTTACGTCGATAAATCGCGTTCTGCTGCAAACCCAAACTCAACAAAGCGAAGTTGTCCACAAAGATGTACAATTCGCTATGGATTGGGTTCCTGTACAATCTGATGATGAAGTAGATATTACGGAGGCCGATATCGAAGCACTCGAGGTAGTTCGCCAGAACATAGATGCCGACGTTGTTATTACAAATATAATGACGAAATCGGCACTCGTGACTGACACGAGCATCGATTTATTTCAACAAATTGTGCAAGAAAACACCTGTTTTCAATTCCATCCTGCTTCCTAGAAAGGGTATTATAATTTTATTCGCCCCTGACAATCTAAACGTGATATGCATATCATCGGTGGGAACAAATCCAGACACTGGTGTTGCATATTCTACAATAGTTCGCAAGTGATGGTGTACGATAGCTTGTGCCCAAGTGAATATAATATTATTCATAAAGAAATTCGGAGATATATTCACAGACGTTACCCTTCCGTCATGATCGATGATATCATCATTCGCCCCGTTACAAAACAGCCAGATACATTCAGTTGTGGTATTTACGCCGCAGCGTTCGCCACAACTATAGCTTTAGGAGATGATCCTGCATACTATGAGTACTGCACGAATGCATCAACAATGAGGATGCATATGGGAACAATCATTCGCAGTAGAAGATTGTTGCCATTGTTGTACCCCACAGTACAACGAAGGAATATTCCAATGGAATATTCTAGTAAAATCGAATGATATAAAACACAAATTAAGCACTTATAAAAATAAAGCGTGAGAATCACGCCACCAAAATTCACAGAACAAGTAAGTTCAAAGAACCTAAACTGCGCGATAATCAGTTTAAAGGAAAAGGCCAATCACGCCATCGAACGCATCGTTACGACCATATATGGTAATAACGACCAAAATGCCGAATTGGCACTTTTGACATAGCAACTCGCGGGAGCGACCCGCGATTGCCACGATAATTAAATCAGTCTTAATTGACGAGCGGAGCTGATCAGTTGGTCTTTGATTAAAGCTCGTATCCTATAACTTTGTCTAACTTTGTAATTTGTTGAACTAAATCTTACAATAAACTTTTATCTCTTTTTACTTCGTAAACTCGAGTTCTACTCCTTATTGGCTAATATCCCAAAATAATATCTTATCGCGCAATACTAACGTTTTGCCGATATAACACCATTCCCATCGCAATTGTCATAGATTGGGGGAATTTTAATGAAGGAAGTGTGCTCGTATGTTTGCGCGAGCGGGTAAATGAAGGAGGGCTTTTTTCGGCTGTACTATATATAATTTTAATGTTCACGAATACCGTGACGTTCTAGTCATGCATGTTCTAATCATATCAAAAAGATGCCGACATGTTAGCGAAATACGAATCGCGGAAACGTACTCACACGTCAGTGTGAGTAGGTAAGCGAGGGTGGGTGTTTCCTCGATTGTGCAATATATGACTGCTTTGCTTACAAACACGTTAATGTGTCGATAGCAATGCCATGCATCTTCTAGTCATATCAAAAAGATGCCGACATGCTAGCGAAATACGAGTCGTGGAAATGTACTCACACGTCAGTGTGCGCACTTATACTCATTTGATACGGCCAAATGTCAAAAATTTCCGTGCGAAAAATGTGCCTTAGAGAATTCGATAATTTGAAAAATATGCGGTGAATATGACTAAAATTCGTCAAATATTAATAACAAAAATTTGAATGCATTAAAAAATCTTTGATTAATTTTTTTACTATTTAAATGTTTTCCTTTTAACTTTGATATTCCGGTTTGGTTTCCGTCGTTTTGTTACGTCCCAGCATGGGTGACGCTCACCTCCGGTCGATAAATTAAACTACTACCTTGACTACCTCTGTAACAATGCAGCCTGCCGGCAAAATTCAAATATTATACAATATTCTTAACTATTATTATTATCTTATATCTTTTTTTTTCTTTTACAAACTACTCCTAAGAAACAATTAATGTTTCCGCTCCAGATGCAAACCACGGTTTCTCAGAATAGTCCTATATCATTTCCTAAACATCCGAAATACCAAACTCGATGAACAGCTGCGCAACACCATAAGGAACATTTTCCACCCTTATAAACATTTTTCCAAGTGGCAAACATCCCTCTTATATACATTTCGGGAATGATAAACCCTTACTTAAAATATGATTATTCACTTTTAGTCTCAATTCGGACCGGATACGAATTCATAACATACCCAGTCCGAGAAACTCTCCTTTCCACCCTCACTCATATTACATTCCAAGAAAACCTTATCTATTACCACCATTCGAGAACCCAACATTAAATACAAAGAACATACTTTTTCTCCGGACTACAAATCGAAAACATTTTCTCTTTCTAACAAAACGCCCACAAGCAACAATCTCGAGTCACCCCCGCGTCTCAAAAACAACCCCCTCCACAGGAAAACGAACAGCCTCGCTAGAAATTAGACCAATCAAAATACCCGAATTTTTGTAACTCCCACCAAGCAGAGACGAAATAGTTAATTTACTCTAAGAACAGACCCAGAACTAATTCGACTTCGAGTTAGAATTCTCTCGACTTCCAAATCGAGAACATCCATACCGAACAAAACTTAAACTACTTTTGTCGATATTCACTAAGTATAATCTTAGTGTTGTGTTAATCTTTCAAATTCAAATAAAAATATCAGTTTTGTCAAAGTTTATGAGAGTTGTGAGTGTTACAATCGATACTTCCTTTTTTCCAATAAACTCATCTCTACGGCTCGACACCGAGAAGTTTGGAAAAACATCATCTGTAAACAACGTCTTCGAAGAGGAATCATCCTCGACGATTTAGACTAAATCGTTGAGTTGGTATATTGAGCACAAGTAAGTCTCAGGTGGCGAGCTCACGTCCAATCGAATAGCGCTAACCAAATCAAATTTCGCGCGCACATCGTACTATCGACGGAGCTCCACTCTCTTACTGAGTTGAGACGTAACAGTTTGATCGGCGATAGTTTCTTGGAAAGCCACAATGTACTCTGCCAGTGTGGCTTGAAGTTAGCTAGTGACTTTTTACCGCTAACTGTGGACAATTTTAATGTTTGTATTTATTTTTTAACTTTCGTTTAATACGTTTGATACGTTCGATAAAGTCCTTTTGGTATCGTTTGATCGTCTGAACGTGTGACCTGAAGTTGGCTTTTAACCGTTTACGGTTAGAAACCAACTTCAACGGTTCCAAAGAACGTGTGACCTGAAGTTGGCTTGTAACCGTAAACGGTTCCATTCCAACTTCAGGTCACACGATAGCAAAAGGGAAAAGTTGGAAAAGTTGTTAAGGAGGTTGAAGCGTTGTCCATGCATAAGACGAATTCCAAGTTTAATTATTTAAAATTCGTATGAACCTTCTTAACAATAATACTCAACTGTGGGTAAAATTTGAGAAAGTTTTACCGTCTAGAAATCGAGTTATTCATTGTTAAAAATCGTATTTTTTCGTACCTTCCCATAAGACCTCATGTTAAAGTTGCGATTTTAAACACTGAATATCTCGATTACTAGACGATGAAACCTTCTCAAATTTGTTACCCATTATAATACGATGCTCAAGAAGATTGACGGAAAATTTCAAAAAAATATCTTGGAAAAAATTGTATCTGATGATTTTGCCATTACTTTGTACATACTATTATGATTATGGGGCGTGAACCTCCTTAAACGAAAAAGTCATCGGTTATATGTACGCTCAATTTTGAATCTCGTTTTCCATGGAAATCATCAACGATCAAACGATGCACTTTGGCAATACATAAGTATCAAACGACGATCAAACGATGGCAAAACGAAAATAGTGAAAAGGTTAAAGAGTATAAAAATTAGAATTGTCCAAAGTTTCGTGGTAAAAAGTTACTAGCTAACTTCAGGTCACACGGGCAGAAAGTAAAATCACTGGATTACCAATGAACTTTGGACAATTGAACTTTTTATATTTTTTAACTTTTTCAACTATTTTGATAGTGCTGTACGTCAAATTCCGTCGTTTCGTCGTTGATAGTTCCTTGGAAAACCGCATTTTACTTTATGCCAGTGCGACCTGAAGTTAGCTTGTAACTATTTATTGAAACTTTTTATTTGAAATCTAGTTTTTTCTGTTGAAATATCAACGATCAAACGATGACATTTGGAAACAACGATCAAACGATAGCAAACAGAAAATGTTCTAAAAGAAAAAAAAAGATACCTGGAAGTTCACCAGTACAAAGTTACTACACAACTTCAGGTCGGACGGGGAAAAAGTTCTTTTCAATTTGTAAAAAACCCAATTAAACGATGATTTTTAACTATAAAATGATATCAAACGACCATTAACCAATTGATAAACAAAGATCTAAAAAAAAGTTGAAGTCGATCGGCCAACTTTATGATATATACGACGAGACATGTCAACTTTAGTCAAGGTTTCCTAAGGATTTTGAGCGGTAAATGGAATTGAGTATTATATGAAGAACGTATTTGATAATTTTATATTTTCCAGGTGCCGTGTTTGAATATGAGCAGTGAATGTTAAAAACCTTCCAAACGAAAAAACCTAAGTAAAACATTTATCAAGTGACAAAATTTGTTGATATTATAATTTGATTTCTGTGTTTTTTCAGCAATATTTTTACTGACTCCACTTTGAATAGGCCTCCACCAATTAGTGTCGAGACAAATAACTATTTACCCTTGCCATCCATCCCCTTGAACCGAACTATATGGGAAATATGTTTGAGCAATGTTTAGCGAAGTAATTAGGATAAAATTGGTAAAAAATATATTCATAAAGCACTTTAAATGAAAAAATATACTTATATTTTATTAATATTAAAAACTTTTCGATATTGGCGCCAGAATTGTGGCGTATTGGGCGTATATCCGGCCGGCATTATTGTGGGGTAAGGCGGGATATGGCGGGGGGTGCGATGGCACCGGCCACACGGGTGTCGGAGCTGGCGGTGCCATCGCACGCAACGCATCCATGACCGCATTTTTTACATTCTAAAACAAACAAAAAACGTGAATTATTAGCGTTTGAATTGTATATAAAAGAAAACTTTCTCTCGATTTAAGATGACTTACGTTGTTATCATTACGACCGCGATCACGCGCCCTTCCATCTGCCGGCCGTCCTCGTCCGCGTCCCCGGCCTTGTCCTCGTCGTCCTCGCATCCCTTCTTGTCTTTGTTGGGGGCGACGAAGGAGACGATTTAATTCTGATTTCAACTTGCTGGCGATCAATAATTGATTGTAGCGCGGAAAATCTATTCGCCCAATCCTTGATCGCCAGCAAGTGAATTTGGCAATTCGCACACTGTCCCCTCTCGTCCAGCGGTGCTGGTTGTTGTTGTTGTTGTTGTTGTTGTTGTTGTTGTTGTTGTTGTTGTTGTTGTTGTTGTTCTTGTTGTTGCTGTTGTTCAGGGAACTGAAAAAATAAATCACTAATGTAAATAATGTTTACTTTACATAATATCCGTTATGAGTTGAACTTACCAATTTTTTAGGTGGCGCGTTGGTGCCGTTTGGCCGCTGGTGCCGTTTGGCCGCCCCGCGTTGTTTGGCTGCAATAAAAATGAAATACATTAATATTTTATGGAAGAACACAAACATTTATTATATAATCGAGGAAAAAGTTTGAAACAACAGTTGTAAAGTTTGTTATACAAAATATAAGAATTTTTTTTTATAAAAAAAATCACTTTTTTATATGAAAAGAATTAATCACTTTTTTATCATAAAATATAAAACACTTATTTATATAAAAAAAATTAATACTGTTTTCTGTCAAAAAATATAAGGCACTTTTTCATTGAAATAAAAACACTTTTTTATTAAAAAAATATAAGCCTTTTTTTATTCAAATAAATAACTCGCTTCTTATCATAAAATGTAAAAGACTTTTTAATAAAAAATATGTAATGCTTTTTTTTTATCACTAAATCACTTTTTTATTAAAAAAAAATTAATCACTTTTTGATCACAAATTATAGAATACTTTTTATTGAAAAATATAAAGCTCTTTTTTTATTAAAAAAATATAAGAAATTTTTTGTAGGAGGAGCGCGGTGGCTCGGTGAGTAGGACTCTGGCTTCGCACCCAGCGGGCCAGGGTTCGATTCCCGTAGCTGACACCAATGGAAAAAAGAAATTTTTTCTAAGTGTTTTTCTGCAATCCTGGCGGTTCGGATCCCTCCAAAACAAATGTCCAACAAAAACCTCGCTGTGAGGAGTGGGGGGTCGATGTTCGGCTGGGGTGCTCCCGCAAGGCGGTTCTCATCGCGCGGATGGTGACGCCTTGGTCGGACATCGGGTGGCCCATCGTCACAGTTGAGGAGGTGCCGACCCTAGGCGACTCTGGTGGACGTGCTTGAGTTTACTCGCATTGACACTGGGGGAGACTAGGTAGGTACCGACCTGTATCGGCGGAGGTTTTCTGCAGTTTCCCTCCGTCCGTGGCAAATGCGATACAGGGAGATTAGGGGGAATGCGAAACGGCTGCAGCCGTGGTCGCGAATAAGAATGTCGGAGGATAGGTTGGATGAAAATGGTAGAATTGTAGAATATAGGTGTGTAAAAACCCGAAGAGGGTGTGCACGATAAACTCCCACATTATTAAGAATTTTTTTGTACAAAAAAAACACTTTTTTATATAAAAAAATTAATCACTTTTTTTATCATAAAATATAAAATACTTGTTAAAAAAAAAATTGTTAACACTGTTTTTTATCAAAAAATATACGACTTTTTTTCTATAAAAAAATAACTTTTTTATTTACATAAATAACTCACTTTTCACGAAAAAATATAAAACACTTTTTTATGAAAAAATATAAGACTCTTTTTAATCACTACTTTTTTCCCCGTTTTTTATCACTAAATCAATTTCGTATTTTAAAAAATTAATCACTTTTTTTATTTAAAAAAATTAATCACTTTTTTATAAAAAAAAATTGCTCACTTTTTTTATGATTAAATATAAAATACATCTTATTGAAGAATATGAAATTTGTGAACACTTACCATTTCCTTTGTGGACCATGGTCTCGTTCGACAGTTGACTGATGACTGACATGAGCGTTGCCACTGGCGCACGTGCCGCTCGCGTATGATGTTCCCCGCACCGCGCACCGCGCGGAACAACGTACCGCGCGAGCGGTACGCCCGGACCTACGCGCCCTATGCTATTCGATGTAATCTTACAACGTTTCACATTTTGTATTACATTGCCAATACATTATGAATAGTTCTTTTCCAATAAATCCGCGTATCAAGCCTATATTATATTGAGGAAACATACGCCATGGTCGACAATCATAATGAACGTAAAAGTTGAGAACTTTTAATCGAAAACAACAAACGAAGGTAAATTGCAGGCGATAAAAATATCAAACGAAAAATAAATTAGCGCAAAAAAACAACGAGGAACAAAACGAAAAAATGTCTGTAGCTATTGTTTTATTATTTCATCTTTCGTGAATTCATTATTGTAAATAAATTGTTTTTAACTCGCATTTTGACGATGCTTGTGTAGCATCATCGTTCATGCGGCGAATAAAAATACTTATTTTTAATTTATCTTTTTTTTCAACGCTGGTCATATTCGTTCATATATAATTCAAAGGTTACGTAATGAAAAAAGACATATATGTGACGCGACGCAAGAAAAGGGACCTACGAAGCAAAATAGGAATTTTTCACGTCGAGCGATTAAAGAAATCAAAACCAATGCTCGCGCTCGGATGAGCAATTTTCAAAATTCAAATCAGTTCAAAAACTGATTGTTTGCCTCGTACGTCCCTTTTCTCGGATCGCGTCACATATTTCTAGGGATTTTTCATTTCCAGAAAAATGATATGCGTTTGGTCGGTTACCTCTCGATAATTATAAATATAATATTTGCTGTAATAATAAAAATTACATAAATAACAATGGCAATTCAATAAAAGTGCATGCCAATACACGTATTCTTTACCTTGTGTCACCTTTAAATTGTGATATATACGAAAGAATAATCATGAATAGTCACGAAAGAATAAGACTATTCTTTCGTATATATCACAATTTAAAGGTGACACAAGGTAAAAAATACGTATATTGGCATGAACTTTTATTGAATTGCCATTGTTATTTGCGTAATTTTGATTGTCACAACAAATATTATATTTATAATGTAAATATTCAAAAAAAAAACTTGCCAAAAAAAGTTCACGGATCGACTCTCGATCCAGCTACCTAACGATTACTGAGCGCCAACGCTTTTTTTTGCGTAAACATGTTTATTTTCATAAAAGATACAGTAATTTGTTAGTAATGGCGGAAATAACAGTCTAAAAAGAAAGAACCAAACAATAAAAAATTTTAGACGCTAGCCCTCTGGCTAAAGGGAAGCATTGTCTTTCTATATGGGGGATAAGCTAATAACACAGTATTTGTTATAAACGAAATTAGTCGCTATAGGTAATGTAGTACTCCGACTTACACTGAAGGAAAGGGAAAAAGCAGGACAAGCCTTGCAGAAAAAAACCCTCTAAGCTATGACTATCGGATAGGCATGCCTTAAAAAACTACATAATAAAACTCTACATATGTACATATTTACATTAAGAAACATAATTAATATAACAACAACAGTGGCAGTAACGAGATAATAATGATGACTTAATGTCAAGTACGACTATAGGCACCAAACCGGTAAGTGATTAATATCGTGCATAATTTTGCGGGCGAACTCGCTGTAAATTTGTCATGCTCGCTTTTCTGGCGCTGAGTGCTGAGCGCCAACGCTAACCACGAGACCACTAGCTCCGTGAAGTTAGCACCCCAACATTGACTTAATTAGTTTTTTTGTTCCTAATAATTGGTGGTGTTTTGGTGGTAATTGGTGGACTAATTAAAATTTTTTGTGGACATCCCTTTCGTGGAAAAAACAAAATCAAAATTTGACATGTGAAGTTAGCACCAAAATCCGTATTTTTGGTGTTTTTTTGTTTATTCGGGGTGCATTCGATGCGAAATTTGTTGGTGGTCACGAATTTCCTGATTTCTAATTTTGGTGGTGCACTGTTTGTTCTAAAAATAATCAAAATCATCCGAGCATACAAAGTCACGGGACCCTCCGCTAACGGGTAACGAAACACAAGTTAATTGGCCGAAGTGCAACATGCGTCGATTGGTCGAAGGTGATTTCAGCGGGTGATTTTGAATTTCAGTTTTTTCTTTTTCATTGAATCTTAGGCGATTGTTTGTTCGCATAGAACTAAACCGTAAATCGTGAAATATGGAATCGTTAATGAAGTTCAAAATGATTCGATCATTTCCATTTTATTTCGTTGGACAACTTCTTGTGGAACAAACACACAAGCAATAAGTACGTGTATTGCACGTACGTATTATTATAGGTATAAGTATGAGTTGAACAACAATATCATGATTCGTATAAACACAAATTCCAAATCGATATTGAAAAATCAATTTAAAAACGATAATGCAAAAAAACGAAATGCAACAGTATAGAAAAAACTATTTAGAAAGCGTCGATAGGGGGGTATTTTGTGGAATTAATGCACAAATATTACAAACCGTTAGTTCGATCTCTAGCTTTTGCTTAAATTTCTTATTATGTTCTTTCTATCTCACACCGTGTATAGTCGCGCAAGAAAATTAGGTCATACGGTTCAAACTTTTTCTTCCGACTGTACAGAAAAGCATGGATACTCCGGACTGAACTATCTTTCTCGCTATATCTTGTTACAGAAATTCGTTGCCTCAATCTGCGCAGTAAGTAGTTCTTCTTGCAATTCAGTGTCCGGTCCATTCACGCAATTTCGGGAGTTATCAATAATTGTCGTTTAATTTCACCGCTTGGGAATCAATGCAATAACGCACAGTCCGTGATACACACTTTTAAGAGGCAGTGTAACACCCTAAGGAATGTCGACGGCTTCGCCTTCCCAGCGGTAGTGTAGAGCTCGCAGCATTTGACTACGAGCCGCTGCGGACTACCGCTAGATGTCACGGCGCGCATCTGCTACGAAGCCCCGGCGGCCCTGGCACATCGTGGCGGGCCGAAGACCGAGGCGCAGTGTTGGCAACCGTACGATAATTATCGTACATGTACGATAATTTCATACCAACGTACGATGTACGATAGCGATTCATTATCGTACGTAAATGTACGATAATATTCAAATATCCAGAAATTTTGTTTTTTCTGAACATAATCAAAGTTTAGATATTATGGGAGCTTTGCAACAATGACACAGAGCGACACAGAGTCGATATCTTTGTGTACAACTTTCGAAAATTCGCGCTGGTGCGGTGCGCGCGCGTATATAAAGTTCAATAGGCATTTTTGAAATCGCACAAATTTTTGAATCGCACAAATTTTTGCGCCATTTACTATGCGGTGCACCCGTGTGAAAAAGATAAAATTCGAAAAATTACGTGTCAGGCGCAATATAAGTTCACGATAATATCAATTTTATTATTTTATTAATAACTAACGCTTTTTTATGTTATTTGAAAACGTACGATACTTTTTCGTCAGGTACGATAATCTTACGCCCCTGGTACGATCAGCGCCATCTTCCAGGTTGCCAACACTGCCGAGGCGTCATAGCAGGGCCAGCCGTAACCCGTCCCCTTCGAAAATCTTATGCCGGTTGTACACTCTCGCGCGAGTGCTCTCACGATGTCTCGTCGAGAGCTCTCGCGCGAGAGGTCGAGGGACGAGCGCGACCCTGTACACTCTTGTTTATTTAGTACGCTTTGCGAACGCCAAGATGGACGGTTAGAAAGCTTGCTATCAACTGAATGACGCAAGAGTGTACAGTGATGCACTTGCGCCGCCTCGCGAGGGTAAGCGAGACTCTTTGACTCGCGCTCAAAACCCGACTCGGAATGGAGAGCACACGAGTGACTGCGAGGCATCGCGAGACGGAGCTAGTGTACCCTGTACACTCTCGCACTCGTCCAGCCTCGCCGTCCCTCGACGAGAGTCGACAGCCGGCATAATATAGTGCGTATGGCCCTCGCTGACCGCCGTAAAGCGTTCGCTCCATGCTCGCCGAGACCAAAAAACTCAGCGGCAAGTCGAACACAAAATCCCTAATTTCTCCGGCACTAATCATCCGATCGGATTGAAATTTGGAGGTGAGCTAGAGAACGATGGTATGGGGTACCTGAGACTCAATTTTTTTTAATGTCGAAAGCGGAACCGCTTTTTTTATGAAAATGATAAAAATTTCATAGTTGCACGATGTTTCGCGTCGCATTGATGTTAAAATTTCGTGCTCCATAGAAGTATGCACACTTTGGACTTTGTTTTATATCATTTGATAAAAAAATGACCGAAATATAGTAATTTGAGTTTTTATGCAACGCGAGTCTAGCGTCGGCATGTTTGGCGGCCTGCGCGGCGGGAGGGGTAGCCACGAGAGTCGAAGGCATAGGCAGTCCTCGTGTACGCGTTGGCCTCTGTACGGAAACCTAACGCGTCGCGCGGACAATTATAGGAGATCAGTCACCTCTGAGAAATCAGTCAAATTTTGCATATCGTTAGTTCCTGACGAGATAACATATCGTGTCAAATATTTTTTTTATTTGCCAAATTTTTCGAGTTATGAATATTGGAACATTTTCCGACTTTTTAATCAATAAGTAATTACATACCTTCTTTCCTTTAATTTTTGTTTAATTAAAGTTTTGACAAAAGGACTATATTTTATCATAAAAATATTTACAACATAAAAGAAATTATTTGGTACTATTTATTTAACAAATGATTTTTCAATAATTTTTTTAACTGTCAGGGATACGTTGAACGAATTTAAAAAAAACCTGTGTGTGTGTTCTTCATACATGTAAGAAGTGAATACTTCTGGTATCCAGCCTTTCGCCTGAATGAAAAATTAAAAATATAATCATTAAAATAATCGTTAAGATTATTAAAAACAATCATTTAAAAAAAATTTAAAAACTGTCTTGCGTAGCCTGATGAGACTAGCTCAAAGACCTGCGGAGCTTATTGAAGGCGCTCGGATAGCCTACAGAGTCTTTTAGAGACCCTGCAGAGACCACACAAGAACAACAAAAATAATTTTCATGGAAATAATTACAATTTCAAAGAATAATTAACATAATAATTTTAAACAATTATCTAAATAATAATTTATTCTATTCGAAGGCCCAGCAGTGCTTTCGAAGGACTCCGCAGGGCCGTAGAAGGCCTGCGGGAGCTGTAGGAGGCCTTCTAAAGCCCTGCGCAGTCCTTCAAAAGCACTGCGCAGGGTTCTAGAAGGCCTGCGGAGGCTGTTGGAGGCCCCGCAGCACTTTCAAAGATTATTTTAATGATTATATTTTTAATTTTTCATTCAGGCGAAAGGCTGGATACCAGAAGTATTCACTTCTTACGTGTGTGAACAACACACACACAGGTTTTTTTTTTAAATTGTTATATTTGTGATATAAATAATACCAAATAGTTCTTTTAATGTTGTAAATATTTTTATGATAAAATATAGTCCTTTTGTCACAACTTTAATTAAAAAAAAATTAAAGGAACGAAGGTATGTAATTACTTATTGATTAAAAAGTCGGAAAAAGTTCCAATATTCATAACACGAAAAATTTTGCAAATAAAAAAAATATTTGACACGATATGTTATCTCGTCAGGAACTAACGATATGCAAAATTTGACTGATTTCTCAAAGCTGACTGATCTATATATATATATGCGCGACGCGTTACGTTTCCGTGCAGAGGCCAACGTGTACACGAGTACTGCCTATGCCTTCGACTCTCGTGGCTACCCCTCCCGCCGCGCGGGCCGGCGAACTTGCCGTCGCTAGACCCGCGTTGCATAAAAACTCAAATTGCTATATTTCGGTCATTTTTTTATCAAATGATATAAAACAAAGTTCAAAATGTGCATATTTCCATGGAGCACGAAATTGTAACATCAACGCGACGAGAAACATCGTGCTACTATTAAAAATTTATCGTTTTTATAAAAAAAAAGCGGTTCCGCTTTCGCCATTAAAAAAAACGAGTCTCAGGTACCCCGTGGCATCATTCTCTAGCTCACCTCCAAATTTCAATGCGATCGGATGATTAGTGCCGGAGTAATTAGGGATTTCGTTTTCGAGTTGCCGCCGAGTTTTTCGGTCTCGGCGAGCATGGAGCGAACACTCTACAGTGCGCAGCGAGGGCCTTACCTATGCTTCGCACTGTACTCATTTCATGTGACCGGCGGCGACGGAGAGGGCCGGGAGGGATAGCTACGAGAGTCGAAGGCATAGGCACGCCTCGTGCGCGGGCCACAGCACTTACCGACCTCGTGAGAATGTTGCGTCAGCGCTTCGCGCGGAATTTCGTCACACTATTTTCTTGTTACGCTGACAAAAATCTCGCTTTTTTCTTTCATGAAACGGCATCCCTATTTTTGAAGCCAATTTTGCATCAAATTTAATGAAACAAAGCTCAAAATGTGCGTTTGTTGATGCTTTAGTGAGTGAGAGTCGGGAAATTTCGATCGAATCGGTGTACTATGAAGAATTGTCTCATTTCTCCAATGATAAGTCGAATCTGCAAATTTTTTTTCAAAATTTCGAAAAAACGCGACTCTCATGTATCGTGTGCCATAATTATCTATGTACTGGCCAAATTTTAACCCGATCGGTTGCTCAGTGCTCGTATAAATAGGGATGCCGTTTTCGAAGCGCTCGTCGACTGTTACACTGCCTCTTAAGAGGAGGCTAAAGATCCTCTCTCTCGGACTCGCACGAGCCTTATCTTCTCTCTCTTTCACACTCATGCGAAAAATTGTCATGCGTAATTTTGTCATTTTTTTAATTTCGTCTGATGACTTCATAAATAATTGTAAAGGTATCAAAGAACGTTAAAACAGAATTTAAAAAAATAGCTTTTTTGTCATTTTAACTGACTCAACCCTCTTATAAAAATTGTAATAGCCGGCAGACTTGTTTTACAAGTCGTCTCCGTGTTTTAATGGACTATAAATTAAATGTTCCACGATTAAAGATTTCGTTCTATGTAAACAAGCAATTGCCGAAAATTCTATGGAAAAAAAATTGAAATTCAAAATCACCCGCTGAAATCACCTTCGGCAAATCGACGCATGTTGCCCTTCGGCCAATTAACTTGTGTCTCGTTACCCGTTAGCGGAGGGTCCCGTGACTTTGTATGCTCGGATGATTTTGATTATTTTTAGAACAAACAGTGCACCACCAAAACTAGAAATCAGAAAATTCGTTACCACCAAAAAATTTCGCATCGAATGCACCCCGAATAAACAAAAAAACACCAAAAATACGGATTTTGGTGCTAACTTCACATGTCAAATTTTGATTTTGTTTTTTCCACGAAAGGGATGTCCACCAAAATTTTTAATTAGTCCACCAATTACCACCAAAACACCACCAATTATTAGGAACAAAAAAAACTAATTAAGTCAATGTTGGGGTGCTAACTTCACGGAGCTGAGACCACTACTATCTTGGATTTACAATTGCAACATACTGGTTTATATTTGACGCGTAAGACTTCACTTGCGATTTTCTCGAAAACGGCTGTGTTGTACGCCTTATTACTTGCACATTATGTTGTTCTAATAAACGACTAAAAGTGTGCAAAGTTTCGAGAAAATCCGTGATCCATCCTGATCCTGTCTATTTCTCGGCGCAATACTTGCATTTGGCTCGAGATCACAATTTCTTGCCGAGTCTTCGCACGCCCGCACTTTGGGCCATGCACTGCCATCTAGCGGCGTTGCGTAGCGCGCAAGTTCACTACTATGCCGACGCCGTCGGAGTTCGTCCGGGCCTTTCACATCACCTTAAAGGCTTTTCGTTTTTAAAGTTTTAACTGTAACTAATTACCACCAAACCTTTTAACTCAATAATTCGTGACCACCAAACGATTCCGGATCGAATACCCCCCTTATCGAGCCGAATCAGTTAATAAATAAAGTTTGTCCGGCTAACTTAACCCGGAAATTTGTTTTTAATTAAGGTTGTTGTGGGGCCAGATCAAAATGGTACAATGGTGCTGATTTTTTTTCTAGATATTCTTTGACCTTCTATTAAACATCCTGTAAAGTCTGAGAATTATCCACAGTATAGTTTTTTAACAAAAAATTAGGAAACCTGTCGTGTTTTGTACTCCTTATACATTGTGCTTATGGAAACGTTCAGATCATTTTGCATTATATTATGGATAACTCTCAAAAAAATACTACCATAAAGTTAAAAAACTAGGTACATCTCGACTGGTTATTTAGCTAACTGATGATAGCTTAAAAACGAGGATTTACAGTACTGTTATAAAATTATTCGTAATTTTAATCACAAAATTACTCGAAAATAAAATATACGAGTGTGAGACTATTAAAACTTGGCAACAGTGTAGACGACATAAGTGCTATCTGCCTTACCCACATTCGGTAATAACGTATAAAGATTGAGAATACTTATTCGAGAAAAATTATAAAGTATATATATTATTTATTCTTATTCTTGAAATTAGTGATTAAATCGTAATAATTTTTTTTATCAATAAATATACCATAATAATCCTGTTCTCAATAAGTTTCTTTCATAATAAATGTGAAGATCACGATGAGTTTTTAACTCTTTACATAAGATACGTTAACAATTGAAATAAAATATTAATAAATTTGTTATAATAACGAAACATAACAATGAGAAATTTAGAAAACATGCTTTTCTCAATAGGTTTTTTAATAATAAATGCGGAGATCACGATAATTTTTTAACTCTCAACGTAAGATTTATTAATAATTGAAATAAAATAAACGTACATTTGCAATAATAATGAAACATAATAATGAAAAATTTTGAAAACAGGTAACGTCGATTAGACAAGACTTTTTTGGCAAGCGTCATTAGAAAGTGCCATCATTTTATTTACGAAGTGAACTAATTGTTCAATCGTGGAAGATCTATTTGAAATTCGAGGTCTTCCGCTCACTTCATCAGTCAACAATGATCGCACGCCGTTCATACCATTAGAGATATAAGTGTCGATAATTTTTGAAAAAGTTATCCCGGAGACTGCCATTTTTTTAATTATTGCATCTGACAATGTATGTCGCATCGGAGTCAAACTTCGAATAACGTCTTGTACTGCGTCAGACGCAACATCTTGGATTATCTTCGCTTCGAAAGTTATCATTTTTGATACGAGGAGTTCATACGTAATGTCCAAACGCTGAGCCAGCATTTGTAGGATTTCTACATCTCGCAATGCATTATGAGCGCCGTCGTCTGAAATTTTTAGAAATTCTGCAGCCAAATCCGTTTGCTTACAAAATTTTGTTCGTTTTAGCAGTTGTCGTACTATTGGAAGAGTATCTGCAAAACCAGCAATGACTCCCTTGAATTGCGTGATCATCGACATTTGATTAATCGCATGAATAAGTCGAACGCTATCAAATGAGCAATTATGTGCGGTTAATACGCATGGCTTATGACTCTGAATTAAAAATTGCAGAAAGTCCTCCAATGCATTTCGAAGTGGGCACGATGGAACTTTTACTCCGTGTAAAAAAAGCTCTTCATTAATTTTTACGAGCCCATGGACTGCCGATGCTGCAGAGGGGATAAATTGTCTTGGAGTTACGTAAACATTGAATGATTCATTTCTGCATCGTGCTCCAATTTGCAATATTTCAGCTGTTTTTGAGAAGCCGGCCGTTTCTAAATCGAAAAATACGATCGCAAAATCGAAGGAGTCTGTTTCGGATTGTATAGATCCCGATAGAAGCGGATCGTTAATTTCACCAGCTTTGGAGAGTGCAGATACCGATGTGTCGAAGAGACCCATATTAGATTTATATGTGATTCCTTCTCTAGTCTCTCTTCTCGTTCTTAACAGATTTCGATACTTTTTTAGAATATTTCTTCTAGCTTTGAATGCATGGCTCTGCACTTTTACCGTGCGAGTTTCGTTGTAATTTTTAATTCGGTCTATATATCTCGCCGTGAACACATCAGAATCCATTCCCATCATTGCTTTGACTGTATCTATATAGGTTTCACCCATATTTTTATTAATAACTGCACTTGAAAATCGGAAATCGCTCGAAGCACTCGTGCTGTAACATCTCGCCTTTGGTGCCTTGCTAGCCATAATAGCATTGAAATTTTCGTTCGGATTACTTGACACGCCATGTGAAAATTTATCTGCGTTATGCGCAAGCTTATGAAAAATTTCAACAAGTTTTTTGTAAAGCCTCATGTCAGTAAATCCACCGGAAATCGTGCTGTGTTGATAGTTTTCCTTATCTTGTTTCCAACCACACCACTCTCCACAATTTTCGTGGTTGTTAAAGGAATGGTCCGGAATCTGTCGAATCGCAGTGGCTACAGCCGCACTATCGCCCTTATTTTGTGCAATTGCGTATGAAAAACACCGGTGTAGGTATGTAATCGCGTTGCTCGTCAATTCCTTGTGCTCTTTTTGAATACTATACAATTTTTTTGTTACGCCTTTCGAAGTGTGATTCGTATCCGATAGTTTCACAATTTCATGATCGCTTGAGTTACGTATCCGAGCAATCGTTGAGCTGTCGTCATCGCCAATAAAAACTCCAATTTCGCAGTTATTGTTTTTTAATATTGAACTGTTATGAAATAGTTCATTTGCCAAATGATTTTCCATATTCTTTGCGCTTCCTGCGTAGTTCAATCTGCAATCGTGGTCATCTGGAGAATGTTTCATATCACACATTCGACATTTTCGATTTCGCGTGCCGTAATCTAACACTTTTTTGGTATTGTATCCGATTAGGGCACCATATCCGTTAAGACTATCATAGGCTCGACCGGTACCCCTCTTACTCCAGCCCATGTCGTATGATACTGCCAATCGAACCTTATCTTCTGAAATTGTTGAGCATTTATCGGTGACAATGAAATCGGTAGACAATTCCTTTGGTCTGTAAAAAAATTAAAGAACATACCCGAAAGGTGCTTTAAAGCATAATAAATTTTTACTCCATTTGTTGATTTTTTATATTTCAATATCCTTTTTTTATTGTAAAAGTAAACATCTTGTTACATTTCTGGTGTACTTAGAGGTAAAAATGGCATATTAATTTTTTTAACAATTAAAAAATGATATAAATATAATAAAAACTAGACCTGTATACAGGGAGAGTAGGGGGAATGCGAAACGGCTGCAGCCGTGGTCGCGAATAAGAATGTCGGAGGATAGGTTTGGAATGAGATAACATACAGGTATGTAAAAACCCGAAGAGGGTGTACACGTTAAACTCCCACATTATTATTATTATATAATAAAAACTACTATAATACTTTTTTGTATTTTGAACTGTATGTACGTTTGAATTCGTGTAAAATATAATTGCCTATAAATATATTCTATGTATGAAAATTATAAATTTGTTATCTTGATTGATACATTATAACGTTGATTCATTGTAGAAAATATAATGAAAGAAATATGTATAAATTAAAAATTTACGTCATTTTCTGAAGCTCCGTCGGATTCTCAACGGTCAGTTGTTTCTCTAAAACCGTCGCAATTTCACATGACTCCTTTGCTGCTATCTCAATGCAAGAACCAACCTCCCACTCATACCGTTTGAATAAATGTGTATCCAGCGTTGGAATATTGAGGCACGACAAAAGTTTGTTTACATGAGTATTGCCAATACCACTGTGCAAAGCCCCTGAAAAATAATCAAAATAATGTTGGTTGTTAGATATTTGTTACGCTAAGGTTCTTTCCAATTCCAGAGAGCCAATAAGTATTATACATCTTTTGGTTTATTATATTTACATAAAAGAGATACAATAGAGGCTTAATAAAATTAAAAAAGCATAACAAAATAACTGGCACAAAAATTTCAAAATATCTTGAGAGCGGGCGTTCTCAGAAATGTTAATAAAAAAAATATTTAATTTTAATATTACAATTTTAAATACTCACCTAGGACAGCTTTTGAATTCGTATCGTACAATCCAATCTTTTTCTCGGTGTGTACAGCGTCGTGTTTCTCGCTGGTTGGTACACGATTCACAAGGAGACAGTTTTGACAACGAATGCTAAATATTGATGCTAATCCTCGTTTCTTTTCGTTTTCAATGTTATCTAAAGATAACGATGTTGAACATGATGTACATTTCATATGGTTAACGAGAGTGCCCATATCAACAATTCGACATCCATCAATTTTCGAAGTCGCTAGTTCTTTATTTTCGACACAAGTTTTTTTCGCTCTTTTCTTTCCACTCTTCACTTGAGCACATCGCTTATTATAAAAAGCTTCAGTGCACACTTTTCCTTTCCAACGGAAGAACTTTTTATCCGGACCGATATTCATTTTTACGATTTTGACATGTGTGACTGGTTTTAAGGTTATACAGCGAGCGCCTATGTCTCAAGTTTCTCGACACTGCTACCAACTTGAGCATTATCATATGCTCTGAAATACAACGTTGCCATATCGTCTCACGTTATTTGAATAATAAAAAATTATTAAAAAATGTTGTTATACACTAATTAAATATGTCTAATGATTATCGATTAAAAAATTATGGATATTTTTATAACTAGGTATGCAAAAATTGTCCCAAAACGTGTATTTAACACTACGATTGTTTTACGGTACAACGTTGGTAATTCTCAATCGGCTCCATGCATTAGCATAGGGTGCTCCCCTCGTACTTCACCCCCGATAGCTAGACCCCACAACAACCTTAAAAAAAAACTATTAACCACCAAATGTGCTAATTAGACTACCAAACACCACCAAACGACCACCGAACGATTAGTGAAGTAAAAACTTAAAAAAGTTAAAGTTGTCCGGCTAACTTACAACAGGTGGCCGGGCTTCTACGAACGTCCGAATTGATTGTGTTGATTGCCGGCAGGTGGCGACGCCTATTGCCCCGTCACAACAATACAAACAGCTGACGCTCTGACTGCTTCGTTCAAGCGTCAAAAACGTATTTATAAATAAGATACCAAGTCAGGCAGTTTAGCCTGACAAATTATTGTTCGCTAGAGTGATCGTTTGGAGATGGTAGACATTAAGAATACCGTAAGTTTTGCGTGTCAGCGATGCTTACAACCACTGAGGCTGGATTCGAGCTTCGATCATTTGGGGGAGCATACACTCGCTGAACTCTCACGTAGGTAATTTCACTTGCGAATTATGACTTGATCGGGAACGAGCAAACAAATGAAAGCTTTGTACTTTTACAGTGCATCGTGTTATCTCGCTTACCAACTAGCTCTAGGTTACATTAAATTATCGTACGAATTCTTACTGTAGAATTTTCGATTCATAAAAGTCATGGCGCCAATTCGTATTATGAGTATGTAATCAAGCTGCAGCTTCGTTGTCACAGTTTTCAGTTGGATGTATACAAATGTTTTATTTACTCGATGATTCGACAGATTTAAATAATGTTTTTGTGTTGGAAAAAGAGTTTCATGATCCAGATGACGTATTAAAAGTATCATGCGAAAAATCGACAAGATTTATATTTTGATCCTAGCTGCAACGCAAAATCATACCTTCTGAACTTGTTTACGTCGTATATTCCACCTATAATGAGCATTTTATATAATTTTATTAAAATACCTATTGCTAATTTTGTGCAACTCGATAATCATGAAATATTTCTGTATTATTATTTGAAATTCGTGCTACATTAACATTTGCGTATTTAAAGAGTTGTAATAATTTTACTTCACGATCATAGAAGAGAGAAAGTCTATTGGCATTTGCATATTTTCTCTTTAAACCAGTACCAATACAGCAACAAGTTGTTGGCGAAATAGAGCCACACAGCAGCAGCTTGGAACACCTAGTACCGCCATTCAGATTGACCGAGTCTGCAAATGGCAACAATGGCTTCATGCTTGTTGGGGATTCCGGTGAAACGGAGAGCCTCGGTCATCACCTCAGGGTGAGGAAGCTCACCGTACTTATGCAGTAACATTTTTAAAAGTCATGCGTCATTAATGGCCGCGATACGATTAGGTACGTGCCACGTTGTTCGATATATTGAGCAGCAGCAGCTCCGCGGATCATCCCCTTTGCGACGAATGCACCGACAGTCTCTTATTGTTAATGGACCAGCAGTTACGAATGACAGAGGGCGAATGGTCAGATTACAACGAGTATTTGAAAAAATTGGACGCCGATGAGCAGCAACATGGCCACGAGAGTATGGAGATGGAGAACTTGGCTAAAGAATTGCAGGATGTTAAAGCCGAGGAGGATAGAATGATAAGGGAACTACAGGCGCTGAGAAAGGAGGAGGCTGCTACAAGGAACGCCATAGAGCAGCAAGAAACAGAAAGAGAAAGATTGCAAAGTGAGGAAGAGAGATACTGGAGAGAATACTCGAGACACAGACGAGATTTGATACTGGCGGAGGATGAATGTCGCAGGTATTAGCGGTCAAAAATTATAGATGAAATATCTCTCGTCTCTTTTTCCATGGCTCTGATTAATTCTCATTATTTCGTGTTAGCTTGGAATGCCAATTGGCCTATGCAGCGTCGCAACTCGAAAGACTGAAGAAAACGAACGTGTTCAACGCGACTTTTCATATCTGGCATTCCGGGCATTTCGGCACGATTAATTCGTTCAGATTGGGACGATTACCGAGCGCCCCTGTTGATTGGAGCGAGATTAACGCGGCTTGGGGACAAACGACGCTACTTCTCACGGCACTGGCGCGCAAAATGAATCTGACCTTTCAACGATTTCGTCTAGTGCCGTTTGGAAATCACAGTTACATCGAGGTAATCGATCAACATCGCGAATTGCCTTTATACGGAAGCGGCGGCTTTAAATTTCTCTGGGACACAAAATTCGATGCTGCCATGGTCGCGTTTCTCGACTGTCTTCAACAATTCAAGGAACAGGTCGAGAAGGGTGACAGCGGTTTTTGTTTGCCGTATAGAATGGACCGCGGCAAAATCGAAGACTCTGCGACTGGAAACTCTTACTCGATCAAGTAATGGACTATTCTATATGTTTTCCATTTTATTATTATCACAGTAAACCTTGGTTTTTCGAAGAAAAACAATAATAATAATAATTTCAATTAATCGACGGGTTGAAAAAACTGGAGAACGTCGATAATGTACTAGAATAAAAATCGGCAAACGTCTCTTTCTCGTTCCAGAATCCAGTTCAATTCCGAGGAACAATGGACCAAAGCTCTAAAGTTTTTACTGACCAATTTGAAGTGGGGTCTTGCTTGGGTCAGTTCGCAATTCACGAAAGACGAGGCCGAGCAGTAATAAACGCGTTGAATACGATTTTGTTGTTTCTCGCAAATAGGCTCGATGCCCAATTTCGTAACTATGTCCACACTCTCTCATGTAAATAGATCGCCCCCCCCCCTCCGTGTTTGTAAATAAAAATTATTCAATGATAATTATTCATTAGTGCTTACTGGCTCAGACATCGGGGGTTCGTCGCGTTGTCCTTTTTATCTTGGGTGTATTCAATGATAACGTATATTGCCAACGATTTATGAACAGTGCTCAGGTTTATTAGCCAAAAACCAATAAATCGCGAATAGAAAGCCGGGTGGGCTTGGTACTTGCTCCAATTTCATATATTCCTGTATCTCTTGTATATTCATCTCGACGACTTCGATAAGTTCACCCTCCGATTCTGCACCCCCTCCTACAACAAAAACCCCAATGGCCTTGTCGAAAAAAGTTCTTTTTTTTCACGACTTGTATCGTTATTTAATATTCGTGTCTTGTGTTATGCAACGACGTATCTACGCTGGGTCTTACCAGGATGGGTGTGCATGTCGTCAGTGACCTCGACGTAGAAAAGCGTGTGTCTGGTAGCCGTCGTCGATACATTTCTAAAAAAACAGGTTTAACGATAAGAAATTATTATCCGTCCTTATTTAATAAAAGACTCGGCAGGGTCGCTACAGTAGAATCTCTAAAGATAATGGATTTCTGGAAAACAAGCAACGCATCGTGAATATTCATGTCGTCAATATGCGCCAAGAAGTCAACATACCTGTAAGCGATGATATGCGAGAAGGATGACGCAGGAGCTTCGTAGCCAACCTCTTCTCTCAATTCATCTCTGGCTATGTCCACTAAAGCCAAGTCCTTATCGACAATACCAGCGCAGAGTTCGAGGGTTAGGCCCATCGAAGCTGGATACTTTTCCGTGTCAACCGGTCCTTTTATCTCCGGCATACTCGCGTAATAAGCCGCAGGTCGGAATTGTCTCACGAACACGAGCTTTTTCCGGGTTGTATTAAATATTAGTACGCTCACGCTTTCGTGCGATCTCATGAGATCCCATGCCTTTTGCTCGCCATCGTGTACAAAATTTATTCTCACGGGTCTTAGCCACGGCGAATCATTCGGCATTGGCCCGATCGAAACGTCTCGCAAATCGATCATTTTTTTCCGTACGATCTCATTTCTCTCTCTCTGTGCTTTGTCGCACATTTTTCACCTCCAAGTAATATTCTATGTACGTACACAACGGATTACACTCGCGACATTTACACGATTGACACGATGATAACAACGGCGGAGCGCGAGTCCAACACGTTTCACGACAGTCTCGCGCATGACGACGATCTACTCTGATTGCACATTCACGCGGCAACAAAAAAATCACTGTTCCTATTATATAATTATCCACGAGCTCGTACAGTCCGATTGAATGATTTGCATGTACAATTTTCGACGAAAATAACTGCAATTACAATGACGAAGAGAATCCTGGACCTCGCGTATCATTGTTATAACGTCGGGACGAAACTATGGCGCTAGCGGCGCAAAATTGTGCGTCAATGTTTGAAACTCGTCAGACATTGTCACCATTCTTTAATCATTATTTTTTATCCAGAATATTCAGAGTCACATATTTCGTCAGACGTGAAAATAATTTTTCTAAAATCTGTACGCACCGTTAAGAAGAATAAATTATAGTCTTTGTTATGAACCAGCTCATTCGTTATCAACGGAGACGCGTTTAAAAAGAAATCCATAGGAAACGATAGAGGCAAGAATTAATTTTAATGTGGGTTTTGTGTATAAAATATTTAAACAGCAATATATTCAACGCCAAATCGATTACCTCGATCCCGATGATAACCATTGTATGATTTTTAAAGAAAATTTCGTACTGCCGATAGGACCGTGTTCGATCCGCTACTCCGCGCAATCTATTTTTCGCCCTTCTTTCCATGTTTCTTCTCTATCTTTTTACCGCTTACTTCGCTCCTAAAAGCGTCGGATATTTCCTGTTGTTTCACCTGCGTCTCAACGTGAATAACATTTGGCTTTTTGCGATAACGATTTACAGCCGCCGGTGGTGAAAACTCAATCTCCATGTCGGAAGCCGTCGAGCTCGATGCCACAGACGCATCGTCTTTCTTCTTAGTTATTTTAAATTGCAACGGTTTCATAGGCTCCTCGAGCTTGGCTACGTCCATGACGCCTTGTTTAATCGGATACATGGTGACGTAATACGTTCCCTCTTTGCGATGAATATGAAGAGTAGGCGGCGGCTCGGTTTCTTCCTTCTCTTCTTTTCTCCTCACCTGTGTCTTCTTGACCATACGTCGATCGTTCTGTGGCTTACTCCGTTCGCCGCTAGATGACGCTGAGCGTGATCTGGTGCGCGGCTGCGGCGACGACGGCGGCGACGACGACGACGACGACAACGACGATCTCGTAGACTTGGCTTTCGATGTATGCTTGCGTACAAAGGTCGCCCTCGCTTCCCTGAGTATTTCCTTTGTCCGACGACCGATGGCGCCAGGCTTCCAGCCCGGTCGTGGCTTGAGTCTGCACACGGTGAGATCCAAGTTCCAGAGCCATCCCATATTACCGGGCACTCGAGGGCGGTCCTCGACGCAATTTTTGTGGCCACAAGTCACACCGGAGTACGTATCTCCCGCGGAATACATGAAACTCATCACTTTCTTTACCGCTCTGCTGGACCATCTTTTCCATCCGTGTCGATCACCGTTAGATCCTGATATCGTTGATGATCGTCGACCCGTATGCATTTCCCCAATGTCCGTCATTCTATGATTCGCCCTTGGCATTCTTTCATCGTTCGTATCCGCGACTGTCGCGACCTTCTTCGTCGCTATCTCCACGCTTTCAACAGCTGGCTGATCCTCGATCACTTCGTTCTTGCGTAATTTCGCTTTGCAGCTGGGCTCGCCGCAAGGGCCTCTCTCGATCTCCACCGGTGAAAGAGCACTCGGGTCATCTTCCTTCGACTTTTCTTTGTCGTCGCTCTTGTGCGTTTTTCCAGACAAGGTTAAACCTGGCCCTGGCATCGAAGATACAGCCTCCCTGACGATTCCACCTCGTCCTGGCATGGCCAACGTAAAAAAAGTCGCAACGGGAGATTGACGACGTGTTCCACCTGCCGCAGATCTCAGAATTTGCGAATTACAAGGACCTGTGCATTGCGGATTAGGAAGACTGGGGATTATGCCCTTAGATTTAATTCTTTCTAAATCCGATTCTTTCTTTCTAATCCTGCCAAAGTATGGACTTTCGCCTGGATCCATTAAACCCAATCCAGCAAGTCCTGGAACTTTTCCCAACGATTCGACGAATTCTTGTGTCTCGTATAGAGCTTTTACCAGGCAATCCACCCCGAAACACAGTTTTTTAGAGCAGGTATTGCCGTTTTTTCGTTGCCTGTCGGTTCTCTCGAGCGTCTCTTTCCCGGGGCAACAACATCCCGCGGCAACAGGTACGTAAGAATCTAGGTTGGAAGCACGGGCATTCGCCGTGGCACGGCTCGTGTCTAGATGCGAATCTCCAGTTTGTTCACCGTGGTACTTTGCTCTTGGATATTCCCTACTAAGATTTCCCTCGTTGCAACACGGCCTTCTCGAGCCTCCGGCTAGGCTGCTGTTCATCGGATGCCTCTGTACGTACTCGAAACCAACGCCACCAACGCCGCCGCCGCCGCCACCCTCGAGACGTCCGTTGACGACGCAATCGTTCCTGCCATTCCACGCATCGTCGAACGATCGAACCATCGTTCCGCTTACTTCCCCGTACCACGGATACATTCCATTCTCGCTTCTTTCCTCACCACCTTCGCCACCGCCGCGCAAACGATTCCCGACACAACAACAGTCGCTATTGTGAACAGTGTTATTTCTCTTCTTACTTCCATCCTCGTTGTATCCCTTGGGTCTGTTCACTCGTGAATTTTCGACACAATAGGTGGGCATGAGCGGCGTTACCTTGTCATTCTTATTAGCATTGTTCAAGCAGAATGATACAACGACCGATTGCCTCGTGCTCGAGCAACAAGGGCTCTTGCAGCCGGGAGGACAGACGTGCAATTTGCCCGGTGACTTTGGCACTTTGGATCGGTCGATGGAGAAACATTTTCCGGAACCAACTGTTACATACTCGCAAGCGCAGGTAGGCTCATCCGGATAAGTCTGATAAACGAGCTCGCGATAATTGCTGTCGTTCAGATTTTCTGCGGTTGTTAGTTTCTCGAAATCCGGTTCGCGCATTGCCCTTGCCACCTGAGGTGGCGATTTCGGAATTTCGAGAGGAGAATTAATTTTGGAGGTCGTGACAGCTGTCACTCCGGACGCGCATGACATGATCGCCGCTCGGCATTGACAAGAATTTAGTGCTCTCCCAATCCTTTTTATGGATCCTTTTTATTTAAAAGATTATGAACCGGTGATTAATTAACCCATGAATTTGAAATAGAGGTGTATACCGCTCGTCCGAGCCACTATGTCGAACGACGAAACGTTCAATGGGCCATGGTGATTGTGATATATCTGGTTCATGATTAGATCTACTGTTCGTTGCCACGGTAACGATACAACGATCGACAGCTGCTATTTTCAGGACAATCACTCTCAATCGAATGGGAACAAGAACCCCAAAATTCGATCGATTGCTTTCGAAAGTACGCTTCAACGTTCATTTCCTTACGTCGAACTTTCACTTCGTCTTCTTTGACTTCTTTTTCTCGTTTTTCTGGACCTGCTTGAGCTTTCCTTCAACGTCAACCTTCGGTTTTTCCGCTGTCTGGTACACTTCATCATCGACTCGAGCGCTCTGCAGCATCGAGTCGCCGCATTTCATCGTATCGTTTCCAGGCTCGTCGGCGCAAAAAGCAACTGGCAAAATTCTCTTCACGTAATAGCTCGCTTCGTCTCGATGGTTTTTGAAGTAAAGGGATTTACCATTTAGCTGATAATGCGTTGTTATGGATTTTCCGAAGCACGAAAGTTTCAATTCAAGGCTTATCGTTCCCGAAGGATTTTCACCGGGATCGGTCAAATTATAAGCGCCCTTTAAAGTGTACGAAGGTGACAAATGATCCCGATCGTTCGATTTCATAGTAATCTGATCGCACAGGCACCCCGATAGCTGTACTTTCGCTTCTGCAATTGGATAACTATCGTCAGCGCAGAATACACCAATTTTTAGCGGTTTGACTTGCATCTCCCTGACGAGGTTCCTCGGTTGTTTAATGAACAGCAAAGTCCTGCCGACCGAGAAATCGAGACAGCCTTCGGCATCACGGGGCGGAGGCTTGGCGAAGTAAAAATCATGTTGCGATATCTCGAACGTGGGAAAATCGAGAAATTTTATTTTCACTACTATCGGGCAGTCCTTGCCATCGACACAGGCGATGTCCTTGAATTTTTCCGCCGGTAATGCGAGCTTATCGATCGATAATTCAAGAAGATACATCAGCTCGTTCGCACCCCCAAAGCAGGACATAACGATTGTGATTCCAACATCCGGCAAACCTCGACTCGTCTCAATCTTTCTTCATGAACAATTTTGTAAGTAATAATAGGTATTAAAATATTAGATCGAAGGTCCGAAATGTTTGGTGTATTTTTTTGATAGATTGAAATGACGATCGTTTACGCCTGCGCATTAAGATATGAAAATTATCATCGGTGACTGAAGCCACGACTTTTTTTTCAATCCATGTCCCCTCGCTGATGGTATTTCTCACCGAAAGGATCGTCGATCAATGAGCGATCTATTGTCTTTGTCGATTGGACCATAGCCTTTTGTCCCTTTCTCTCTCATCCTGTGGGTCGTGTGTTCTCATGGATCCGCGATCGAGATCTCTCACGAAAAAACCCCTTCCATTCTCTCTCGGGTATATCGGCGATACACGGCAGCGCCGTGTGCCCTGTAGATCCTATCGATATCTCATACTATCCTCACAGTCTTCTATATGTGTACGGCAGGTATACGACATATATAAACGACTTCACGCTAGCGTTGCTACATCAACAGGTTATTGAGGATCCGTATACAGTTTGCTGAGAAGATTCGTGGACTCACGTCGCCGAACTCTCGTCGCAAGCTTAAACCGCACATTTATATATAAATATAAATATATGTGTGTATCACTGGATCGTACATAGCGAAAAACGAAGAGATTTGTTATACCATTAACATTGCAGCCCAGTTGAATATGTACGCTACCCTTCATCCTCTATAACATACTAGCAAATTAACATAAATCGCTCTGTTTGCGAGAAAAAACATCACGATCTCTTTTTGCCCATAGTATATTTGGACTTTCATCCAATATTCCGTCCTTAGTTTTATGGTGGATTAACTTTGAAATTCAACGTCACTCTCGAGTTTATCGAAAGACGAAATTACAGTCAGTTCTCAACAACGACATGTTTATAAATGACTTGAGAATAAAAAACAATTCATTTTTCCCTTCGACCATTTGGCCCGCGATTAACGAGAAGATCAGTAGACATCGATCTATAACACAGTGCTTTGTTCGTGGGCCCCTAAAACTTGGATCTCATGGTAAGACTCTCGTGTTCTCTGTCTCACAACACTATACCGAAGTATGCGCTAATTGGTGTGCGCGTTGTCTCTCTGCGAAACAGGTAAACTTCTACGTCTATAGAAGTTAGAATCTGCAGTGTAGAATTCTGTGTATATATAGTACAACATAGTATCGCATAAATATATCCAGTGTATGTGTATGGTATATGCGCATATACATGGTGCGTTCCATAAGTAATGCGACCAATTTTTTCCTGACGCGACGATACACCGCAGCGTGTTCTAACCTGTTGGGAAAGGTGGAGGGGAGTGTTAGCTTCAAAATGCGCCTGGTCTCGGTCGCTTCCGAGCAGCAGGAGAGTCAGGACGTGCATTCCCGTGAACCGCGTTTGAGGTTAACGTAACACGGCGCGATGGATCGTACTGTGGAGCAACGTTACGCTATCAAATTCTGCGTTAAACTTGGAAAGTCCGCCACCGAAACGTTGCCATTAATTCAGCAGGCCTTTGGGAGTGATTGCTTGTCAAAATCACAAGTTTTCCGATGGCACAAGTCGTTCAAGGAGGGCCGAGAGGAAGTCACCGACGAACCCCGCATTGGACGTCCATCAACCTCCCGAATTGACGAAAATGTGACGCGTGTGCGTGATTGTTTAAATTTTGACGACGATGTTTAAATCGTCGGTTACAATACGAAAAACTGTTGTTTTCGTAATGTTAAGAGTTTCTGCTATCAATTGAAGGCTCAACCGTCTGTCAAAATTTAAACAATCACGCACACGCGTCACATTTTCGTCAATTCGGGAGGTTGATGGACGTCCAATGCGGGGTTCGTCGGTGACTTCCTCTCGGCCCTCCTTGAACGACTTGTGCCATCGGAAAACTTGTGATTTTGACAAGCAATCACTCCCAAAGGCCTGCTGAATTAATGGCAACGTTTCGGTGGCGGACTTTCCAAGTTTAACGCAGAATTTGATAGCGTAACGTTGCTCCACAGTACGATCCATCGCGCCGTGTTACGTTAACCTCAAACGCGGTTCACGGGAATGCACGTCCTGACTCTCCTGCTGCTCGGAAGCGACCGAGACCAGGCGCATTTTGAAGCTAACACTCCCCTCCACCTTTCCCAACAGGTTAGAACACGCTGCGGTGTATCGTCGCGTCAGGAAAAAATTGGTCGCATTACTTATGGAACGCACCATGTAGTGTAGTAGCTAGGAAAGTAAGCAAGGTCCAGTCGAGAGACACACGAGAGACGACGACGACGACGACGACGACGACGACGACGACGACGACGACGACGACGACGACGACGACGACGACGACGACGACGACGACGACGACGACGACGACGACGACGACGACGACGACGACGACGACGACGACGACGACGACGACGACGACGACGACGACGACGACGACGACGACGACGACGACGACGACGACGACGACGACGACGACGACGACGACGACGACGACGACGACGACGACGACGACGACGACGACGACGACGACGACGACGACGACGACGACGACGACGACGACGACGACGACGACGACGACGACGACGACGACGACGACGACGACGACGACGACGACGACGACGACGACGACGACGACGACGACGACGACGACGACGACGACGACGACGACGACGACGACGACGACGACGACGACGACGACGACGACGACGACGACGACGACGACGACGACGACGACGACGACGACGACGACGACGACGACGACGACGACGACGACGACGACGACGACGACGACGACGACGACGACGACGACGACGACGACGACGACGACGACGACGACGACGACGACGACGACGACGACGACGACGACGACGACGACGACGACGACGACGACGACGACGACGACGACGACGACGACGACGACGACGACGACGACGACGACGACGACGACGACGACGACGACGACGACGACGACGACGACGACGACGACGACGACGACGACGACGACGACGACGACGACGACGACGACGACGACGACGACGACGACGACGACGACGACGACGACGACGACGACGACGACGACGACGACGACGACGACGACGACGACGACGACGACGACGACGACGACGACGACGACGACGACGACGACGACGACGACGACGACGACGACGACGACGACGACGACGACGACGACGACGACGACGACGACGACGACGACGACGACGACGACGACGACGACGACGACGACGACGACGACGACGACGACGACGACGACGACGACGACGACGACGACGACGACGACGACGACGACGACGACGACGACGACGACGACGACGACGACGACGACGACGACGACGACGACGACGACGACGACGACGACGACGACGACGACGACGACGACGACGACGACGACGACGACGACGACGACGACGACGACGACGACGACGACGACGACGACGACGACGACGACGACGACGACGACGACGACGACGACGACGACGACGACGACGACGACGACGACGACGACGACGACGACGACGACGACGACGACGACGACGACGACGACGACGACGACGACGACGACGACGACGACGACGACGACGACGACGACGACGACGACGACGACGACGACGACGACGACGACGACGACGACGACGACGACGACGACGACGACGACGACGACGACGACGACGACGACGACGACGACGACGACGACGACGACGACGACGACGACGACGACGACGACGACGACGACGACGACGACGACGACGACGACGACGACGACGACGACGACGACGACGACGACGACGACGACGACGACGACGACGACGACGACGACGACGACGACGACGACGACGACGACGACGACGACGACGACGACGACGACGACGACGACGACGACGACGACGACGACGACGACGACGACGACGACGACGACGACGACGACGACGACGACGACGACGACGACGACGACGACGACGACGACGACGACGACGACGACGACGACGACGACGACGACGACGACGACGACGACGACGACGACGACGACGACGACGACGACGACGACGACGACGACGACGACGACGACGACGACGACGACGACGACGACGACGACGACGACGACGACGACGACGACGACGACGACGACGACGACGACGACGACGACGACGACGACGACGACGACGACGACGACGACGACGACGACGACGACGACGACGACGACGACGACGACGACGACGACGACGACGACGACGACGACGACGACGACGACGACGACGACGACGACGACGACGACGACGACGACGACGACGACGACGACGACGACGACGACGACGACGACGACGACGACGACGACGACGACGACGACGACGACGACGACGACGACGACGACGACGACGACGACGACGACGACGACGACGACGACGACGACGACGACGACGACGACGACGACGACGACGACGACGACGACGACGACGACGACGACGACGACGACGACGACGACGACGACGACGACGACGACGACGACGACGACGACGACGACGACGACGACGACGACGACGACGACGACGACGACGACGACGACGACGACGACGACGACGACGACGACGACGACGACGACGACGACGACGACGACGACGACGACGACGACGACGACGACGACGACGACGACGACGACGACGACGACGACGACGACGACGACGACGACGACGACGACGACGACGACGACGACGACGACGACGACGACGACGACGACGACGACGACGACGACGACGACGACGACGACGACGACGACGACGACGACGACGACGACGACGACGACGACGACGACGACGACGACGACGACGACGACGACGACGACGACGACGACGACGACGACGACGACGACGACGACGACGACGACGACGACGACGACGACGACGACGACGACGACGACGACGACGACGACGACGACGACGACGACGACGACGACGACGACGACGACGACGACGACGACGACGACGACGACGACGACGACGACGACGACGACGACGACGACGACGACGACGACGACGACGACGACGACGACGACGACGACGACGACGACGACGACGACGACGACGACGACGACGACGACGACGACGACGACGACGACGACGACGACGACGACGACGACGACGACGACGACGACGACGACGACGACGACGACGACGACGACGACGACGACGACGACGACGACGACGACGACGACGACGACGACGACGACGACGACGACGACGACGACGACGACGACGACGACGACGACGACGACGACGACGACGACGACGACGACGACGACGACGACGACGACGACGACGACGACGACGACGACGACGACGACGACGACGACGACGACGACGACGACGACGACGACGACGACGACGACGACGACGACGACGACGACGACGACGACGACGACGACGACGACGACGACGACGACGACGACGACGACGACGACGACGACGACGACGACGACGACGACGACGACGACGACGACGACGACGACGACGACGACGACGACGACGACGACGACGACGACGACGACGACGACGACGACGACGACGACGACGACGACGACGACGACGACGACGACGACGACGACGACGACGACGACGACGACGACGACGACGACGACGACGACGACGACGACGACGACGACGACGACGACGACGACGACGACGACGACGACGACGACGACGACGACGACGACGACGACGACGACGACGACGACGACGACGACGACGACGACGACGACGACGACGACGACGACGACGACGACGACGACGACGACGACGACGACGACGACGACGACGACGACGACGACGACGACGACGACGACGACGACGACGACGACGACGACGACGACGACGACGACGACGACGACGACGACGACGACGACGACGACGACGACGACGACGACGACGACGACGACGACGACGACGACGACGACGACGACGACGACGACGACGACGACGACGACGACGACGACGACGACGACGACGACGACGACGACGACGACGACGACGACGACGACGACGACGACGACGACGACGACGACGACGACGACGACGACGACGACGACGACGACGACGACGACGACGACGACGACGACGACGACGACGACGACGACGACGACGACGACGACGACGACGACGACGACGACGACGACGACGACGACGACGACGACGACGACGACGACGACGACGACGACGACGACGACGACGACGACGACGACGACGACGACGACGACGACGACGACGACGACGACGACGACGACGACGACGACGACGACGACGACGACGACGACGACGACGACGACGACGACGACGACGACGACGACGACGACGACGACGACGACGACGACGACGACGACGACGACGACGACGACGACGACGACGACGACGACGACGACGACGACGACGACGACGACGACGACGACGACGACGACGACGACGACGACGACGACGACGACGACGACGACGACGACGACGACGACGACGACGACGACGACGACGACGACGACGACGACGACGACGACGACGACGACGACGACGACGACGACGACGACGACGACGACGACGACGACGACGACGACGACGACGACGACGACGACGACGACGACGACGACGACGACGACGACGACGACGACGACGACGACGACGACGACGACGACGACGACGACGACGACGACGACGACGACGACGACGACGACGACGACGACGACGACGACGACGACGACGACGACGACGACGACGACGACGACGACGACGACGACGACGACGACGACGACGACGACGACGACGACGACGACGACGACGACGACGACGACGACGACGACGACGACGACGACGACGACGACGACGACGACGACGACGACGACGACGACGACGACGACGACGACGACGACGACGACGACGACGACGACGACGACGACGACGACGACGACGACGACGACGACGACGACGACGACGACGACGACGACGACGACGACGACGACGACGACGACGACGACGACGACGACGACGACGACGACGACGACGACGACGACGACGACGACGACGACGACGACGACGACGACGACGACGACGACGACGACGACGACGACGACGACGACGACGACGACGACGACGACGACGACGACGACGACGACGACGACGACGACGACGACGACGACGACGACGACGACGACGACGACGACGACGACGACGACGACGACGACGACGACGACGACGACGACGACGACGACGACGACGACGACGACGACGACGACGACGACGACGACGACGACGACGACGACGACGACGACGACGACGACGACGACGACGACGACGACGACGACGACGACGACGACGACGACGACGACGACGACGACGACGACGACGACGACGACGACGACGACGACGACGACGACGACGACGACGACGACGACGACGACGACGACGACGACGACGACGACGACGACGACGACGACGACGACGACGACGACGACGACGACGACGACGACGACGACGACGACGACGACGACGACGACGACGACGACGACGACGACGACGACGACGACGACGACGACGACGACGACGACGACGACGACGACGACGACGACGACGACGACGACGACGACGACGACGACGACGACGACGACGACGACGACGACGACGACGACGACGACGACGACGACGACGACGACGACGACGACGACGACGACGACGACGACGACGACGACGACGACGACGACGACGACGACGACGACGACGACGACGACGACGACGACGACGACGACGACGACGACGACGACGACGACGACGACGACGACGACGACGACGACGACGACGACGACGACGACGACGACGACGACGACGACGACGACGACGACGACGACGACGACGACGACGACGACGACGACGACGACGACGACGACGACGACGACGACGACGACGACGACGACGACGACGACGACGACGACGACGACGACGACGACGACGACGACGACGACGACGACGACGACGACGACGACGACGACGACGACGACGACGACGACGACGACGACGACGACGACGACGACGACGACGACGACGACGACGACGACGACGACGACGACGACGACGACGACGACGACGACGACGACGACGACGACGACGACGACGACGACGACGACGACGACGACGACGACGACGACGACGACGACGACGACGACGACGACGACGACGACGACGACGACGACGACGACGACGACGACGACGACGACGACGACGACGACGACGACGACGACGACGACGACGACGACGACGACGACGACGACGACGACGACGACGACGACGACGACGACGACGACGACGACGACGACGACGACGACGACGACGACGACGACGACGACGACGACGACGACGACGACGACGACGACGACGACGACGACGACGACGACGACGACGACGACGACGACGACGACGACGACGACGACGACGACGACGACGACGACGACGACGACGACGACGACGACGACGACGACGACGACGACGACGACGACGACGACGACGACGACGACGACGACGACGACGACGACGACGACGACGACGACGACGACGACGACGACGACGACGACGACGACGACGACGACGACGACGACGACGACGACGACGACGACGACGACGACGACGACGACGACGACGACGACGACGACGACGACGACGACGACGACGACGACGACGACGACGACGACGACGACGACGACGACGACGACGACGACGACGACGACGACGACGACGACGACGACGACGACGACGACGACGACGACGACGACGACGACGACGACGACGACGACGACGACGACGACGACGACGACGACGACGACGACGACGACGACGACGACGACGACGACGACGACGACGACGACGACGACGACGACGACGACGACGACGACGACGACGACGACGACGACGACGACGACGACGACGACGACGACGACGACGACGACGACGACGACGACGACGACGACGACGACGACGACGACGACGACGACGACGACGACGACGACGACGACGACGACGACGACGACGACGACGACGACGACGAC
>OZ024921.1:15318312-15490812 GCA_964017225.1 Netelia inedita
AGGATAAGAGAAGCATGTAAGTAGAACATAAGAATAGCATAAGGAATTATAGGAGAAATGTAAGCAGGAAATGTAAAGAATAAGGAGCAAAAACTGTAAAAAAAAAAATGTAAAAGAAGAGGAAATGGAAGACCTTGCAACCCTAAGGGGAGACAATAAACACATAAATACATACAAAGAGAGAAATATGATTTTATAATCAATTCACGTTTTTATTATTTGGCATGACCCATGAAGCATAAATATAGTTTTTTATATTAATGTAATATTTTTTATATTTATTATATTTTACAGTACAAACTAGAATCGTTAGTATCAGTAGTATTTAAGGGTTGATGAGATGTCGGCTATTTCGGTCAACGATTTCAAATGTAGGACAAATGAAACTGTGGATTACGTTTCGATCCTGAATTCGGATCCTCTTCAGAAATTTATTTCGCTTTATGATTGGTGAGTTTTAGCATTAAAACCCACTTCGGTAAAATTCAGAAGCATTAGGAATAAGTTGATTGGCTTTTCCTAATATTTTAAACAGTGAAATTCTCACTAATCAGATTATTCATCGCGTTTTTTCGGGTAGCAGCGATGAATAATCTGATTAGTGAGAATTTCACTGTTTAAAATATTAGGAAAAGAAGTGGGTTTTAACGCTAAAACTCACCAATCATAAAGCGAAATAAATTTCTGAAGAGGATCCGAATTCAGGATCGAAACGTAATCCACAGTTTCATTTGTCCTACATTTGAAATCGTTGACCGAAATAGCCGACATCTCATCAACCTTTAACTCAGACACGGTCGCACATCAAATTCATCAGTAGTATTTATTTTGCAATTACCGACGCCTTTTCAATTTTTTCTGTTACCCTACAAATACATTGCGCGTCCTACAAATATTAATGTTTGTATATTATTATATATATACAATAACAATATATAATACTTTTACCATTACCTTTTTTACAACCAAATATCGTTATTATCGTTTTACATTTAAATTGCCAGTGACGATTGGCGCGTCACAGTATATCGCACAGTATCGATTTTTTGTGCCAATCGATTGTTAGTGGTTGTTAGACAAAATCTAGCGTTTGTTAGACTTTATTTGTGGACTAATACGAAAAACCAATTTCATGTCAAAGATAACCGCGCGAAAATGGTTTTTAATTATTTAAAACTTTTCTTCGTATAACCAATCGTTTGTTAGTCGTTTGTTAGTGTCTGTTAGTCGATTTGTATCGTTTGTTACAGCTTTATTTTCATTTAATCATTGAACAACTTTTCGGCCCTAGCGCGCGCTACAAGCCACGTGAAGTTGGCTGCATTGTTACGCCCCAAGGTGGGGAAGAGAGTGTAGCTCCGTCGATAATTCGATGTGCGCGCGATATTTGAGTTGCTTTGAGCTATTCGGCTGGACGTGAGCTCGCCGCCTGGGACTTACTTGTGCTCAATATACCAATTCAACGATTTAGGATTAAATCGTCGAGGTTGATTCCTCTTCGAAGACGTTTTTGGTAGATGTTGTTTCCCAGACTTCTCGGTGTTGATCCGTGAAGAATGAATTTCTTGGGAAATTATTAATTTGGTACACCAACAACTCACATACACTTAACAAACAACTGTTACTTTATTCGACTTTGAATATATAACTTTGAAATTACAACACAAAATTTGTACTTATAATGTTTCGTAGAGAGACTGGGATTTTACTCCCTTAAGATATTGACTGTTTCCAGGTTGGAACTATTCTGAGTAGATACTTTCTGTTTCGAAGTTGGGTAGATTCTGAGTAGATACTTTCTGTTTTGAAGTTGGGTAGATTCTGAGTAGGTACTTTCTGTTTCGATGTTGGGTAGATTCTGATTCTCTTCTCGAAGAAGGTTGACGATTTCGCTTTTGTTCGGGCAGAGTTACAAAAATTCGATGGATTTGATTGGTCTAATTCATTAGTGTTAAAACTGTTGACTGCGAAAAGTCCCTATTATTGATAAGAAAAAGAACTAGTTTTTTTATGTTTTTGCCTTTATGTTTTTCTCCCTGGTTCTTCGCTTCCGGGCGCCATCTACTTCTTCTCCATTCTGCACGTTCATGTATCACACGCTTTCTTTACGTTATTAAAACTTAATCCGTTTATATCATCATAATCCTGCGTGAAAACCGAGATATTTCCATTTTTGGTTAACAATTAGCGAGACTCGCTCGTTTCTATGGTGGGATTGTTTCGAAGACGCTGGGGTTGCGTGAGATCATCGCCTCGTGGGTGACGCTCGAGAGAAAGGAAGTAGAGTTTCAAATTATAATTCGTAGAATGATTACAGAGTTTGTTTATAACTAGGTTTTCGAGCGGCGGTATCGGATAAGGCGTCTGTTGGAATGTAATGTGAATAAGGAAAGTACAGAAAACTTTGTTGACCTGGATATTTATAAATTGAAGTTTGGTCCGCCTTGCGCTTAAGAGTAAATAATTTTATTATTACTAAGGTTTTTATTATTGCTGGTTGTATATAAGAGAGATAATTATTCGTTGGGAGAGTGTTTGTGAGGATAAGGAGCGTTTCGTGTTGCATTGCGCGACTGTTTATGTAAATAAATTGAGTTTTGGCGTTCCGAATGTTTGAGAAATAATTTATAAAGTGTTCTGGGAAATCGTGATTTCGTATCTGGAGTGAAAATGTTGGTTGTTTCTTAGGTATAGTTTTATAAATGCGATGATATAAGATGATAATAAGAAAAAAGATGTACATAACATTTGAATTTTACCGGCAGGCTACATTGCTTTGAAGGTAGATAAGGTAATGTTCTAATTTATCGACCGGAGGTACGCATTACCTATGTTGGGACGTAACAGCATTGCCACAACGGCCGGGCATTGTATCCGGGAAAGATGTGTTACACGTATTTTTGTATTTAGACGCAGTCAAATACGCCTATAATATTTTTTATTATTTACTCTATTTTAAAATACAATATATTATCTGAACGAATAAAACTCGCAATAATAATAACAGTGATTGAATGTGTGCGCTCTAGTCAGATGCTCTCAACTCATCGTCAAAAAGGCCTCCGCTTATGTGCTCAATTATCGTTTGATCCAATCGAATGATTGCTTCGAACTTCTGATCCGGTAAGCTTGCCAGACCGGATAGTTCACCATTCCTCAATTTTATGATCGGATTTTGGGAGATATCCAATATATATATTTTTGTTAAATATTTAGCTACATCTTTACCGATGGTCGTGATATTATTCCTCCCTAAATATAATTCTTCCAAATTTGTCATACTCTTGAAAGAATCACCGGTCAACTCGCTCAATTTATTATCTTCAAGACGGAGCACTACGAGATCTGGCAAATTAAAAACGCCCTTCCTAAATTTCGTTATTTTATTGTTAGCCAACGATAGCTCATATTTTGGCACCCCATTGAAACTTTTAGCTTCCAAACTTGCTATCCGATTAGACATCAAATTTAGGGATTGTAGAGTGTCCGGAAGATCTGGAAAAGAATATTCCGTGATCTCCTCAAATTCATTATTCTCAAGACTGACATACAATATATTAGCGAGACCATGGAAGACGCGTTTATCTAGATTTTTTAAATGGTTAAATCCGAGATGAAGTCTTTTAAGAGCTTTGAGGTCCTGGAACGAATCTTTCTGGATCACCTGTATGTAGTTAGCGCTGAGCCAAAGTTCTTCAACAGACGACAAACCGCGGAGAGATTCAGGTACAATATTGGTTATTAAGTTTACTTTGAGATCAAGGTAGATTAGTTTATTCAGCCTTGAAAAAGAAGCAGCTGATATTTCGGTGATATAATTCGCAGGCGCGTACAATTCCAGCAACGTCGGCGGTAAAGTTGCCGCGAACCGTGTATTATTTAAGTGATTATCATGGAGGAAGATTTTTAAGAGATTTGTGTTTTCTAAGGCATTATCTTCGATGTCGCTAATTCGATTATTCGTAAGGACTAATGTTGTTAAATACCTATTGACAATCACTCCCTTTTTTAAATGGCTGATTAGGTTGCCACTTAAATTAACATATGTCAAACTTTTCGGAAGATCATTGAGAAATTCGCTCGTCACATGAACGATAGTATTGTTCGACAGATCGAGTTTAGTTAAATACACATCCTGGAGACGATACCAGCCTTTGGCGAAGCTGGAGATACCCATTCCCTTAAGGGTCACTAGGCGTACGGCCTTTCCGTGGAACTCGTCCGAGGTAATTTCCACTACTCGGCATTCTTTCGATATAGCAGAGTCTTGCTTCATCAAAGTACGCAGTGACGTGACGATACCATTCCTTACGCACAGTACGAAAGTTGGACTCTCCTTGAAAACTTTAACAATGCTCCGCTCGTATAGACCCTTAATATTCATGGATGAAATGGTATTGCCATCCGACAGGATATTTAATGATTTCGGGAACCCAGAAAAATCACCTTCACTCACAGATTTCATGGGATTATGCGAGATGTCGAGCAAATTAAGATTGCTCAACCCCACGAAGGCATGATGGAAGCTTGTCAGTGCGTTGCTGCCAAGATAAAGGTTTTTAAGATGTTTGAGGTGTGAGAACACAGACGAAGGCAAACTTGAAATATCGTTGTGTCTCAAATCGAGCGTTTCAATGTGCCTGAGATTCTTGAAAATACCGTTCTCAAGATTAGACAGATGGTTATTACTGAGATTAAGATGTTCCAAAGTTGTAACACTCTGAAAACCATCTGGATGAATTTTATTTAATCCGTTGCCTTGCAAGTCAAGACTATGCAAGTTCCAAAGTCCGCGTAGATGCTCCCCCTTAACCTCGATTATTTTGTTCCATGCAAGGTCAAGGGTGGTCAGATGAGACAGCCCGGAAAAGGAATCAGCTGAAAGTTCACTGATCCGATTATTACGCAGTTTCAAATGTACTAGATGATTGCGCGGCAGAGTCGCCACGAAGTTTATATTGTTCAGTCTATTGTTATTCAAAATAATCCGGTTGAGGCTTGTATCCTTAAAAGCATCATTCTCAATCTCATTGATTAGATTTCCAGTTAAGTCTAGCCATGTGAGGTTCTTGAGGACGATTATCCGCTTCTTCACTTGCTTGATCTTGTTTTTAGACAAAATAATATACTTCAGACTACGCGGGAGGCCGTTGGAAAATTCGCTAGTGATATCAACGATGTTATTCCCACTTAAGTCTAGGCCATCTATTTTCATGTTGTGAAGACCATACCAACCTTGGTCGAATCCGGAGATATTCGACTGATTCAGAAATACCGTTATTGAGGTCCAGTGCACAATGTCAATTCGGACTCTACGGCAATCTTTTTGAAGACGTTTTGAACCTTTCCACTCTTTCAATGAACGGACAATGCCCTGATGTTGGCACAGTATTGCGAACATATTGGCATTAACCTCCTCGAAAAGACCCCTGCTTATTGTTCGTAGTTTGTTTCCACTCGTCTGGACTTTCGCCGATTTGGGGATACCGAAGAAGTCCCCTTTCCTTAGGTGTATTATAGAATTATTCGAAATATCGAGGGACTTGAGGTGTTCCAAGCCCCCAAAGGCTTTATACATCTTTCCCAATGTATTATTGGCTAGTAAGAGATGTTTAAGGTTCTTAAGTTGTGAAAATGCACCAGTGTGCAGAATAGAGATATCATTTCCAGAGAGATCGAGTGTTTCAATGCCCATCAAATTATTGAACGCTTGTTTCGTAATGTCAGAAAGATGCAGCCCTGAGAGATTCAAAGTCTTACTTATTTTATAGGAATTGATTTTCTGAATATTTGTTAAGACGTTGCCGTCGATGGTGATGGAATAATCGCCAACTGTCTTCGTTGGGGCAACAGAGATGATGGGGATCAAAAGAAAACTGAACAGCAGCATATTGAACTCGTTATTGGTATCAAGTGTTCTGCAAATCAAGAGGTAGCAGTTAACAGCGCCTACAAACCTTTGTTCTGTTGCAAGAAAAATGTTTGATTTGAATGTTATGTTTAGTCTGTTCGATAAAGCTCATATTTCAGATACATTGTAGTCATGTAAAATAGTATTTGTTGAAATGAATCATGATGCACTAGTCTAACAATTGGTGAATGCCGAACTGGGCGGCAATTTTCGTGATGAATGCGGATGAATTTTGTGACAATCGAATAAATTACTTTTCTCTGTATGTGAGGACTTACCAAGAGCGAATATGCAACCGATGAAATTATATTATACGTATTCGAAATTCGCGATGGTATACTTCATACATCTTATATAGCCGGTGTGCAGAGACGAAGGAATGTTAAGAACTGTGAAACGTCGAAGCGGGTAATTGGCTGTAATGAGGCAATCTCCCGCGACTCTCTTCTTAAATAGAATAACTGCTAACAAATGTCACTTGAGTATACAGATGGTAGCAATTAAGTAAATGAGCAAAATATTCTTTTCGGTGATTAGAATTATGGGCGGATTCCATAATTAATGATATTGTTTACATAAAGCGACAAGGTTCATGCCTATGACACGTGCAGGGTATAATTGAATACTGGAAAATCTACGATAGTTATATAATTGTTGAAAATACGTAGTAATATCTAAATATAATGTAGGCAACAACGTCCGTACGACCTTCCGTGGCTGGAATAGCGCTGTAACCGTGTACTATAGGCACTATACATACTACTCGTGTCACAGTGACAAATCTCCATCGGAGCCGCCGGAAATTTCAAGTACCTACGAACCATGTAATGGTGGCTTCGCGCTATAGCGTTAAGGGGCCATTCCAGTGCAAACTTTTTTGAAAATCTTTTTCTTCGCATTGTCCGAAAATGGGGACTTTCATAACCATGCTGTTAAATTTGCCGGTCCCTACAGCCTTTCTTAGAAAAAGGAATTTGGCCAGTCGCGTGAAAGCTGGGGCGGAGGAGCAGAATCATGGTATGAATGGTATAAAGCTGAGGGTGAGGTATCTTCTAATAATTATTTATATCCACCAGCTCTCGGTGAAGACATCCAAGCGATTTTGAAAGCTATTTATGAAAATCGAACCGCGTACGATTTACTACAGAGGTGTACGTGCACAAACACGCAGAACAACGACGAAAGCTTCAGTCATTGCGCGTGGCAACTCCCTCCCAAGTATATCTTCTGTGGAAAACAAACTATGGAAATCGCAACTTATTGTGCAACTTCTACATTCAATGAAAGGTATGATCCGAATGTTAAAGAATAAATGTTCGTGTATCCCCAGAACCCACCCGGAATTATAAATAACGTGTGGCGTACCCTATCCACTGTACATGGACGATCCCATCCATGAGAATTGGAATTATACAACAGCTTTGGGAATGGTATTCGCATATATATGTATATATAATATATTAGAGTAAGTCATTTTTGGACAATTTTTGTTTCGTCTGGGTACCAGATTGTAAACTTGCAGGAAGGTAAAATAAGAAGACTGGTAAAATTTAAGCTCTTAATATTAATATTTAGAGGTCGATCATCGCACATTTCTCTTTTCAATTTAAATAACATGGAAAAATTTCTTTTAATGATTAGAATTTTATACCACGGTCATGGCATATTGTATAGACAAGCTCGTAAGATATTTTTATAGATAATTAAATGGTCCACAAAAGACCGCTTACACTTTTTTAATACACTAAGCCATTCCAAATGATATTCGAGTTCAAAATTCAAAATATATAAAAATTTAACGTTTTTTAATATTACTGCGAAACTCATAACTCTATTGGAAAACATCTAATAACTCTTTTAAGTTTTTAGAAACTTAATTTTTGTCAGAAAACGGTTGTAAAAAATTGATGAAACAATTTTATTCATTGTTGTTGGGAATAAAGAATGATACGCAAGTATTTTGTCCATCTTTTTTGTAGATATTGTAAGAAGTGCCTACTAGCTCATCAGACCAGTTTTCTGACAAAAATAAGTTTCGAAAGCCTTAAAAAACTGTCTATCAATATTTATTAATTATAAATTAAAGAGTTCGGGGGGGGGGGGGCGCGGTGATAAAAGTAGGGAACAGAATCCCTCTTCCCCAATATGAAGAAATGGCTGACGGAAAAGAAATTTCATCCAAACGAAGAAATAATCGCGGAAACAAATACCTATTTGTCTGAGTTCGAACCAACCTATTATGTGGAAAAGATTAAAAAACTGGAGTAACGTTGATCGATATGTGTATGCTTAAAATGAGGTGACTCGAAGTTTTAACTCGAAAGTTTAAGCAATTTTTGCTTTCGCATAGTTTTAAAACCGACCCGCTTGAATGAATACCTCGCTAACATGAAGTGCGAATAAAACTAGAATTTTATCGATTTCATTGCGATCTATATTTGAGACAATTAAATTCTTATTCAACGCTCATTATGATTGGATACATCTGTCAATTCAATGAGACAGCAGGTTTGTTCAGTACGAAAGCGAGATATTAGTCCAGGATTTTTAGATATTTGCAAAGCATCAAATAGAACTACTTTTTCTTTCTATTGGATTATGTCAGGGGGTGTCTCCTAAGTATAAATCCAAGTTTCTGCCCTCCCAAACCCTCCGCGTTAGCCGCCATCTTGAAAAACGCCTATTGGTGAATATCTCGGAAACGGTGAGCTTTACGTGAAAAATCGTAAGGCCCTTTTTTGTAGAGGATAACATTTCCCATCTTTTTTATTTAATACTTTTTTCTTTATTGTTAATATTTGCCGAGATATAGTCGATTGAAAAACCAAATTTTGTTGTCGTGAACAATATCTCGATAATTTTTGCAAATACGAAAAAAAATGTAATAATCAAAGTTGTAGAGAATGACATTATTGACAATTTTTGTATAATTTTTTTTTGTAAAATCAATAGTTACTGAGTTCTACCGCAATGAAAGTTGCCGTCAGGTAAAGAACAACATCGATTAGCGGTAATACATTAATCTAGAATGCCAAAAAAAATGTAATCGAAAAATTTTATAATAGAGACGGTGACAATAATATTTATCATGAAAAGGAGGGATATGGGCGATAGGAGGAAAGTTTGCGCAATAAAAACATTTTGACAAATTGTTTGAAAAAGACATGAAATTTTTTTTATTTGTTCATTTTTATTATCATTTGCGCGATTTCAGTCGCGATCGACAAATTACGATCGCATCATTATAATAATAAAAAAAAATTGGCCTTGCCAAAGTTTAATCGACGATCACAGATTTATAACAATTTTCTGTGTTTGGTACAGGAAGGGCGATTTTCGATACTTTCTAAGCTTTCTTCTTCCATGTTGCAGTATTCTTTGCTTCAAATTAAGGATGTTCACGCGTCATAATCATAATAGTATATACAAAGTAATGGCAAAATCATCAGATACAATTTTTTCCAAGATAATTTTTTTAAATTTTGTGTGAATCTTCTTGAGCATCGTATTATAATGGGTAACAAATTTGAGAAGGTTTCACCGTCTAGTAATCGAGATATTCAGTGTTTAAAATCGCAACTTTAACATGAGGTCTTATGGGAAGTTACGAAAAAATACGATTTTTGACAATAAATAACTCCATTTCTAGACGGTAAAACTTTCTCAAATTTTACCCACAGTTGAGTATTATTGTTAAGACGGTTCATACGAATTTTAAACAATTAAACTTGGAATTCGTCTAACGCATGGATAACGCGTGAACCTCCTTAAGATATCTCCAAAACTATTCAACATTTTTCGACAATTTTTTTAGTTTTGTTCAGAAATACATTATTAATAATTCTATATGTGGTTTTAGAAGATTTTCAAATTAAAAAAGTTTTGGGACCAATTCAAAGTCGAAAAACATTGGTTCGAAAAATGCTCATTTTCAATGTACCTTTTCTCAGGAACCATACGGTCGATTTTCACCATTTTTGTTGTGAGTATATATTAAAGTGTTATAAACATTGTATCAAGCCATTTTTTCGATATTCTGTTTCAAAATTTGTTATGTCGTTTTGAAATTTTTTAAAAATTTTTACCATGTTTTGTTACCTTTCAATATTTTTTTCTCGGGTATGAATCGTTTTTTCGAAAAAAACGGCTCGACACAATGTTTATAACACTTTAATATATAGCCACAATAAAAATGGTGAAAATTGACCGTATGGTTCCTGAGAAAAGGTTCATTGAAAATGAGCATTTTTCGAACCAATGTTTTTCGACTTTGAATTGGTCCCAAAACTTTTCTAATTTGAATATCTTCTAAAACCACATATAGAATTATTAATAAAGTATTTCTGAACAAAACTAAAGAAAAATCGTCGAAAAATGTTGAATAGTTTTGGAGATATCTTAATTTGAAGCAAAAAAGGTCGGATAGGCGCTTCCGAATATGTCGAACCCCGTTAATGTATTACCGCTAATCGCTGTTGTTCTTTACCTGACGGCAACTTTCAGTGCGCTAGAACTCAGCAACTATTGATTTTACAAAAAAAAGTTTTATACGAAAATTGTCAAAAATTTCATCCTCTACAACTTTGATTATCACATTCTTTTTCGTATTTGCAAAAATTATCGAGATATTGTTCACAACAACAAAATTTGGTTTTTTAATCGACTATATCTCGGCAAATATTAACAATAAAGAAAAAAGTTTTAAATAATAAAAGATGGGAAATGTTATCCTCTACAAAAAAGGTCCTTACGATTTTTCACGTAAAGCTCACCGTTTCCGAGATATTCACCAATAGGCGTTTTTCAAGATGGCGGCTAACGCGGAGGGTTTGGGAGGGCAGAAACTTGGATTTATACTTAGGAGACACCCCCTGACATAATCCAATAGAAAGAAAAAGTAGCTCTATTTGATGCTTTACGAACTCATTTTTGGTGCTAAAATTTCTGGACTATAGCCCAATATCGATATACTGGCATCTGTCTCTCTCATACGCAGGTTGTTAAATGGTGCGGCAATGCGAGAAATCAAACTGTATCACGATAGCAGAGGATTCATCGTATGCACGCGTTTAACATGTTGAATGCCGCGCGAGTTTTACTTGGTTTGTTCATCGGGTCAGCGGTGGTCTCGCGGCACTCAATGTGTTAAAACACCAGACTCTGGTTTTAAGAGGCAGTGATACCCAGCGGAAAATTCAGACGGCTTCGCTTTCGTCGCGGTAGTGCAGAGCTCGTAGCATTTCGCTAAGAGCCACTGCTAATTACCGCTAGATGGCATGGCGCGCGTATGCTACGAGGCTCCGATACGTCAAGGCGAGCCAAGCGCCGAGACCTCGTAGCGATATGCGATCGCCCGCGTTTTTCCCCGCCGCTCCCCTCAGAGAGAAAGAGGTGAAGCTAAACAACCGAGTCGCGCAAACCGATCTCGCAGCTTCGACCACATGTATATACAGGGTGAATCATAATGGGTGGACACCACTTTTTGATGGTATTTACCATGCGTCGTAAATTACCGACTACCTACAACTGGATTGCTTGACCGCTTCAGAGATGGCAGCTGTTTAGTGACAGGCAACTACATTCATGCATCTTCGCGCGATTTCGATGACATTTGGTATGCTTGTAGAATGGATAAAAATACAAGATATGAAAAAACTTCAAATTGCAACAACGTTTATTTTTTCGCGTACTATACACTGGATATCAGAATGGTGCAGATAGCAACAAATCTCTTGTGATTTATTGCAAATTTGTAATTTTTTCATACGTATCTCCGAGAGTTTTTAACCGATTGGGATGCAAATTAGCATAAAGGTAGAGGATGAAAAAATAACGTTGCCGGGTTTGTTATCTTTTCGCTATCTCATAATTAAGGGGTTGAAACTGCCCCTCGATTTTTTAGTCAATTGTATCGTATGGTCGGATTAATTTGTACAGACTATTTCGACTCATTGCATTTTCATTTCATCCCATTTTTATATCTACAAATTTTCGTCCATGCCACACGGTAAGAACTTCGAACGTTCGCGAGGGGGATGGTTGGGGGAGGGGGTGAGTGGAATTTACAAATATGTATTCGTGTATTCAAACGAACTTATATTAACGTAAATTTAACCCGGAATGGCAAAAGGCTACCCGATCATACCCGATCAAATTTTTATCCGTCGAACGATGCTCGTTACGCATCGTCGATCACGCATCGTCGATCACGCCTCGTCGATCACGCATCGTCGATGTCAGGCGAGAAAGTGCGATCTCGGCGACGGACGACTCTCGTCAGCGAGGGTCAAATATACAGGCGCCAAACAATCTACAGAATATTTCGAGTCTGAAACTCACGATCGAGAATCTCAAATTCTCGGTAGAGTTTCGTCGGGAATATTTTTATGCAAGCATATACGCGTCAAAAAATCTGCAGAATATTGTGAGTCTGAAAACCCCGGCCGAGAGTCGAAAATTCTCGGTCGATTTTCGACTCGAATATTTTTATCCGTCGAAGGATGCTTCTAAAGCATTATCGATCACGCATCGTCAACGTCGGGCGAGAAAGTGCGATCTCGGCGACGGACGACTCTCGTCAGCGAGAGTCAGATATACAGGCGCCAAATAATCTACAGCACATTCCGAGCCTGAAATTCACGATCGAGAATCCAAAATTCTCGGTAGAGTTTCGACGGGAATATTTTTATGCAAGCATATATGCGTCAAAAAATCTGCAGAATATTGCGAGTCTAAAAATCTTGATCGAGAATCGAAAATTCTCGGTCGATTGTTGACTCGAATATTTTTATCCGTCGAACCATGCTTCTAAAGCATCATCGATCACGCATCGTCGACGTCAGGCGAGAAAGTGCGATCTCGGCGACGGACGACTATCGTCAGCGAGAGTCAAGTATACAGGCGTCAAAAAATGTACCAAATGCTGCGAGTCTGAAATTCTACAGATTCCTACACAACAGGATCTACAAAAATCTACATATTCCTTGTATACACTATTCATGTCTTATCGTTAAAATTTTATACATTATTTAGATTTTCCGTATTTCCTCTGTCCTGAGTATGTTCCGTGGTGGGGAAACGAATAAAGAAGAATTTTATTGCCAAAATTCTAAGTTCTCTTTCGAAAAAGATATTATTTTTTACGATAAGTAAGAGTCTATACTAAACAAACAAAAAATCATATTTTTTGGCATTACTTTTTCAAACGTAACCTAAAAGCACAAAAAAGAGATCTCAGGTCATTCTCAGGTTTGTCATCACATAAATAAAATTTTATTTGTGTAAGTGTCGTGATATATACCTGAAGACATTACTTTGTCGACGAGAATGAGCCCGTTTATCCTTTTTTTGTCTTCGATTGCCTATTTTTTGTATCTCGGCTACTCACTCACTGATTATATAATACTATTATTTACACTATATATATATATACATATATATACCATACACTAGAATATTCGAAATAATAGATTAATCACTTTTCGGCCCTAATAATCTCTTATTAGCACGCAATTACGGTAGTACGGGTTTTTTACTGATGCGACAGCAAGGCGAATGAACCATGCCGCTTAGCTCCCGCGTTAGAAAATGACAGGGCGGCCGTGTTTTGTTTTCTTCTGTCACTCGACCACGCGGTGCGAAGAGATCTTTATGTATACGCGTTGTCCGCCTGACGTAGGCCGAATGTTTAGCGCATGCTGCAGCTATACGTCTATATACATACATACATATGCCTATGTATACGCTCACGCTCATCGAGAAACGCAAAGCTACGATTCAAAAACGAAAAATGTGTTCAAGGGTGCTGTAAGCAACCGATCGAGTTCAAATTTGAATAGTACATTGAGAATAATAGCCGAAATGGGATCTTGATATTTTTTCTGAAAATATCCAAAAACAAACTGCACTTTTTGTAATTACCATAAAAATTTATATAGGTATATTATGTTGAAAAGTAAAGTTATCGCACGTCGATAGGCTCACTGCGCATGCGTGAGCCGAACTTAGTATTAAGGCGCCGGGAGCGCACTACTTGCGTTACCGGTATCTTTCTGTTAGTTGGCTTGTGACCATTGTCCAAGATACTTTAGTATAAGTAAAGCGTACTTTTCTACAAGTTATCTTTCTTTCAACCCTATCGTTCACCCTTCCTTCGATAATTTCAACATATTATGTACATATATATGAAATATGTAGATTCCCGATAGTTGCATCGACCGTTTCATAGCTGTTGAATATACCGCGGTAGCTCAAAAGAAATGCATAAATTTTTCGTTTTATTTCATTTCATTCGACGGAAAGATAGAAATATCTTTTGGTGCAGACGGTTCGTAAGACCAATTGGAAAGGAAAATAATTAAGAGATGCACGGGATAATGATGGATAACAAAAAGATACTTTATTGTAATAATTGTGCACGTGTCTCGTGCACTCGAGATCGTTGATACAACACAACTAAAAAAACTAAGATGGCCGGCGACTCGTAACCGCTAGAGTCGACCCCGGCAACTTCCGCTATCGTCGGTCAGCGTCGGCTGCTCGCGCAGGCGCGCTGTATTTGTCGCGAGTATAAAAACTATTTATTCAATACTCTCGCCGTTTGAATACTCGCTGTGTTTCAGTAATCCCAAAATGTTACATAAATAATAGAATCTCTCTCGAGGCACAGCCTTCGTAAAAATATCAGCCTTTTGATTTTCGGTCGGTACGAATTTCACCGATATATCTCGACTTGCAACTTTTTCGCGTATGAAGTGATATTTTACCGCAATATGTTTGGTTCGCTGATGGAACTCAGGATTCTTTGCGAGCCGAATCGCACTTTGGTTATCAATATGTAGTACTGTGGCTTTATCACATGCCGAACCCAAATCGTGGGACAGCTTCCTTAGCCAAACGATTTCTTTGGCCGCTGCCGTCGCTGCTACATATTCTGACTCCGTCGTACTCAGAGTAACTATTTCTTGACGTTTACTCGCCCACGTGACGAGACCATCCGCGCAACTAAACGCATATCCCGTCGTTGATCTACGCGTTTCTAGATCTCCCGCATAATCAGCGTCGCAAAAGCCGGAGAGCTCCGATTCTCTACTACAACCTTTGTACACGATTCCGAGATCCTTATTTCCGTTGAGATATGCAAAGATGCGTTTTACGGCTTTCCAATGCGCTGCGCTATGTTTATTCAAAAACTTCGAAACCGTATTAACCGCGTAGGCGATGTCCGGTCGGGAAACAACCGCCAGAAACATCAACGAACCTACCGCTTCGCGATACGGTGAGCTATTATCGATTTCGCTCTCGGGTTCTACCGGACTCAACGCAACGTGAGGATCCGCGGGTACGCTTACCGTTTTCGCGTCTGACATTTTAAACTTCTCGAGAATTTTATTAACATAATCGGTCTGATGCACGAACATCGTTTTCTCGCCTCTATCGCGTACGATTTGAAGCCCTACAAATCTACTCGCGTCGCCGCGCGTTATCTCGAACGCTTTTCGCAAATAACCGATAATTCTCTCAATCACACTTGACGATTTACAAGCAATAAGTCCATCGTCAACAAACAATGCCATATATACCTGCACGCTTTCCACAACACCGTAATAAATGCACTGATCTGCCTTAGACTGCACCAGATTGAACTTCTTAACGAAGCTGTTGAACTTTGCGTTCCAAAGTCTGGGCGCCTGTTTAAGGCCGTAGAGAGATTTATTCAATCGACACACGAATCGATCACTATCACAGTTTTTTCCGTCGATGAGCAGACCCTCCGGGATCTTCATGAAAATCTTCTCCTCGAGTTCGCCGTATAAGAACGCCGTACAGACGTCGAATTGCGCTATCTCGAGATCTTCTTGTGTCGCTCGTGCCAAAAACATCCGAAGCGAGTCGTAACGTACGACCGGCGCGAACGTCTCAACGTAGTCGATTCCTTCCTTCTGAAGAAAGCCTCTCGCACAGAGCCTTGCTTTGTATCGCCGTTCGTCGTTCGTTTTCCCCCGCACGATTTTAAAAACCCATTTCGAGTCGATGAGTTTCATCTCGTCGGTTCTCTCCTCCAGCGTCCACGTGTTGTTTTTCTCGTGAGCGCTCAGTTCGTCGTTGATCGCCTTGACCCATCTCGAGTCATCCGGCCCGTTGACTGCGTCATGAAACGTTTCGGGCGTCTCGTATTCAACGATATCAACTTCCTCGAGATATCGATTCGGTGGTCTCAGATTTCCGCGATCTCTGAGTTGGTGATGATGACCGTCGTATCGTCGTTCGTTTTGTTGTCTCGGTTCGTCCGGTATCGGCCCGACAACTTCTTCGTCCTCGTCGTTGATTTCGACGTTTCCTTCGGCTGCTGCGTCTTCGACCCTTGGCAGCACGAGTGGTTCCGCGTTCGATTCTGCTTTTTCCGAACTCTCAAAAACAGACTTTTCGTCGAAGGTCACGTCTCGTGACACGTGCACCCGCTTCTTTACCGTATCGTAGAGCCGATAATTCGACGATTCTCCTTGGTACCCGATCAACACGAGTTTTCTCGATTTATCATCCAACTTTCTGCGAAATTGTTTCGGCACGTGCGCATACGACGTTGTTCCGAAAATACGAACGTGTTGTAGATTCGGTTTTCGACCCGTCCACACTTCGTATGGTGTTTTCAAATTTTTCCGACTCGAATGCGTCGTTCGATTCAGTAAGTATACGGCTGTATTCACCGCCTCAGCCCACAAACTCTTCGGCAACTCCGTAGCTCGAAGCATTGTGCGCGCGCACTCGAAAATCGTCCGATTCGCGCGTTCCGCTTTGCCATTTTGTTGTGGCGTATATGGTGCTGAGTTTTCCATGACGATCCCTTGCTTCTCCAAATACTCGTTCATTCTCGCATTCTTGTATTCTCCGCCGTTGTCCGAACGTACGAATTTTATGCTCGATCCAAATTTATTCGACACAATTTTCTCGAACACTTTGAATTTTTCGAGTACCTCGTCTTTATTTTTCATGAAATATACGTAACAGAACCCCGACGCTTCATCTATGAACGTTACATAATAAAACGCGCCACCGAGAGATTCGACTTGAATTTTCCCGCACACATCCGTGTGAATCACTTCTCCCGGTTTAGTACTTCGACGATCTTGAATTTCTTTGAAAGGCAGACGGTGAGACTTTCCGAATTGACAGGGTTCGCAAAAAAATTTTGACGCGTTCTTTATTTTAACGCCATCGACAAGTTCGTTCTTTACCATGTCAACCAATGCTCTTCCTCCCACGTGTCCTAGACGCTCGTGCCATACTTTCAAGTCGACCGCCGCGAGGTTCGCTTCATTCGACGTAGATGACGTAACGACACGGAAGAACATTCGATATATCGCATTATTTTGTCGCGCACCGTACGCCATTATCTCGTTACCGCGCTTCACTGTCACCGTCGAGTCATCGAACTCGATTACGCAACCCTTTTCCGTGCACGCGCCTACCGAAAAAAGATTTTTCTTTATTCGCGGTACATACCAAACACCTTCGATTTTCCCGCGAATCCATTTACCGCCGACAAATTTTTCGATGTGGATCGTCCCTTCTCCCGTTACTTCGCACACACCGTCGTCTCCCAATCGCACCGAGCGTCCGTTACATGGCTTGAAGTTGACGAACCACTCCCGACGATACGATATATGACGCGACGCCCCGCTGTCGGTGAGCCACACATCCTTCTTATCGACGTCGAGCAATTTTCGCACGTGTTCCGGCGACGGACCGTTATTTTTCTCCCGCGCTTTTTGTTCGCGTCGTACATCGTCACTCGCGACAACAAATGCGAAGTCCTGCGAGTCACTATCGTCTTTCTTCTTTGAGGGGCAGTCTCGCGCAAAATGACCTTTGCCTCGACACTTAAAGCACTCGACTTCTTTCTTTGAGCTTCGATTCTTCGCGGCACTTTTCGATTGCGGTTTGCCTCTCGCACCACCGCTTTTCGCACTATTATTTTTCGTGCCACCGTTTTTCGTTACGGCTAGCGCCTCTGAAGATTCTCCCGCTCCCTCGAGTCTCATTTCCTCTCGTAGCAGTCTCTCCGTGAGATTGTCGACTGTTTGAACTTCGGCCCCGACGTTATCCCACACCGTTTGGAATGCACTATAGTTCGGCGACAAACTCGAGAGGATTTTCGCCATAATTTGCGTTTCAGAGACCGTTTCCCCAACATCCTTCAATTGTCCCGCCATATTTTTAACCTTCGCGACGTGCTGTATGATTGAATCACCCGATGCCATCGAATATCCACAGAACTTTTGCGTCAAAAATAGTCTGTTAGAGGCAGATTTTTGCTCGTGCACTCTACACAACGCGTCCCACATTTCTTTGGCACTGGTACACGTGATTAACGACTCGAGCTGTCCTCTTTCAATCGTCGTCGAGATTAATACCATCGCTTTCGCGTTGTCTCGGTTCCACGCTGTTCTCGCGGCCGGTGCCGCATTTTCTTCCAGCGTTCTCGATCCATTGACGATGTCACTCACTCCCGCCGCGATAAACACTTGACGCAATTGAAATTTCCACGTTAGAAAATTAGCCCCGTCGAGCTTCTCAATATGTCGTACGCCAATTTCATCGGACATTTTCGAGAGGATGAAAATCACACACACGCGATCAACGCTCTAGCACGTGCTTTTTCCGCGAGAAAAAAATTGGCCGCTGCCCGGCTTGCCGGCTCAGCTATCCACGCGCCACGAGTTTTTCAACTTCTCGTGTCTCTCAATTAATTCCACGCAGCCAGTCCGACTGGGCCCATAACCTTTTGGTGCAGACGGTTCGTAAGACCAATTGGAAAGGAAAATAATTAAGAGATGCACGGGATAATGATGGATAACAAAAAGATACTTTATTGTAATAATTGTGCACGTGTCTCGTGCACTCGAGATCGTTGATACAACACAACTAAAAAAACTAAGATGGCCGGCGACTCGTAACCGCTAGAGTCGACCCCGGCAACTTCCGCTATCGTCGGTCAGCGTCGGCTGCTCGCGCAGGCGCGCTGTATTTGTCGCGAGTATAAAAACTATTTATTCAATAATATCATTTGCGATTTGCTTCGTGGGTAAGACAGGGTACGAGTCTTCATTTCACGAGATCAGCGCGGTTGCCGGCGACGAAACAGCCACCAGAGCCGCACACATAGCCGTTCTTATATAGCATCACGGTCTTACATACAGGTCTGGAAACTCCCGTCGTTTGGGTAGTTCGCTTATTGATGCCAGACGTGAAGTTCATGTATTGCCCACTGTGATCGCTGCGATCTAAACTCCGACGCGATGACGATGGGTGGGGGAAGTGCGATAGAGACAGCGCTAGCTTTTCAATCTCTGTCACCTCAACGTATATTTCTCGTTTTTGATATTATTGTAGACTATTATAACATGCAGTAAAACGCAAATGCTTATTTTACAAAACCTCTGACGCCAACCCTCTGACTCCATCCGGGCGCGACTGACATGAGCGATTTTGAGTTTTAATAGCCACAAGTCAAATTTGGCTCAGTGGTAAAGTGCCTGGCGCATCGCTCCGATATTTTGGGTTCAAATCCACTTGTTTCTTTTTTTAATCAATAAATACGGTAGCTGAGTATGTCAGTTGTTGAAACAACTGACAACAATTTAAATATATATGCAAGTGTATTGGTAATTGTAAGTAATTAAATTGAATATGTAAGTATATCCATTTTTTAGCAAGGGTTCGAGGTTTTTTGAATTAACATAAGTCGAAATAAGGAACAAAATGTGCACGCTTTTTTTTCTTTATATTATTTGATTTTTTTGCAGGTATTCAAGGTTTATAAGAAGAAGGTAAGTACGAGAAACGGTTGACGATTCGATGATGTTGTTTTTTGGTAGGTGTTCTGAATCCACAAAACGAGGAGTTTGTACGTACGACTGGGATGCGCAGCAGGGTAAAAAAAACAGCCGAGGTATTGTATTTGGTAATAAAAACGCTTTAATGATTATTGATTCGTCAATTTCGATAGTTTCTTTTTCACAACAAATTGTTTTTTCAATTTCAGGTTTTCCTGATGAGCTAAGGACTTGCACTGACGGTTTCATGAATGCAGCAGACTCAACGTAGGCCCCCGGTTGATCTCCAATTGACACGTTGGCACTTTGTTCTGTCAGCGGAAGAGCGGAAGAGCCTTGTCCAGCGTATCTGCTGCATTCATGCAAGGGGCCCACATTTTCTTTTTGCACCGAATCACAGTCGAATTTCGACGGTACAGCGAAATTGTTGAGACGTGCACGCTTGTACGTTACCTATACATAAAAAAATACATGATTTACAATACAAAATGAATCATCTTTTCTTGAAATAAATAACTTACTTGTGCAATGATCTGCCCACTTGAATCGCGCTTTATCCATTCATTAGCAATATCCCTTTCGTTGAAATGTTTTTCACATATTACTTGCGTGAGTTCCAACTTTATGACACCTGGAATCGCGTGTTCCCATTTCTCACGCAAAACATTGTCATTAGGCACCCGGAAGAACGACGCCTTTGCATTATCGGCTTTGCGGCCGGTATTGCAATGAGGAACCGCGCACCGTCTTGGCATTTTTGCCAATTTTTCAAAAATCTTTCCTTTCTTTTTTTTAATTATATTTTTAAACACAACCAAATCAAGACACAACTGTAAGACCGTGGACACTACCTATGAGAGCACAACAGAGCACAATATACGACACGGCGATTTTGAGGTTAGGTTTGAGAATACGCAGTAGAAGGATAGATCGCAGAGACGAGTAGTGACGGGATTACGAACTACTCCAGTGCTTCGATAAGCGTCCTACCCCCACCACTTGATTTTGTGACGAGTGTCCAGACCTGTGTATAAGACCGTGTATAGCATCTAGGTCCGCCTGACGTAGGACTAATGTGTAGCGCGCGGTGTCGCACTCGTGTGTGTATATATGTATACACACACGAGGCCTAGCGGCAGCAGGCCGGGTGACATTTGACGACGTCGGAGGAGGCTAGGCCTCGCGGTCTAACATATATAGATATCACGAAGGAATAGTAAGGAGACGGCACTCTGTATCCAAAAAGTGGCAGCAATTTCTGAGCCGAAACGAGGCGATCCGCTGAAAGGAACAGCCCAAAACGGCTTGCCCATGCGCAGTATGCATTGCAGCGGTCCTTGTCTTTCTTACGCAAAGTTCGAGATCATACGAAATACGAGTGACAGGTGACAGATAGTAACAAGCTAACTTCCCGTATAATTTTCCGTATAAACTTTTGTTTGTTTGATTTGTTTTTCACTGTAATTGATAGCGCGGATTTCATGGTAATTATTATATAAATAGTGCACACGTAAAGATCGTTAAGCACAAAATGCAATATATGAGAAACAAATTTGGGATATAGTGAACGCCGCTTAAACTTTTCACGTACTTGTTAGATTTTTCTCGTCGCATATCGCGTGTAAAATTGAGTCTTGGTTTTTCAGCAATGGCATGTCGTGTACCAGGTTGCAGTACAAAATACTGGGACAAAAATAATAACCATACGTTATTTAAAGCTCCTTTTGTATGTATGACAAATATCTAATATCAGTTGTTATGTTAAACTAATGTTAATTATGTAAATACTAATGAGTAATTTATTCTTGTGTTTGTACAGGCAAAACAGTTGGCAGTTTGGCAAGAAGGATTACGCCATGCAGGGGTCTTCGATTTCAGTAAAACCGATAGAGTTTGCATTCTCCATTTCGAGGAAAACTGTATCGAAAGGGAACGGGTTTTACATAAACGTGGTGGGATAGTTTTCAAAGAGCCAAGAAAAGTGCCGCTACTGACTTATACTGCGGTTCCAACTATTTTCCCACCCAAAGATCCGAGGAACGAAAAAAAACAGCTTAATTATGCTATAGTCCTTGATGACAAGGCTCTTTCGAAGCAGAGAGAAATCTGTAAAGAAAATCTGTTAAGTGACGCAACTCTTCCTGGAGAAGATGTACAAAACGTGAAGCGTTTGAAATTAAATAATTTGTTTAATGTAGTTGTAAACGCTATACACAACCACAAAACAGTTTCTCCTCATTTGGACAGCCATTGGGTTGCAAATTATTTGGATGGAAAATGTGCGAAATGGTCTCTCTGGAAAGCAGATAGGTCAGGTATCGAGAAAACCTTAAATCTGTATGAAGACCTAACAGCTGAGGTATGTATTTCGCGATGCATGTAAGTAATAGTTATATTTAGCTTTTGTGTCAAAAGAATGGCTGTTAAATGTATTCATATTATTTTTTGCAGTTATTCATTAATGAGAAGAAAATATTCTTGCCGGAAATGGAGAATATTTCAGAAATGGCTGATCTACAAACTTTGATCAAGAAAGTATGCCAGATCGTACCATGCAAAACAGCAATTTATGATACCAATGATTCGTATGTACAACAGAATAACTACTACAAACATTTAAAATAATATATTGAATATATTCCACAGTAACATATATTATTTATTTTAGTGAAAATGCTTGTACGGGTTTTGTTCTAAAAAGGGTTGGTCGTCCAAGGTCCTGGTGTCCTCCATGCTGCAGACATGAAAAAAACCGTACGAGGAAAACAAAAACAGAATTTCAAATCGGCAACTTGAAAATGGAAAAACACAGTTTCTCCGTTAAATGCGTTAACCTTCAGCGCAAAAGTAAGCGATTAAAAAAAAAGGTAAAATGGCAGCAGTGGTAAAACATAATCTGTTATTATCTAACTTATATAAATCGTTAATAACATAAATGTTATCAATTTCTTAAAATCGTGCTATTTTTAAGGTGAAGGCACTAAAAATAAATATGACGGCATTGAAAAAACAATGCAAAGAGGTTGACGAAAAAACCTTACAAAAAGCGATCGCAAAGTTGCCATGCTCTGAGCAAGATGCAGTGAAATCTTGTTTCGCAGCATCGCAATTAACAGATATGAGAGGGATGAGGTTTACAACCCAGTGGGTATACGAGTGCCTGCTCCTCCGTATAAAAAGCAGGAAGGCTTACGAACACCTACGTAAGCGCAAGATACTTGTTCTTCCGGATGTATCCACGTTAAATAGGTACATCAAACGTATAGCTGGGTGTTACGGATTTCAAGAAAGCCTGTTCAAGGTCATTGAAGAAAAAACTAGAGGGATGAAACATGATGAAGTGCGTGGTAAGTGAAATAATTTCTCAGCTTTCAGCACTGTTTTCCGATGTAAATCGCATTTATCATTTCCTAAATGTTGACGCATGTTTTGCAGGTACTTTGTTAATTGACGAAATGAAATTGACTAAAGCCTTGTCTTTCAACCGCAATAACCTAAGGGTAGAGGGATTCACAGATTTGGGAAAATATACACCGACTCATCAGAGGGGGAAGAAAGGAGACCACGCATTAGTGTTTATGTTCCAATCATTTAAAGGGAAGTGGATTCAAAGCCTCGGTTGCTTTTTAAGCAAGGGGAGTGCCACGGGAACTATTTTGCACCAATTAATAATTGAGTGCATAGCTTTGGCGGAGAGATCAGGGTTGCGCATTGATGCCGTGGCAACGGATGGGGCCACTTGGAACCGAAATATGTGGAAAATTTTCGGTGTTACTAAACAATGCGTTAGCATCCCACATGTTATCGATCCCAAACGCAGGCTATGGTTCATTTCCGATTTTCCGCATCTGATAAAGTGCGTTCGAAACTTCTTTACACACAAGGGCCGAGACCACAATACTGGGATTTGGGTATGAATACTCTCATATATAAACAGTTATAAATAATGTTTTACCGTGCTTAGTTAAATTTTATTTTCATTTAGACACCTGACGGGATAGTATCTCTGAGTCATTGGCACGCTTTGTTAAAAGTAGAAAATGAAAGTAGCTTTCATTTGAAAGTAAATTTCAAGCTGCGAAAGGAGCACTTGGATCCTCAATTTTATAAGAAAATGAATGTGGCTATAGCATTTCAAGTACGTATACAATTTACTGCAGTGATAATAAATTCGACCGACATAAATATCTTCTCATTGAATTACAGTTCTTTGGACTTGCGGATGCAATGGAATTATTCAAAAATGAGCATTCCGATCTTGAGAATTGTGAACCATCAATACAATTCTCTCGAAGGATGAAGTCTCTAATAACTGCTATGAATAGCCGCACTCCAATGAATAACTTAAAACCTGGAAATGATATGTGGAAGGTATAGTTGATTTTTAATTCTATTTAAATTAAATCTACTTGTATTTAAACATTACTGTAGTAATGTACAATTGAAAAACTAACGTAACAAGGAATTGTTTGAAGTTGGAATGAAATTGGCCGGTTCAATGTTTGAATTTATAGATCATAGAAGATTTCATCGAATATCTCGATCAATGGGAACTGCAGGCAAAACGGAAAGCGTACGACTTCTTACCCGACTCAACCTGCAGTGGTTTGCAAATCTCTTTGCGAGCATCATTACAAATATGCCAATTCCTAGTGGAGAGCTGTGGTTTCTCATATCTCATGACTTCGAGATTAAACCAAGACAGCTTAGAGGTACGGTGACTCACTATAATATTCGGACCCCACGATATACTTGTACTACTACTTCCTTTAGCCGTTTCGTCATACTTAATATGAAACACATTCCGAATACTTGAACATAATTATTTCAAGTATGCTGAAACGTCTAAAGTAAGTTTAAATTACAAATGGTTATGCTACTTAGTATTTAAAAGTTCGTTGATAATTTTAAGACGTGTCCGAATTTTTTTGCAATATTCAAATCAAACATTATTTGACTTATTTTTCCAAAAATTATGTTAACAATATATTTATATATATGTAATTGTATGACATATCATTATTAACGATAATTCATTAATGAAAAGAAAATTGCTTTGAGAAATAATTACGATACACATCGATTTATTCAAGTTTACCATGGTATCCGAATATTAAAGTGAATGACTATATATTTTTTATGTTACACGATTATAGGTGTTTTGTATTTTGTACTTAAAATATTATTTTTTCAGCGCTTCTTTGGGATGATGAGGGATTGTTGTGGTTCTAATGATCATCCAGACTCCACGCTTTTCATACAAATGTATCGTCTAGTCTCCACCTACTCCTTAGTAAAACCTCCGAAGGGTAGTAATGTATCTGGTGGTGAGATACTAGACGTACTTCTGAAATTGAAGGACGTAAGTGATGCCGATGAAAGATGGGAGCAATGGATTGGACAGATAGATACTGTTATAAGTAAAGGCGTACGATGTGACCAACTCTTCGATGCGGCGGCAATACTTGAAGAACATGATTATTTTATATGTAACAGCTCAGATTATGTTCTCACGTACATCGCAGGATTTGTTGCTCGGAAGTCCTCCAGGTTCATCTTCAAGGATGGACAAACACTATGCGAAGAGTGCAACCGTTCTTTGATCCTGGATCCGAGTAAAGACATTCCAGAAAGCCACAAACTAATACAATTAAAATCTTATGGCTATTTGAAACATCCGTCCGAGACATTGTTCACGCTAATTTCTCTTTTGGAATATTGCACACTACAAGCAATCAGAAAGAACGATGTAAACACGGAGACGCTATTTAACATTACAAGCTCCGCTTGTGGGTTGCACCGAGCATGCATCAAGATTAACCCACAGGATCATAACAGTCTATGTAACGACTCGAATGTATTTCCTGTGCAAACAACACAACAAAAGTGATTCGGTTGAAAAAGAAAAGACTCGTGAACAAAGGAAGTTATCGAAGTTGTCGTATGCTCCGGACAGACCATGCACGTCCCGTGAAAATGTAGTCTGTAGCGGTATATCCAAAAATTATAAAGCGTTACATCCGCCCATTGCACCAAAGCCTGCTAGGCACTTAAATCGTAAGATTTTAGGAGATTTGACCAATCTCGCTGTATAAAGAATTATTATTTTTTTTTGTTCATTAAGTACAAAAATAAAACATTTAGAATTAAACAAGTATATTTGTTTCCTTGATTACATTACAAATTACCAAACAATAATGGTAGTACAGTTCGTAAAAAGTTTGGGGAATCATTCCCATTTGGTACAAAAAAATGTGTACACAATATATTACAGATGTATGTATAGGTACATTAATAGAAAAAAGAAATATATACAATTATTATGTCAACGATTGTAACAATTGTTGAACATTTCAATCGCTTCATACTGGCATTTCATCAATGCTTTCGAGAAGAGCGATAAACTGCTCCATACTCTCAAGAGTTATAAATTGTGTAAGTGGCACAATTTGGTTATCAAAATATATTTCAACGTGCATGTTTGGTAAGACAGCAACTCTCTTTCTGACACTGCAATTGTTTTCGATCTTTTGTAGGCCTATGAAATCCTTATATCCTTTTGTGTAACTCCACTGCGATGAAGGTACAATTGACGAGTTGAGTTTCCTCTTCAAATACTCGAAATCGAATTCCGGGCTACTCTTCTGTAATTCTCGATTCATGTCTGAAATATTAATCCATAATTATTTTAAGACTGTTAGATAATATTTTATTGTTGCAAATATCATAACCTTTAATAATTTTATTCCCATACATTTCATCTTTTGCTATGCATTCACTCTTATTCCATACATTCTACTTCCCCCCGATTTATTTCATTAGTTACTTACCCCCTTTTGGACTGCACATTTTATCAAACTTTATTTATGGAGCTTCAAAAGCAAATGCGTTTACGTATTTTAATAGTACTCATAATTTTCACAACATCAACATAACCTCATTATCTCATTTCACTGTTCAAAACATATAGTCGCTCTCAGTCGTATTTTCAGTGAGAAAGACAAGGACAGCTACAATGCATACTGCGCATGGGCAAGTCGTTTTGGGCTGTTTCTTTCAGCGGATCGCCTCGTTTTGGCTCAGAAATTGATGCCATTTTTGAATCGAGGAGCCTATAAGAGTTCCGTCTCCTTACTATTCCTTCGTGATAGATATATAGCGGCAATGCTTTACGGCATATGGCTGCGCCTTCGTCTGTTACCGTACGAATCTCTTGAGAAAATTTCGCGAGCGCTCTCGCGCGGAACTTTGGTACACTATTTTTTTATATGTCTGTACAATTTTCTAGCCGTTGTCGTTATCTTCTTGTCAAAAATTTTGATTCACCAATTCTCATTCATTTCTGCATAAACTCAAATGAAATAAAGCTCAAAATGTGTGTTTTTTAATTGCGGATCGGCTCTTGCTATAGACGTTGATTCGATCCGTGTGAGGCGATCGTTCAATCACATACTGTGATTGTCGACGACAGTGGGGGAAAGGAGAGTGGGGACATGTCCGAGAGAGCACGGAGACAAATTCCAAAATTCGCACCGAAGAGGAGAGACTCGCTCCTAAGTCGCCAAAGGAGTAACATCATCACACTAGCAACCAGACCGTGCGAAGAAAGAAAAGAGAACATCCGTCGAGAACGTGTCTGTGATCGTAGACTATTGCCTGGCCAGCAATTGTCCACTCTATTTCTAACGTCACAAATCTCCATTTCTCGTACTGGACCGTTCTACATCGATCGTACTGGACAATTTCCATTTCTCGTACTGGACCATTCTACATCGATCGTACCGGATCATTCCCATCGACTCAGAAGGGACTCCATCAAGTCATCGGGAACGGGACCGCTCCAAAAAGCAACAAAGTTACATCTCTGTCGAGGCATCCCTTCTCTCTCTCGTTCTATCCACGGAAACGTATCTCATCGGAAAACAGAGGTACACCACGTATATGTACGTATGCATGTATGAATGAATCGTGTGAGCATATAATCCAGCCAGTATTTCTCATTCTTAATTCCAATGTACATGAATCTATAATTCAAAATGTATATCTAAATCTGAATAATTATGGGTCTCAGAATAATATTTGAAAATAAGCAAAATGTATGAAATATTTGTTACAAATGGCGCCCAACTAGAGGCTCGAACTTAACGGCCGAATTAAAATTTCAACGTTTTCATGATTAATAGAGTAATATCATTTTCATGTCGAGCGAGAAATCACGGGTAACAAGATCGAGCGTTGCTAAGACGAATACACAGGTGTTACCCAAAGCGCCGAAGGTCAAGAGCTCGGTCCAAACGAAAATAAATGCTCGCAAAAACATAGCTTTCAACGCGCCAAATTGCGAGGCAGAAACATTGAAAGGTAGTCGCGACATACATAATAATAAGAGTAGTAATTCAAGTGTTGATATTGACAGGTCAGAAAATAATACAAAAGTCAACATGACTGAAGAGGAAATAAGAGCCGAATGGCAGCGTTTGAGAGAGGCTCAACGACATTTTGACGAGGAACGCGCAACTTTTGAACAGCGTCGTGCACACGCGGCGGCTGAGAGGATAAACGCAGAAAATCAAAATCAAAATAATGGGAACTCGGATGAGAATCAGGGGGATACATTTAATAATGATCGATTGGTGAACGGATTGGTGAGGCATTTACAATATTTACACATCGACGTAAAACCGCCAAAATTTAGCGAAGAAAATAACCCGATTGAATTTTTGGAGCACATGGAGAAATATTTAAAATGCAAAAATGTACCGCAGCAGCACCAAATGGTTGTAATAGAGAGTATGTTAGAAGGTCGTATCAAAATATGGTATGAGATTGCGAAAGATAATATTCATGATTTCGAATCGTTTAAGACGGCATTTAAAGAGGAATTTTACTCTGTCCCAATTCGAGTGCGATTCAAAAGTCAATGGTTATCACGTAAATACAGATCACAAGACGGTAGCTTTCAAGCATATTATTACAAACAAGTTAAGGAAACAAAATATTTAGAGCCAAAGCTATCCGACTATGAAATTAATTATACGATCGTACAACAAATGCCCTTTCGAATACGATCAGCATTAGCAACAGTAGATTATAACAAAAACACGTTCGTAGCTCAGGCACTCTCACAACTTGACGGAACGCGAAATGATTTCGATTCGGAAAAGACAAAAGAATCTTCTGTTCATAATAAACACGCATTTGATCACAACAACAGAACAGGTAGAATAAATACTGTAGCTATCCGTCACGGTCGAAACAATAAACAGAAGCCAGTCAAATCCGAACCACATAAGGCGGCTACCCACACGAATGGCCAAAATTCTAATCATCACAACAGTTTAGGAGGTTTTTCGAAATACGTGCCGATGAGTTATCCGAACATGGCCATGCCATTTTATTATCCGCCGTATAATATGGGAGTGCCCCTACCGGACACGCGATTTCCACCTCCCACAACAACTGAAAATAAAATTCAATCAAGTCAACAAAATCATTTAAACCAGTAAAAGGTACGACAAAAGATGGTCCTGTGTCGTGCCAACAATTTTATGATTTTATCGAGGACCTAACCGAAGATGCACTGGGCAACGTACGAAATGAAAATCTACCAAGCAAGCGCATGCTCAAATCACCCCGAATCGCAATTATAACCGCCTCAATACAAGTAGATGCTCTGGTAGATACCGGGAGTCAGATCACGTGCATTTCGGAATCACTCTATCGCAATCTCTTGACAAAAATTGACGTCAATGAACTTCCAGTGACTAACATGCAAGTGATCCCCGCAATTAGTACAAAATCTATAACGATAAAGCGACAAATACTAATTGAATTCGCAATCGGCAATAAAAAATTCTCGTTTATATTTTTGGTCATTCCATTACTAACGTCCGAAATGATTCTGGGCAACGATTGGCTCGAATCGACCAACGCAATTATAAATTACAATAGAAATACGATAGAGATTAATGGCAAAAGGCTGAATAAGGAGTTCGTGTCGTTCGATCGGAGGCCCCCGGAGAGGCTCGAGTCAAAAACCGAGAGTGGCATCACCCATATCAGCATATGTCCCTTCGCTGAAGATTTAACAATTATAAATACCTTTGGCTGTCAGCAGATTGGCCAATCAACGGCAATTACCGATGATTATGATGATACAGAATCGCGAAAAATTTGTTTTAACAAAAGTGATATGTTAATAGAAACCATTCAATCTATAGAAATAAATCAATACACTAACGTTAACGCGACTAGAAAAGAGTGTGTTAACGATAAAATAATACAAATTTATCGTCAAAGGAAAGGTCAGATGCGCCATGCAATCAACGTAGTCGACGAAAATAAATGTATGATTAACGGTGTGATAAACAGTTCAGTCGATGGTCCTGCACATAAAGGTGAGGACGAAATCAAATGGACAATGATTAATCATGATTTGTGTGTGAATAATATGGATAAAAAGAACCAAACTGGATGCATTGTGGATGATGACCGTTCTCGGGGGGACGCTGCCTTTTCTGAGGATCTTCGAGCGATCGCGCTTAGGCTAACGGCATTAACTCCCGACCAGTCAAACCAATTACTTAATCTGATAAAACGATTCAGGCCTTTGTTTTCAAATAGGCCGGGATGCACAAGAATATACGAACACCGTATCGAATTGATAAAAGATAAACCTTTTGTACGACGATCGTACCCGGTTCCGATAGCTCTGCGAGGTGCGGTCGATAAAGAAATTAAAGAGATGATAGAAACAGGCGTGATAGAGCGATCAAATAGCGAATTTTGTAATCCTCTCAGAATTGTTAAGAAACGGGATGGTCGCGTTAGGCTGTGTTTGGACGCCCGCTTTTTAAACGATATCATTCGCGGAGATAATGAAACGCCACCGGTGATAACTGAATTGATGCAGAAATTTGATGGGGTCGGTATATTATCGACACTCGACCTGACCCATGGGTATTGGCAAGTCCCATTAGAACAATCATCTCGACGATATACGGCATTCGTACATAATGGTACCGTGTATCAATTCTGTAGAATACCGTTCGGGATAAAAACAGCCGGTAGTGGTTTTATTAGAGCCCTTAATTTAGCACTTGGTGAAAAACACTCAGAATACCTCACATATTACATTGATGATCTTCTTGTAGCATCTGCGAATTTTGATGCACATATATCCCATTTGGAGGAATTGTTTCGCGTATTATTATTGAACAACTTTACTCTCAAACTCAGCAAAGCCATCTTTTGTAGTTCCAGGGTTCCGTTTCTGGGATTTATACTCTCCCCAGAAGGGATAACCCCCGACTCGGAAAAATTGGGTGTTATCCAAGATTTCGATTCACCTGTTAATAAGTTGCAACTTCAAAAATTTCTAGGAGTTTGTAATTATTACAGGCAGTTTCTGATAGGATACACGCGATATTTAGAACCGTTTCGGGAGTTGCTAAAAAAGGATATGGCATGGAAATGGACAAAACAGCATGAAGAGGCGTTTGTAGAGCTCAAAAGAAAATTTGTTACGGTTATACAGTTGAATCATATTTTACCGAATGAAATCTTTAAGGTGCAAACAGACGCATCGGATAAGGGTGTGAGCGGTATATTGTACCAAATAGATCATCGGGGAGATCATCGGGTAATCTCGCTGGTCAGCCGATGTTTAAATGCAGCGGAGATAAATTATACCACCACTGAGAAAGAGTTATTGGCTATTATATATGCCGTAACAAAGTTTCGCATATACCTTATAGGCCGAAGGTTTGAAATAATCACTGATCATAAATGTTTGACATTTCTCAACAAAACTTTGTATCAAACAGCTAGACTGTGCCGATGGAGTCTTTTGTTGCAGGAATACGAATTCGTAGTCACACATTGCCATGGTCGTGATAATTATGTAGCCGATTTTTTCAGTCGTAATCCGGATCGTAGCTTTCACAGGGAGGAATCTGATCAGATTATTATCGCGGGATTGAATCAATACACCCCATTGTCTCAGGAATCCATGGTCACTGAGGTAGATGCGTTGTATTTAATGTGTGCTTTGGAAATAGATCCAATTCTGCGAGTAAGTTTGGAAGATTTGGCGAACGTACAAGCTAGCGACGAGGACTTGCAATCAAATATTAGGAAGCTTTGCAAGTCAGATCCGGAGAATATAAAACAGCATAATGGAATATGGTTTCAAAGGAAGCAGATGACTCCCCAGTGGTGTATCGCTGTGCCACGTCGGTTGCAGCAAATGCTCATTCAGACAACTCATGAAAGACTCGCACATGTCGGAATATACAAGATGATAAAGTATCTACAACAGTTTTATTATTGGAAGGGTCTTAGTCGCGATGTCAAACGATTCGTTTTCACCTGTGACTTATGTCAGAGGGTGAAACACCTCTCTTATAGTATGGAAGGTGAATTTAACATGGTTAATTCAAAGAAACCGGGAGAGCTTGTCGCAGTCGATTTTTATGGGCCCTTGCCAAAATCAATAGGAGGAGTGCAGTATATTTTTGTAGTGCTTGACACTTTTTCTAAATTAGTAAAATTATATCCAGTGAAAAGGGCGACAGCTGAAATTGTTGTGAAGAGAATATTGTCAGACTATGTTGTCCAAATTGGAAAGCCGGAGAGAATTTTATCAGATCACGGTACCCAATTCACGTCAAGATCATGGAAAACGAATTTAGAAAGAGCAGGTATTCGCGTGGGATACTCATCAATTCGGCATCCCCAGTCTAATCCATCCGAACGTGTCATGCGCGAATTAGGTAGATTATTTAGGACCCTTTGTGCTGATCAACATACGAAATGGGCTAAATACATCTCACATATAGAGAATATTTTGAATGTTACTACCCATCACAGCACTGGGTACACTCCTTATGAATTATTTTATGGAAAGAAACCGGATGATGAAATTTCCAAACTTATATCATTCCCTGATGCGCTTGAAGAGACCGTTCCTAATCGAATTGTACTGGCTAATGAGCGTCTGCTTAAGCGATTCGAATATCGACGAAACCAGCAAAAATCCGTTAGCCGTGTAACTCTGAAGGTTGGAGATCTCGTACTCGTAAAGGTACCGCATCTCTCGAGTGCTATTGACAAAGTAACGCACAAATTTTTTCATGTATACGAAGGGCCGTATGAAATAACAAACACGTTTGGTGCTAATGCGTTTGCATTGTCGGATATAAGTGACGGTAAGAAAGATAAAGGGACTTACAATCGAGCAAGTCTCAGACCGTACCTCCGGTCCGCTCAGCATTCGATCAGTCCTGAAGTTCCGTGATTCTCAGACGAACTCAAACGCTGTCATTATAATGAAAGCCTTACCCGACGGAAGAATGTAGGAGTGAATGAATTTTGACGAATGTAATAAGGATTTACACATACAATTTTGACGAATGTAATAAGGATTTACACATACAATTTTGACGAATGTAATAAGGATTTACACATACAATTTTGACGAATGTAATAATGATGAAGAATGTGAAGGCTTTCACTGCTGTAATACTTATATTTTACCTTTAAAAACCGATATTTGTGCCTTGTAATATTAATTTGGAATAATAGCAAAACGCTCCGTATCTACCGTTGTGAATGTATGTATGTTTGTATGGCATCTGTGTAACATTTTCTTTAAGTTACAAAAACACAAGTCCCATACAAAAGGGGGATAATGAGGCGATCGTTCAATCACATACTGTGATTGTCGACGACAGTGGGGGAAAGGAGAGTGGGGACATGTCCGAGAGAGCACGGAGACAAATTCCAAAATTCGCACCGAAGAGGAGAGACTCGCTCCTAAGTCGCCAAAGGAGTAACATCATCACACTAGCAACCAGACCGTGCGAAGAAAGAAAAGAGAACATCCGTCGAGAACGTGTCTGTGATCGTAGACTATTGCCTGGCCAGCAATTGTCCACTCTATTTCTAACGTCACAAATCTCCATTTCTCGTACTGGACCGTTCTACATCGATCGTACTGGACAATTTCCATTTCTCGTACTGGACCATTCTACATCGATCGTACCGGATCATTCCCATCGACTCAGAAGGGACTCCATCAAGTCATCGGGAACGGGACCGCTCCAAAAAGCAACAAAGTTACATCTCTGTCGAGGCATCCCTTCTCTCTCTCGTTCTATCCACGGAAACGTATCTCATCGGAAAACAGAGGTACACCACGTATATGTACGTATGCATGTATGAATGAATCGTGTGAGCATATAATCCAGCCAGTATTTCTCATTCTTAATTCCAATGTACATGAATCTATAATTCAAAATGTATATCTAAATCTGAATAATTATGGGTCTCAGAATAATATTTGAAAATAAGCAAAATGTATGAAATATTTGTTACACGTGCACCCATACAAAATTCTCCAGTGATAAGTGAAACTGCAAATTTTTTTGCAAAGTTTTCAATCAAATATAGCAAGAGCCACTTTTTGCCATAATTCTCTGTGTATCTGCCAATTTTTAACCTGATCAGTTGTTTACTGCTCGCATGAGTACTGATCAAAATTTCCAAGCGCACGTCGCCGGTATCACTGCCTCTTAATCGAGGGAACTGGAAAGTCCATGAAAGTGCAAAGCCCGTATTGAGATTCCGCAGTATTTGTTGCGGTTTCAAAAATCACACAGCAACCGTCGCAAGCACCCACCCCTGCCCACACACTCGGTGTTTTATACCTTCCTGGTCTTGATGGTATAACAAAAGATTTTTAGTTATTATTTTGTAACGGCCCCACATTCCTTTCTCACCACTCTCATCTACTCCTAATCTTCTTTCCCGCTAATCTCCAACTCTGCTGACTCCACGGACCCACGGTCCCTTATCACCCTCGCGCGTGACATCCTTCCACTCTTAAACTTTTTCGTTCAAACCCTTTCTCATTACCTTCCTTTTTATTGTTAGCTAAACCAGTACTCCTCCGACGCTAATCCCATTCAGACCTCTCTCTAAACTCACTCGTCAAAATACAATTTATCGACTTTTATTTCATCATATTTTATTATTCACCACTCTTCTCCCGCTAAGTCATTCCGTCACGATTTGAATCTATTTTAATATATGTAAAGAATATATTAACAGAATTTGAAAACGAAATATGGCGTTGTTTTAAAGATATGTTACACGTAAAGTGGTTCGTGGATCGAATACTAGTGTTGGAGATTTTTTTTTCATCGAAGTTCAATAACTTTTTTTCACAATATTGACGCCTGTTTTTAATAAAAATGATTTTTTTTAACCGAAAGAGCAATACAGCCTGTAAAAAAATGCGTAGGTATGTATCAATTTGCCTCGCTGTCACAACTGTATGACATGTAAAAAACGCATATAGCTATGGCCCCACCACCAGTGTATGCGTGCACACAAATATTGGACAGCGCCACGGTGGCTGGGTCAGCACTAACGATAAGAGCACCCCATGATGCTGCCATTGGAGGTTGGTCTCCTCCTGTCTAGGCTCCATGCATGGAGCCTGGACAGGAGGAGACCAAATTGTGGGTTATGGGAATGGTACAAAATTCGTGGAGAGTTAGTGGTTTCGTTGTTAGCCGGGAGTGGAACTGAACACAGGAGATTCTATCGCAAGAATACCACTCTCCCTAAATGTAATCAATGACGCTTTTATTCCTGGGTAATTCAATTATTTATGATTTACGGTATTGTTTGTGGACGGTAAAAACCTATTTTTTAAAATAATTGTTAAGATTATCAACTACATGGAGATAAGTACTGTCGTTTAATCCGAGACTAAACAACGAATATATAGGTCTCAGTATGTATTCTGCAAATTCAAGTTAACGCTCTCGAAGAATATTCTGCCGCAAATAGTAGAGATGGTTGGCAACAGAAAAGCTCCTTATAGAATCGGGGTTGCTGATATAGCATCACTCTTCGGTGGTACTTCTTAGGATTGAGCTGGGTCATCATCGGGGTAATTGCGATTGAAATTTAAAAAAAATTCGTGTTAGTGTAGACTATCAACAGAATTTTTTGTCGAAGTATCAAGTAACGGGATCTACCCGGCTGGCAGAAAGTGGCGCAAAATTAGAACCTTGCAAGCGTGTTTTCTAAGAAGATTCAGTGCTTGATCCTCCCATTTTTCCCAATACGAGCATAACCGGTATGGTCGGCAAGCCGGTAAGCAACACAAGAGAATCCGCTCAGTTTCATTATAAGTAACAAATGTATTCACTCTCGGTACACCGAATAATGCCACCCGTTTTTCGTTAGCCATTTTTTTTCTTTTGACCTCTGCTGGGCCCTTTGTCGAGCAGCCTGGAACCGCGCACCGCTTGCCCATCGCAAGGAATTTTTGGCTTATCTGCGAATCCCGTTCTCTATGTGGTGTCACGTCTCTAAACAATCGATAATCTCAACTATTTAAAAAAATAGGTTTTTAGCGTCCACAAACAATACCGTGAATAAAAAATGATTGAATTGCCCGGGAATCAAAGCGTCATTGATTACATTTAGGGAGAATTGTATTCTTGCGATAGAATCTGATGTGTTCCGCGCCACTCCCGGCTAACAACGAAACCACTAACTCTCCACGATTTTATGCCCGTTTTCTCAGTATGCTGCCATTGGAGTGCTACGTCCCAAGGTGGAGAAGAGAGTGTAGCTCCGTCGATAATTCGATGTGCGCGCGATATTTGAGTTGCTTTGCGCTATTCGAGTGGACGTGAGCTCGCCGCCTGGGACTTACTTGTGTTCAATATACCAATTCAACGATTTAGGATTAATCGTCGAGGTTGATTTCTCTTCGAATACGTTATTTATTGATGATGTTTCCCAAACTTCTCGGTGTTGACCCGTGAGAAATGAATTTCTTGGGAAATTATTGATTTGCAACACCAACAATTCACGTACACTTAACAAACAACTGTTACTTTATTCGACTTTCAATATATAACTTTGAAATTACAACACAAAATTTGCACTTATAATGTTTCGTAGAGAGACTGGGATTTTACTCCCTTAAGATATTGACTGTTTCGAGGTTAGAACTATTCTGATTCTCCTCTCAAAGGAGGTTGACGATTTCGCTTTGGTTCGGGCGGAGTTACAAAAATTCGATAGGTTTGATTGGTCTAATTCATTAGCGAGACTCGCTCGTTTCTGTGGTGGGGTTGTTTCGAAGACGCCGGGGTGGCGTGAGATCATCGCCTCGTGGGTGACGCTCGTGAGAAAGGAAGTAGAGTTTCAAATTATAATTCGTAGAATGATTACAGAGTTTGTTTATAACTAGGTTTTCGAGCGGCGGTATCGGGCAAGGCGTCTGTTGGAACGTAATGTGAATAAAGAAAGTACAGAAAAGATTGTTGATCTGGATATTTATAAATTGAAGTGTGGTCCGCCTTGCGCTTAAGAGTAAATAATTTTATTGTTACTAAGGTTTTTATTATTGCTGGTTGTATATAAGAGTTACAGAGATATACAGAGTATACAGAGATTATTCGTTGGGAGAGTGTTTGTGAGGATAAGGAGCGTTTCTTGTTGCATTGCGCGACTGTTTCTGTAAATAAATTGAGTTTTGGCGTTCCGAATGTTTGAGAAATAATTTATAAAGTATTCTGGGAAATCGTGATTTCGAATCTGGAGTGAAAATGTTGGTTGTTTCTTAGATATAGTTTTATAAACGCGATGATATAAGATGATAATAAGAAAAAAGATGTACATAACATTTGAATTTTACCGGCAGGTGTAATATACAGATCGCCAAACGCCATTTCAAACCGGAATCCCCCGCCACCTGTCGTGCTCATTGACAGATGTCGTCAGATGGCATCACGTTCTACCTTATAAAAGTTGTCCACGGATGGTGTCACTTATCATGTGGATTCGCCCATCGAATCCCCTAGTATTAAATAGCTTATACTTCCTACCACACGGCAGCACTCGACGGGTACCCCCTTCTGGGTTCCCCGACGCTAAGCCTCTAGCGATAAGACTTCGATAAAAACTCGCGCGCTGCGCTCCGGAGTGTCTTTACTTCGCTCGAAATTTGAAATTAAAACATAGATCTGTATTTTTAATAAAAGTTTCTAAAGTAAATGTAACAAATTACGATTTTTACTATTTACCCCGTGACAAATTTGGCGATCCTGCCAGGATAGTAATTCAACGATTACGATCAAAAGAATACTATCTTGTGACGAATCCGGGAACTCTGCGGACTCCTGCATAAATACACGGAAACTTTTGAGAAACTTCGGTATAATCCTACACGTTGAATTTAGTAGCCGTTGTTACGAAAGGATTTGAAAAAAAGGAAAATATAACGTTAAATCGGACCATGTTCCGATCCCTGAACGCCTACTGAAGAAGAAAGAAACAGACGTCACCAAGCAGAGCTTGCACCGCTGACATCCCGATTCCAATCGTCGCAGCAGCGGCAGCAATAGTTCGAGACGATTCCAAAGTACTACGGTGCACCAGGACATCGCTCGACCGGCTGCAACGCATCAGTTTCAATTTCACGTAAGAATTTGACCCGTAGGACTAGATCCGCGAACCCATATCCTTCGTTAACAAAAATCAACACTCTACTCTGAATTATTGGGCAAGTTTGTAGCAACTTACCTCTCAATAACAGAGCTAAACTGTAATATTTTTTAATGAATTGATATTTAAATTTTTTATTTTTATATTTTAAACAAAGTGTAATTCGATAAATTTGTCAAATCGCTTTGTCGGCCGCGTTCGGCCTGAGTTCTTACTTATCTTTTTTTTTTTTATTCCGAGGGAGACAGCGGCTTATGTCTCGACAAGTTGTCCGTTCTGCTTCGTAATTAGAACTGATATCGATTTCGAACCGAACGGAATCGATCAAATGATTTTATCCCCTCCTCGCATCGTACTCGGTATACACATGCTCATACATATCCGTATATTTACGTACATACATACACATAGATAGATATATATATACGGTAACGCAATACTCATAGGAACATTGGAGCGATAGAAGAATCTCTTCACAAAACCAAATAAAGGCCGGAGGCAAGGCTATCACCAACCACGGTCCACCATAATAATTCCTACGGTCAACCGCGTCGCGATTACACACCGGTAACACCCGTGAACGATAGTCTAAGTACACTTGAATAACCCGCGAATTTATGATTAAGGGTCTCTTGGGGTACCACTAGGGTGAATAATTTAACGAATACGCTGGCATTCCACGAGTATAGAACTCGGAAGCAGCATTTTTCTACCGAGGAAAGCGACAAGACTGACGAAGACACTACCGACAATAGACGTACCATTCCCTATATCACTCCTAAAATGTCAAATTCAAGAATAAATTCTCCTACTCGAACATCAGAAAATTCTTTTCTCAATAAAATCATGGAAACTATCAAGGCTCAAGGAATTCTCGCAGAAGAAAGATATCAGCAAATCGCCGACAAATTAACAACGACCGACCAACGTTTTGAAATAGCCAATCAAGAAAATCAAAACCGTCTACGCGATATAAAAGAACTCGCGAGACACATGAAGATACTCGCCACCGAAGACGAGGAACAAAGCGATGATGAGGTCGCATTACCAATCGATCGCGAAATTCGAACCGCGCGCACCTCGCGACAGAACTCACGTTCTCATACTCCCGAGTCCCTGTCGCCAGAACGCGCTCTATACGATGAGCCACCCGCGCAAGCCGCTCAGCCTAGACCAGACCGACGATATGATAATACTATAAACAATGCCACGTTCCCAGCCAAGGAAATTATACATACCATTGAAGTACTTCGAGGAAAAGATGACGTGGGAACCAAAGACTTTATTCGTAGCGTTCGACGAGCCAGGGAACGTTGTTCTCAACCCGAGTTATTACTCGATTTCGTATTAGCTGAAAAAGTTCAAGACAATGCTAAACGTGCGATAAGATATATTCGTATTGAATCTTATGAGGAGTTGTACGATGCTCTCAAAAAGAATGTAGCGGTAACAACTTTCATTGAAACCGCTCGTTCATGTGTTGACAACGTTCGTCAACAACAAACAGAAAATGTGCAAGCATACACGCTGCGTTTCCGTCAATCTTTGAACGAATTAAAATACGCGATTCAAAGTGAACATTCAAGCACACGTCACCGTACTATGGCGATGCAGATTGAGGAAAAGGCAGCAACCAAACGAGATGTTATGAATCTACGAGAGGAGATCGGATCGCAGGTTCGCACCCAACTACCGCATGATGTCAACGCAGCCTACCAAGAAGCACTCGAAGCTGAATGCTGGATCAGAGAAAAACAAAGCAAAGGACGCGCCACTCATTCATCTGAGCAACAACGAACTCCAGCACGCGCATCCAATCATTCTATGGTCGCCGCCGATCGAATGAAACTATTCTGTAACGGGTGTAAACGAATCGGCCATACTGAGGAAAAATGTTATACAAAAAATCATCAGGCTCAAAATTTTCAACGGGCCGGCAACCAAAAGAGATCTTCGCAAAACAACCAGGTGCGAATGACGATGATAGATCAGAACGAGGAAAAAACCAGCGAACAGGAGGAAAACCAACCAATCAAGCAAGAAGAGACAGAGTATCAACAGTATCTGGAAGACTGCAATCAATCGCCATCCGATTGTAGGGAACAAGCAGAACAGGTAGATTGTTAACTGACAGTGGATCTTCAATCAATCTCATTAAGAAGGGACTCATTTCCCCGGAACATAGTGTACAAAGGGTAGCGGGAACTTTCACCATGGGAAGAGATAAATATGAGACCGAGGAAAGGACAAATTTATACTTTCAAGAAAAACGACACATTTTCCATATAGTACCGGATAGTTTTCCCATGCCGGAGGATGGGTTACTCGGCCTACCTTTCCTGCACGCATACGATTATTGCTTAACCAGGGATGTACTGCAACTCGACAAAAACAAATACCCGTTACAAACAAATGAGATTTATGTGCCTGCTAACAGCGTCGCCAGAATCATAGTACCTGTAGCGCAACCGTCAGGTGACCTCCTAATCGAAAACATCAAAGGAATACCCGACGCTATATATCACGTTCGCAAAGGAGAAATAAAAATACCTATCCACAACGAAGAAGCAACCCCAATAAAAATCACAATTGATAAAATACAGGGAACGCCTACAAACATTCCACAAGAAAAAATATTCACACTGACACCTGCCGAGTTAAATAAACGTTTACAGCTTTTTAGAGATCACACAAGATTGGGACACATCGAACGCACTCATCAAGAGTCTATATCCAGGATTGTTCTGGCATATCATGAAATTTTCACATTCGAAGGAGACCCGCTTCCGTGCACGAGCCTTGCACATCATCAAATAGTTCTCACCGACAATAAAGCCATCAACAACGCATCTTACTGACCGCCAGGATGTCATAAGGCCGAAATCTCTCGACAAATAATAGAAATGCTTAATAAACGTGTCATCAGATATTCTAAGACCCCGTACAATTCACCAATTTGGGTGGTTCCAAAGAAGAATGACGCCTCTGGAGAAAAAAATGGAGAATTGTAATCGATTATCGAAAATTAAACGAAAAAACAGATCAAGACGCTTACCCGTTACCAGTGATCAACGATATCTTGGATCATTTGGGGAAAGCTAAGTTTTTCTCAGCACTGGACCTGAGTTCTGGTTTTCATCAAGTTCCTATGGAGGAATCATCAAAAAAATACACAGCATTTTCCACACCTGAAGGACATTTCGAATACGAGCGAATGCCTTTTGGACTAAACAACGCTCCAGCTACATTTCAACGGATGATGGACACAGCTCTTAGAGGATTGGTCGGAAGGGTTTGTATCGTTTACCTCGACGACATCATTGTTTTCGGATCATCATTGCAGGAGCACAAAGAGAATTTGGTGATTTTGTTCGAACGACTGAAACAAACGGGATTGAAACTCCAGCCAGACAAATGCGAGTTCTTGATGCCTGAGCTCGAATATCTTGGGCATGTTATCACTAACGAAGGAGTTAAACCCAATACAAATAAATTGGAGGCTGTTAGAAACTTTAGAACTCCGTCAACACCAACTGAAGTCAAATCCTTCCTGGGTCTCGCCGGATACTACCGGAAGTTCATGAAGAGTTTCTCGACGATCGCAAAACCTCTCACTGACCTAACAAAGAAAGATCATATTTTTGACTGGACTCCGAATTGTCAAAAATCCTTCGACAATTTAAAAAACATGCTGTGTGCGGCACCAGTATTAAAATACCGCGACTTTACAAAGGAATTCACGTTGACCACTGATGCGTCAAACGTGGGAATCGGTGCTGTGCTGTCGCAAGAAGGACACCCATGTTGCTACATATCCCGAACACTTAACAAACCCGAAGTTAACTATAATACGTCGGAGAATTGCTCGCGGTGGTTTGGGCATGTAAAAGGTTTCGACAGTATCTACTGGGACGAAAATTTACTATTCAAACGGACCACAAAGCTTTGCAATGGCTTGTTAACGTAAAAGATCAATCGTCGAGATTGTTGCGATGGAGACTGCGCTTGGAAGAGTATGACCACAAGATCGAATACAAAAAAGGCTCAGAAAATAGAGCAGCTGACGCGTTGTCTAGAGTTTTCGTGACCACCGAAAGTGAAACTGAAGACGATTCACGCACCGCGTTACTTGAACACTATAAACAATGGGTTTCCAACAGTAAATCGCCCGCTAAGTACGTGGTCAAGCCAAATGCAATTGGAAAACATTGGATAAAGATAATTAAGACACCAGAGAGACTAACTAACGACGAAACGCTTCTACCGGACTACGAGGAGCAGCAATGGTTGAGCATTGTAACGAATCTTGCACTGCACACTCTTTCACCAAAAATTACCACAATACGATTTCATTTCTGTGATCCACAGTTCACCGCAACAGACAAACTACGACTCCGTCATATTTGCGATTATGTTTCGCACGAGGTGATCCCAGATTATAAATTAATCATTTGCTATACAGACAAAACCGAACTAACGCCAGAAGAAAGGGAATAGATTATCAGAGAGGCACACGGTTCCCCAGCTAGCCAACACTTTGGCGAAAATAAAACCCTTGATAGCATCAAAAAGATTGCACAGTGGAAGGGAATCGAGGAGGATATCATACAGTTTGTTAAAAGTTGTGAAATTTGCCAACGACATAAGTTAACGCGTATACGACCACGTTCGGAAGCAGTGTTTCCTGATACTGCACTCGAACCAAATGATATAATAGCTATGGATATTTTTGGACCTCTACCCCTCTCCAGCAAAAACAACAAATACATCTTAAGTATCCAGGATACACTAACGAAGTATCTGGCACTGATGCCTCTAGCCAGAACAGATGGCGAAACCATCATCGACCAGTTATTCGAACACTTTATCTATATATTTGGCGCGCCGAAAAGTGTACTCACGGATCAAGGTACAAACTTTGTATCCAACCTTATGCAAGACTTTGAGAATCTCTTTCAAATCAACCACGTGAAAACTACAGCGTTTCACCCACAAGGGAACGGGTCGCTCGAAAGAACGTACGCTGTAATAAAAGACCTTATCAAAACAACAATGGATAAAACTTCTACTAACTGGGATGAAAATTTAAAATTTATCACTCTGGCTTACAACACATCTAAACACGAGAGTCTTGACCAAACCCCTTTCGAGCTCACCTTTGGACGGCACGCCAACTTGCCCTCTATCCTAGGAACCACTTCTCTCCTTACACACCATGATCTTGTCAACGCATGGAAAAAACGGCACAATCATTACTTCGAACGGGCAAGAAATAGACTGTCGCAAGCGAAGGTTAAGCATAAAGAAATTCACGACTCTAAAATAGCTATAGTAATGCCAGTCTTTAAACCTGGTGACATGGTTATGGTTCACAACGACCACAAACAATATAAGCTCTCTCCGGAATGGACTGGACCTTTTGAAATAAGATCAGAATTATGAAACAACAATTATAAAATATTAATCAACAGCAAGGAAATAAATATACACGTAAATCGATTGAAGCCCTATTTTAAACGTTCAATGCTTATCACAGGATGAGAGCGAGGGAGCTCGCGGTCATCTTTATCGCCATCACAGCCATTGGTAGTGAATTGACAACAACTTCGTTAAAGGGATCAACAATATATTCAGAACATATTGGGACAGTGCAAATCTTGAAAATTATAAACTTCTTGTTAGGACCTTGAATAATCAGACAAAGGAAATTTTCTTGAGTAACCAGTTAACTATTTGTACCTTAATCTTGGATGAACTAAATACCGACATCAACATGATACTCGATGCTGTGAGTGGCGGGAAAAATGGAATAATCCACTCCCAACTGCTGACTCCTACCATCCTGAAGAATAGTATAGCTGAATTTGAAAAAACCTATCATACCAACTATCCAATCGCAAACATTGAAACAAACTATGGACACATAATAGACATTTCTGAAGTAACTGTACAGATACGAAAAATGAGGCTAGTATATGTACTCAGAATTCCGCTTCCCAAAATGGAAGATTGGAGGTTGATTAGATTTATCCCTATACCCTACAAAACCAATGGTCATTTTTTGGGACTGTTACCGCCAAATAAGTACTTACTATTAAGTACCCCGATTGTCTCATATATTCCAATAGGTAACATCTCGCCATTTTTTATAAAAACCTTAACGTACATACCATTAACCGATAGAAAAGGATATATAATAATTCCAAGTGAAACAATCGAAATCCAATGACTTTCTGATGGAAAGTCTTCTCAGTTTGATATAAGCGATCCTATTCTCATTACATCCACAAACGATTGCACCCTCATTACAAATGGGGCTCTGATGAAACTATATCGCTCGGGTGAGATTCGTCGCGACTTCACATACAACAAAACCATCGAGTTTCCCTTTGATGTCATTGATCTGCATTTGTTCAATGATAAATTAATACCTCTCCAAAATGAAATCCATCCACAAGTAATGAAAAATATCGGACTGAAGCTCGAAGACGTCGAAAGTTCCTTGAATAGGGTCAGACAGGATCGACGTACAAAAACATGGAGAGAGACTGTGTCAAAAACATTAACGTGTTTAGGCTATGTGAGCATGGCAATAGTTGGCTTAGGATTAATATATAAGTGTGGAATACTTGGCCTGTTATCTCCATGTATGCCCAGCATCTGTATAAGTCTGTTTTGCCTACATAATACCATCAACAATAGAGACCAAACCCCTGTTGTGCGATATGCGAGGGAAGAATTTCCGGAAGCTGGACATGAGCCCGAAGCCCGAAGACGGCACTTGCATTCTAACGACAGCATAACACCAAGTGAAAAATTACGCCTTTCAGGTGTAAGGCGAATCTAGAAGGGGGAGTGTAATATACAGATCGCCAAACGCCATTTCAAACCGGAATCCCCCGCCACCTGTCGTGCTCATTGACAGGTGTCGTCAGATGGCATCACGCTCTACCTTATTGTGGATACCGCCTTAAGGGGTCACGTACAGTTAGAATTTTCAAAAAATCGATTTTTTTACATTTTCTAAAAGTAGCACATTTGAAAAGTATTCTGTGAAAATTTTAGACGAATCCGACTGTTGGGTATGGAGATATGTAACTTTGAACGGAGCCGTCTCCGGCGCACCAAAGTAGGAAGGTAGCGGCAGCTGCGCGCTCGACCTTCTGAGGCCGGTCAGTGCCTCTATTGTGACCTATACACACATATATATATTATTATATATATAAGAAAATGTACCTTTGAAAATTATATATATATTCCAAGGTACATTTTCGAAAAATTGCTGCTTTGAAGCAGTTTGCTGTGAGACGTAGAGCTGTGCGCACGTTATATTTCTCTGGGCATACAACAGTATTAAATTCGATAAAAATGGATAAAAAAGTTTCAAGAGAAGTGAGGAAGTCTCGAACAGTTTATAAGTCGAGATCCCGGAAAAGAAAACAGGTTTTCAATCCGAAAACTGCAGAGATAGATGATGGCGGAGCGAGTACGTCTGCGAAAAAACTGAAAACTTCGCCAAGGAAGAGGATTCTATTCGAGTTGCGACAGCTGCCCGACGATCAACACAGAATACTCGAGAGGCCAGAATAATGCGACGAAGGCTCAAAATTACCGCTCGGGCAGCTGACAAAGAGAAAGAAGGGACCGTTTATGGTGCTGGAATAGACGATTCACTGTAAGTCCCGACATAAATTTTTCTTCTGCATGTAAATCGTACTGAAAACTTTGAATGCGTTTTTCTCGAAACTATGTTTTTGAACACGGTGATCACTGTACCTCGGAAACGGCTTTACCGATCGACTTGAAATTTTGCTCACTTTTTCTAGACATAATTGTCCTCCGGATGAACGAAGGATTTTTCTATGCGATTATTTTTTTTTTTATAGCTGAAAATGTGAGCAAAATTTGGGTCGAAAACACAACTTTGACTTCCAACATCCACCATTTTGTGAAAAATCATAAAATTTTCAAATCCTTCGATCAACCGGAGCATTATGTCATTAACTAATGATCCCTACTTTTATTTTGATTTCAGACGATCCGGTGACGAGCTGCACTGATCACCGCGGAGGACCTTTTTTTGGGACCCCTACGTTACGTGCGGTTATGGAAAAATTTCTGCATATTTTGCAATGAAAAAATTGTATTATTTACTTAAAATATATGTCTTTTGTATGGAAAAAGATTTACGATTAATTATTTAAATGTGTCCCCAAAAAAAATTCGCAAAAAACCCCTTTTTTTCGAAGTCCTAACTGTACGTGACCCCTTAAATAAAGGTAGGCCCACAACATCGAATTCCGATAGTCTCACCAACAACGCGACGAACCAATCGGAGGAGTGGACATCGAAGGATGGGAGCCCACGTGCTCTACGTAGCGATCCGCGGCCGCTACGTTTCTGCCTGGACTCTCCAACGATAGTTCTCCACGAGACACGGCATAAGTTGCACGCGAACACGAATCTACGATTTATATATATTGAGCTCAATAAAACCTTTTTTCTATTCTTGATACCTAACCATAGTGGAGACTTATTTTATTATACGACGAAACGCTGGACATAAGCGTCTATATCCCTACATTATTGTAGAGGCACACTCACCGTCGGTATAAGCACCGCCGACCCCGTCAACGCCGAGAAGCAGGTAGTTCGCCTTCGCCACAGATGTGGCGCTGTGATGCTCTTCTATATATAAGTTGTCCTACCTTATATTCTTGTACTTTTGATAACTAACCTACTGTTTCCTTTTTTCCCGCTAAAATAATAAGAGAGAATCGTCTAGAGTGGTTTAGAATAAAGGTTTTCTTACTTAAAAGAAGTGGCGACAAGAGCACTACATTATAAAAGTTGTCCAGGGATGGTGTCACTTATCATGTGGATTCGCCCATCGAATCCCCTAGTATTAAATAGCTTATACTTCCTACCACACGGCAGCACTCGACGGGTACCCCCTTCTGAGGTGCGATTCTGTAGCTCATTGCGCCGATCGCTATCGTAGCGCCAGCCTATAGCAAGCTAGCTATTGGAGCATGCATAGCTCACTATTGGCTGGCGTTACGATAGCGACAGGCGCAATGAGCTACAGAATCGCACCTCTGGATTCCTTTACGCTAAGCCTCTAGCGATAAGACTTTGATAAAAACCCGCGCGCTGCACGCCGAAGTGTCTGTACTTCGCTCGAAATTTGAAATTAAAACATAGATCTGTATTTTTAATAAAAGTTTCTAAAGTAAATGTAACAAATTACGATTTTTACTATTTACCCCGTGACACAGGCTACATTGCTTTGAAGGTAGATAAGGTAATGTTCTAATTTATCGACCGGAGGTGCGCATTACCTATGTTGGGACGTAACAGAAGTTTAGTCTCCTCCTGTCTAGGCTCCATGGCCCCATGTTCCGTATATAATGAACTTATAAAAAAATCGGTTAACCTTTGTTATTCCAGAATAGAACTTAATTTTATTCTCCCGGACTAATATTAGAGACGGCAGAGCGTCGTGTTTGTGCGACCCCGCCTACGGGGCGTATACAATCCCGAATGACGTCACAAATCGACCGCTGCGACACCAAGTGGCAGTTTCTGGCGGAAAAAACTGCTCGAATCAATAGGTTTGTTCTTTTTCGGCGAACTCCCCAGAAATCCCTGCACTAATTCAATAAATATAGGTATATAGTACCCCCGTGAAGTTGGCCGGACAACTTGCACTTTATTAATTGACTTTTTTTATATCGTTAGGTGGTCGTTAGGTAGTGTTAGGTAGTCTAATTAAAACGTTAGGTAGTCAATAGTTTTTTCAAAAAAAAATAATTAAAAATGTATGTGAAGTTGGCCGAATTTTTTTTTTTCCCTTTATTTATCTTTTCAAGATGCTCAAATGATGCGTAATCGTTAGGTGGTCTCGAATATACTAATTAAAACGTTAGGTAGTCAACCATATCCTTGCAAATCCACAAAACAATTTTGCGAATGATGCATGCGCAACGGCTAATGTGCACCTGTGTGAACTTAGCCAGTCGACTGACAATTGCGATCTTTGCCCGTACGCTTCGATACGGCGCGCCATGCCGCCATCTCGAGAATCACACACTCGTGCACACGGATCAAGAGTCATATCAGTGCGGTTACCGTTATCAGTCTTTCAGACAGAAAAAATTGTCGAAAAGGCATTGCAATCTCTATTACAATCCAACTACGTACCACCACCTCCACAGAAGAAGACACATCGGTGGCCCGAGTGCGAGTGCATAAGGGAAATTTCATACGTCATATGGCAGTGCACGGTCCTGAATCGTCGTTGAGGAAGAAACAGCCAGCCCTCAAAATGGGCCGACGAAAGAAAATTCAGATTATCGATGGTCAGAGAGTCGAGGTCATAATTGGTGAGTGATAAAAAAAAAGAAAAAAATATCCTGCACCTCATAACTCAATTGCTCACAGATTTTGTGTTGACGCTTTTTCGATTCAGGGAATTTGTCTCAATCCGAATTTTTGTTATTTTTGGAGCATTCATTACACGTTACCAAGAAATTGGTAATTGAATTAGTAGTAGTATCATTTATTTGTACGGAGGCTTGCGCCTGTTACAAAGAGAATCGATGGGTATACAGACGATTATAAATGTTTAAGGCATACATTATAAGTTATGATTAAAAGTTATTTCAGCGATAAAACGTACTTAGAATTAGGTTTATATTTTAGGATCAACTAATATGATATCTTCGATTCCTAAGGCGAATGCGCTCATTTTGCATGCAGCGACTGCGAACATGGCCATGTTTGGGATTGATGGATGTCGTTGCGAATAAGAATGGTGACCTCATGATGCAGGATCCTCTCAGCCAAGAGAGCGGACACGTCGTAACAGCTGTTCAAATTGGCAATAGGGATGAAGAGGAGGAAAAAGAGGAAGAGGAGGAGGCCCTTGGGATGAAAGAATTAAAGAGCGATTCGAATGTTGGACAATAGTTGAAAAATTTGAGTCAATCGACACGAGTCGATCCTTTACTTCAAAAAGAAATGGAGACGTACTTTCATTTCGACGACGTAAGTGTTACCATAATTAATTTGAAAAAAAATTTAATTTAAAATCCTTGCAAATTGTAAATGTGTACTCTCCTATCTTCATCTAGATTTTACAAACCTATTTTTATGAGATAGTACGAAAAATAAAATGAAGGCTGTCTCACAAACGAAGCTTTGTGAACTATGGATCAAGAGATAGAAGCAATTTGCAAATTTACAATCGGCAAGGTTTCGTAATTTAATCAAACCATATGCTGTTGAGCACACTTATGGACACATAATATTTTTGACGTTCATATTGTGACAGATCATTGTGCGTTATTAAATTTCAACCAGTTAATCAATTGTTGTGAAACTGTAATGTACTAATTTAGTGATTAAATTAATTGCATTAATAATATTAGCAAAATATTTTGCAAATTTTGCGAGTGAAAGCGTTTTGTGCATTTTTTTAAAATTAAACATTTCATCAAATCTTAACCTTTTTCAGTCAGTCTGAGGCTATGATGTTGAAACTTCAGTTTTATCGGCACATCGACAACATAATCTTTAAGCCTGCCAATGGTGCCAAGAGATTCTTGAATTATTGGTATATAATGGGACATCGGTGCATTGGTTATCTGTACGGGAAATACAAGATTCTTTCTACCGTTTCTCATAGTATACGGACTGGTACAGCTGTTTTTCACAATCTATTATAGGTCAGTGTTAAAAAAAAAGTTCGTTTGTCCATGATGAAATTATCTGTTTTCCATTTGAAAAATCGTTTGTACATGTTTGAACGAAGAAATTAGTGCCATGTGTCGACACCGTGCAGTCACGTGTGGCTGCATGTGACATAACAATGATGGTACACTGTGCAAGCATTCTGTGGCGATACTGGAACTGCACAGTGGCTGTAGGTTGCGCAGTCAGTTTTGGAGCTACACAGTGTATCATCTTCGTATCGTTTCATGCTTCGTATGGTTATGGAGGAGGACTCGCTTTTCTATCTGGGTGAGTTTATTCCAATAAATGCATAGACATATTTTTACCCAGCTTTTGTAAAGTTCGCATTCATATTTATATCGCAGATGAAACACGTTGGAAACATCAAACATCATTATTTCTCATCGCAGAGGAGTATAATGGCTAAAAATTTTCAAACTCAGGATCTCCATCCATATCGTTTTTTGGATCTCCATCCGATAGATCGCTTGGCGGGAAAATCGTTACTGCTTGTATAACCAGTGGTGATAAAACTTTGATACACATAGTGCTGTGCCAAGTTTCAACACATCGTATGATGGTGCCGGTATGCAATGGATGGCTCATACCCACATACACGGAAGCTGGTATTATATTACCGGCACAAAGCCGTACGTGCCGGTCGTCTTATACAAGGTGAATATCATATTTGAACAATTTATCTTTAATTATTATTAGTTTATTGAGAACATGTAAAACCTTTACGAGATGTCATTTCTACTCTAAATCTGTTTTTTCGAATTTCTGGCGAGTATCCTGAGATTTTGGGGAAAGAAAGCAATATATTCCGAATTGTAAAATTAATAAATGTAGTTAAAAATAAAGATTATGCTTCTTTGAAAAATCTCAATCCGGTATCTTCAGAAAGATTCGATAACAGTTTTTTTTACCTAGTGTGGTTCTCAAGGGTTACACAACAAAATGGAAAAATTCATTATGCAATATTCGCAGAATTTTTGAGCATCGAAATATCTGACAATAATATTAGTGAAGGTTTGCATATTTTTGGCTAAAATTGAGGTTATGTACGCCGCCTATTTCCGAAAAATTGATGATAGGAGAATTTCGCTACTCTCAATTTTGGCAAAAACAAAAATTCAACTTTTTTTTTGTTTGGGTCTACACGAAAGCGTTTTTTGATAGTACTTTGATGTCTATATAAAAACACACAAACTTTTAGTAACGTTGTTATGAGTAGCTAGATTAATGAATTATAGGAAAGTCGCGGGAATTAGATGCCTTAGAAGCAAGGCCGTTTGGCCCATTTCAGTTTCAGTTTCAGAAAGGGTTAGACTCTTTCAAAAGTCGAGCTCACAATCATTTTTAGCTGCAATTCTGTATTAACGCACAATAAGATCGCGAACGAGTCGCGAGGTGCTGCCACCACCACGAATTCGCTACATTGTTGCATTTTTGGTCCCGCGTGTTTATTTTTCTTTCGTGAAGTGAAACGACGTACGATATTTCGTGTTCTCTTTTACATATTCAGTAAGTAATCACGGGGTTCTTTATTCAAAAGTTCGCACATTAAGTTTTAACCCATCAAAATAAGACCTCGAAAAACAAATATTTCTTTCAATACTGCAGATCTTTCGCGCAAATAAAGCCATGGGTCTATTTTTATTTCGTACCATTATTTCTTGTGTTAAATATAACCCTATTTTTAAACGTGAATTTTTTCTTCAGATGTTCATTCATTTTACGTACAGTAGTATCATATATTCTTCGACAGAACTAAAAAATCTTTGGTTCTTTGTTCGCCATGAATTGAAGTTTGATAGGTTAATTTGTTTTTATTGCTGAACTCTGCGTTTCCATTTTTTCAAACGAATTATTATCGTATATAAAGTCCGAAGATTTATTCTGTATCCCATAGAAAATAACCAGAACTAAGCTGATTTTTTAGGCCCAACAATGTTTGCTTCTTCAATCATTGAAGTGAAAAAATGGCTTTATAAGATTTTTTAAGACAGTACAAAAAATATATTATTTTCGGATTATTTAAAAACAATTTTTTTTTGTTTCAATAAGATATAGTGCAGTAGAAGAATTGTATACATTTATGATTTGCATATCATCTTAAGTGCTAACATCGATAGCTAAGACAAAATTGAGGAAACGTTGCGTTGAGAATGTGCAAAAATTATGGGAAAGTAATGTGCAGAATTTAAATTTCCCCTACTTATCATATTTTAGATATATTGAGATTCTTATAAGAAAGCGATCGAATGTATATGAAAGCTATATATATGCATAATATTTTTTCAGAAAAATATCGGATATAATGCCACGTCCTCCGTCTGTTTCGGTAACAGAAGCTGTAACTGCGATCAAGACACATATGCAATACTTTGTTACGAACGATGTACCACCTTACACCTCTCAGGTATGGCGAGATATAAGTGCGGCGCTAAAAGGGAAATGGAGTGCACATAACGTATATACATATGTACGGGAAGATCGTCGCTCGATTCTGTCGATTGCTCGAGAAGACATGAGGGTAGAAATCGGTGCGCCCGAAATGCCTTCATATGACTTGAGCTTAGACGAGGATTTCTCAATAAACAATTCAGTCGCCTCCCATGAATCACTGACAAATTCGCGTTTCGAAGATCCGAACGATAAAGGAAAAATAGAGACATTCGACTTGCTCATAACTCAAGACGATTGGGACAAGATCAAGCCAAGAAATAAGATTAAATGCAAAGACCGCGAAAACTGATATTGACACCAAGAGTTTGGACAAATGTCGTGTACGAGGCGTTTTGGAAACAGTATCGCTTGCCATGCGCAATCATGTTCAAACGGGCTGATGTAACTCTGACACCGGATAACACGTATAACTTGAAACTTCAAGGAATCTGTTCTGACAAGGAGTGCTTAAACCCTTTTATTGGCACAGCCGAAGTACACCAGGACAATCAGGGATTTACTATGAAAGTTAAAACACGAGACACTCGATATACTACGCATAACCAAGTGAAGCGGCCACTTAATGGAGAGCGACGAAAAAAAATGCGAGACGAAATGATAGGAGAAGGTTGTGCTGTTTGGAAAAAACGGAAAGCTCGTGAAATTATGAAACCTGGAGACATCGAGCCTGCTTGTATTCCGAACGACGACGTATGTCGTCAGGCAAAAATGGAAGGTGTCAACGCAAAAATTGGTGTGAAGCGAGAGGACGCACGAGATATAATCAAAGCGATCGAGCAGTTATCACAAACGAAAGAGTTTAATGGCATAATCCGGCACATTAGTTCCATGCCGTTTCTTACAATTTATTGTTCTGCTGCTCAAATGAATGCGTATAACGAGTATTGTCGCTTGCCAAATAACTTTGCAACCATTAGTTTGGACGCGACTGGGAGCCTTGTAAAAAAATTGGACCGTCCAGATGGCCTAAAAGGCGGACATATTTTCCTCTATTCGATTGTTATTAACTTCGAAAAAAAAACCTTGGCTGTGCATCAAATGCTTTCGGCGACGCAGGAGACGGAGTTCGTCGTACTATGGCTGTGGCAATGGCTACGAATGGGAGCTACAAGACCAAAATCGGCCGTATGTGATTATTCACGTACCCTACTATTGGCTTTGTGTACCGTATTGAACAGTCAATCAACAAAGCAATATGTTAATATATGTTTTGCTATCGCAACGGGTCGGTGTAACGAATTGCAAAAGCCTGCAACGTTCGTCAGAATAGATGTAGCACATCTTATTCACCTCGTTACTCGATGGAAATGCTTCGAGAAATCAAATCATGGCTGTATTAAAGATTTTTTCATCCGATGTGTATCCTTGATGGTGGAATGTCAAACACACACCCAGCTCGAAGAGATTTTCCTTCTTGTTTCTGTGGTGGCACTGCAGACTTACGACAATGCCGAAATCGTTGGTCTTCCAGTACGAACGGCAAAAGACGCCAGGGAGTTATTGGAAGATCACATTGCTTTACGAGAAAAAGAAGAGCAGGAACAGCTTGAAATTGAAATTGAAAAAAAGAAAAAAAAATATCAAGCGGAATTTGAAACAACGCGAAACAACGTTTACTCTGAAAATCCGTTCGATTCGGAAGCTTTAACTTTGAAAAATCCCAAGATTGTGCCGGAATGGGAAAAAGACCCGAAGACTGGTGAACCGATAGTTCAATGGGTTCGGCAGCAATTGCGGAAGGCCAAAGAGCAAAGATCTACTGGGAAAAATCTGAATCCTTTCTATCTTCCAGATTTTATTCAATCTCTATCACAATTGATGAAAGAATATCCATTATGGACTGCTGTTGCTTTGCCGGACAATACTTCTCACGCAACGTCCGCCTACGTCGAAGGATATTTTAACGACGTTAAAACAAACATGCTGCGAAAATTTCCACCACCATTGCGCGCCGATAAATTTTTAAGAATCCACGCCTTGGCTTTGAACGGAGAAACGTTGCTCTTCTCCTCGAAGATTATTAGCGCCGTAACCACAGGGCACGTGACTAATATGACGACAAAAATACCAAAGAGAATAAAAAATCTGGTTGATAAAGATTCTTCGGATCTCGGAGTTGTACCTACGCTGTTCGATACTCAAGTGATTAATAACGATTCAGATATGTGGACTCAAGAAAACTGGAAAAACAAAGCTGAAAAAAGGTTTCTGCAAGAAAATACTTCAAGTGAAGATGAATCGGTTGTTAAGAATTTCAATAACATTGAAAACGTTCAAGCAGGCCTGCTATCGTCGAACAACGATATCGCGATAAATACGGAAAAGATGGCTCTCGTAGTTGAACATTCTCCTTCATCATTGGACGATATGGTTCCGTTGGCAGCTGATATGAAAACTACTTGCGAAGAAAATACAGAATCATTTTCCGGAACACAAAACTTATTCGATCATACATACACCAAGATTCCAAACACGTCGCCGGATGTGCCGATCGATACAATGCCTGTGAAAACCGATTGTTTGACATACTCAAACGAAGGACAAACGAAAAATTCAAGGAAATATCAAAGTAAATACTTTATGTCGTTTCCGGAAATTCGGCAACAAAATTTTATCTCAAAAAAAAACGGGTTTTCGTACTCCCAAATGGGAATCTGTATCAAAAAGCGTTGAAGATCGACGGCGATACATATTTTGTAAGAAATACTTGTGGATTTGACTCAATTGTTCAGATTTTGATGACGGCAGCAACAGATTATCAATATTATGCTTTAAACCTTCGAGTATCGAACAATCGCACAGCACAACTGGTTTTGAAGATATTGAGTAAAGGAGTAGACTCCGAAGTATTTCGCGAAAGAGCTGCTATTTTAAAAACTTGGTGTCCTGTGACTCCTGATTTGGAGACGGGACATCGAATTTTATCATATACAATTGATGCAATGACTAGTATCGGAAATGTCATTGAAAATGTATTCCAATCCGCCCCTAGTGTTTATAAACATGAAAAATGTTCACGGTGTGTCGGTAGACAATATAAATATGCGTTGATGTCACCAAACCATAGTATCATTCAAAAAGAAGGTTTTGGCTCATTGGAAAAAGCGTTGGATTTCCACGAATGCATTTTCAGTGTAACATGTCGCAATCAAAATTGCAGTGGCGTATATACTTTGCATAGCATTGCGTCATTCCATCTATTTATCGAGTTAGATATTCGATCAACGACTCCGACTGGGATTGCATTCAATGGATTAAAATGCAAACTGACAGAATTCCCAATGAAACTTCGACTCCGTCAAAGTGATGAAATGTATATCGAATACTGGTGAGTTTATTAAAATAAATCATATGTATAGTTGAGTAAAATAAATAATATATAATATCTTCGTATAATCTTAATTTTTAACTTTTTACGAATATTGCGTTTTCAGTCTTGCTGGAGTAGTGGCTTTCGAAAACGAACACTTCACCGCACACTGCAGACGATCTAATGGTGCTTGGGAATGGTACAACGATTTATGGAGAAAAAAAGAGAAGTGGCCTTTGGAACACGGTATCGAACCTCATCTCGTTATATATGTTCGTGCAATAGAGTAAGACGCTCACAGAATTAAGAAAACTGGTGCATAGTTTTTTTTTAACGTTAATTGAAAATGAAAATGACATTCTTGATAAGCGATAAAAATATTATATGAAGCTCATTACATACTTTCGTGCAATAGAGCAAGATGTTGATGATTAAAACGTTAATAATTTAAGCGAAGCATATGTTATTTTATGTTAATTTAAAATTGAAAATGATATTCTTGTTAACTTGTTAAAAGTTGTAAAATATTATATGAAGCTCATTACATACTTTCGTGCAATAGAGCAAGATGTTGACGATTAAAACGTTAATAGTTTAAGCGAAGCATATGTTATTTTATGTTAATTTAAAATTGAAAATGATATTCATGTTAACTTGTTCCATATCTATATTTTCAAGCGATATTGTATGTGTCACTTTTTGTATTGCCTGATCACTACTCAGATTAATCAGAAAAAAAATTCATCTATTTCAGAAAAACGGTATTTTAAATGTCCAATGTTACATTCGTATGACTTCAGTTTATGTGAATGAAAGGTCGAATTTTTTTATGAGCTTGGAGAAAAAATTAAAAAAAAGAGGTGCCACTTTTTTTTATATCATTCACGATTGACATGAATGAGTTTATCACCATGTTATTTTGTCACTTTATTATGTACGATGCAGGATTAAAAATATATGAAACAATAATTTATACACAATGTCAAACCCTTTAATTTATCGTTCAGTGTAACGCCTAATATCCTAAGCGCTGAAAGATACATTGCGGTTGTCGTTGAACGATGTTGAAGTCTGCATGGTTGAAATGCAACGAAAATATATTTTTCTTAATAATTATTTTGAGTTAGAATAAGCTTGCGAAGAAAAAATAATCGTAAAACGTTTTTTGGGACCTCCAGTTAGAATCTGGGCCAAAAGTATTGAAAAAAGTACGAGTAAAACTATAAATAAAAAACAAAAGTATTATTTCCGTTGCGTGCCAACGATGCAAACTTCAGCATCATGTCGTTGAAGTGTCTACCGGAAATGGAATACTCGACTTGATTCAAAGTATTCATATTCAGTATTCAGTATTCAGATACAAACATTCACAATACAACGGAAAGTTGCTTTATTATTGACAGCGCATGAGAATGCGGGAGCCATCTTGATTCTTGTTTGCACCTGACAAGTCGGGCATCAAGCGTTTACGCATGCGTCGCGCATGCAGGTTTCTCAAAATTGTTTTTTGACTTTTGCAAGGATTTAGTTGACTACCTAACGTTTCAATTAGTATATTCATGACCACCTAACGATTACGCATCATTTGAGCATCTTGAAAAGATAAATAAAGGAAAAAAAAAAAATTTCGGCTAACTTCACATACATTTTTAATTATTTTTTTTTGAAAAAACTATTGACTACCTAACGTTTTAATTAGACTACCTAACACTACCTAATGACCACCTAACGATATAAAAAAAAGTCAATTAATAAAGTGCAAGTTGTCCGGCCAACTTCACGGGGGTGTATATAGTTCAGTGTATACTTATTAAACTAGTGTAGGGTTTTCTGGGGAGTTCGCCGAAAAAGAACAAACCTAAGGTTATCAACTGAACTACCCGAGTACAGAAGTTTCCAGTGTTTTCCACGATCTCTTGTTTTCAAAATTCAGTTATAAATTCTCGGTACTGTAAAACATTGGGCGTGAAGAACAATAAGGCATGATTGAAAAATGCCACAAGGAAGAAAAAAGGCTCCATTCAGTGGTAAAGCTAAAAAGCAACAGATGCAAGCTAAGAAACATCGACAGAACCATGCTATATTAGGTACGTTGATTAGTAATGTACACATAAAGGTGCCGTATATAAACCGGCTTTATTTCTGTAAAACGATATTTCGTACCATCCTCGTAATTAGATTCATATATAAGTTGGCAGGCACGATCCTGATGATCAGGATGCACCAGAAGGTTCGGATTTCTCCACAAACATTCAAAAAATAAATAAGCAACTACACGAAGACAAAGTAGGTCGTGGCAGATACGCGCTGCAATTCTTTAAAGAGTCGAAAGAAGAACTTGTTAAACGTCGAGAGGATGCCAGGAAAACAATAGAACCTATACCTTTACGAGAACAAGAGGTATCCGATGATTATTTTCCATCTGGACTCGATCTTCCTAAGAGACCGACATGGGACTTCAGCATGAGCAAGGAACAACTGGATATGAGAGAACAAAAATATTTTTCTGTTAGTCAATAGCGGCAACAATGGTTTTCCTTTAAAATCTTTTTCTCACAAAATATTTAACGAACGTTTGAAAATTTTGTTTTAAGGATTACTTGAAAAAGATGCAAGAGCTCGGCAAGATAAGTTACTTCGAGTTGAATTTGGAAACTTGGCGACAGCTTTGGAGGGTATTGGAGATGTCGGACGTATTACTTGTCATAGTGGACATTAGATATCCAGTTCTGATGTTTCCTCCCTATCTCTACCATTATGTAACGAGTGACCTGAGAAAAGATATGGTACTCGTACTTAACAAAGTTGATCTGGCACCTCCTGGTCTGGTGGTCGCGTGGCATCATCACTTCCAATCACGCTACCCAAAAATAAATATTCTTTTCTTCACCTCGTTTCCCGCTTACAATTTACGAGGAAATATAAAAAATGGAAAGAATATTAATATTCGAAGGAGGAGAGGTAATCTAAAAATGGCAGCAGAAGGAGCACAAAAGTTAATGGAAACATGTCGCGAGATAGTCGGAGACAAAGTTGATCTAACTTCTTGGCAAAAAAAGATTCAGGAGGAAATGCACATGGAATACAATCTGGATGATTTGGACAGAAAGGATAATGTTGTTATCGAAAAGGAGGACACAAGTTATTTTCAGCATGAAAGATATAAGAATGGTATATTGACCATTGGTTGTATAGGCACACCGAATGTTGGAAAATCGTCGCTAATGAATGCATTAATGGGTTGGTATAAATTAATGAGTAAGGGAACTCCGTGCAAAGTTGGCTTATCGATCTTTCGTCATAAGTTAAACTCGTGCGGTCGCTCTTGCCCCGGTCGATGAAAGAATGCGCCGACAATGATGAAAGAAACTGACAAAATTTATTTGTCTTTTTGAAACTAGGGAAGAAAGTCGTGAGCGTATCTCGAACTCCTGGCCACACGAAACATTTTCAAACGATTTATCTCACGAAAAATGTTTGCCTCTGCGACTGTCCTGGTCTGGTATTTCCATCAACGGTGCCTAAACCGTTGCAGATACTCATGGGATCGTATCCAATCGCTCAGGTTAGAGAACCGTACACGGCTGTGAAATTTATAGCCGAAAGATTGGATTTGCCAAAAATTTTGGGGATACAGCATCAGGAGAACGACGACACATGGTCATCGATGGATATTTGCGACGGATGGGCGGCTAAGAGAAACTATGTAACTGCACGTGCCGGGCGTTTCGATACTTACAGAGCTGCCAATTCCTTGTTAAGAATGGCACTGGAGGGAAAGATATGCGTCTACGTTTATCCACCTGGCTGGGTGACAAAGAAAGGTAGGTGAAATTCCAACATTCGTCCCACTGATATAACATATATCTTACAATTAACTAGTGCTCGGTGCTCTAATCGACATTCCCATTTTCATAGACGAATGGGAAGTACATTCCGATGTAGAGGTCATCGAATGGATCCAGGCAAACAATGCAACAGAGGATAATCTCGCTACCACACGATCGTATTCTTCTTCCGAAGACGATGATGGAGAAGCTGCTACAACCATGGAAGATGAACAATTTAATGAAGTGGATGATTGCGCCGATTCGAACGTACCGATCACGGTTAATAAATTTGGTGCATTGTCTACCGACGAGCGACGTGAAGAAGAAAATTTGATGCCCGAATGACAAATTTATTTCACAAGTTTATAATTCAATCTGATACTGATTAATTATTAATAGTTTCTTATATCGCTCGAGTCGAATTACAAGAGAAACATTGCTATATCGTTGACTTATGAATTATGTAGAAGCGATCGCGATCACGGAGCTCGTAATTGAGCGAGAAGTGCTTCGTTCTTGCGGCATTCAATAGTAAGTTGCCGGACAGCAGCGACGTATTTTCTCTGTTGTTCCATTAACGTCACGATTTGTCGATTCAATGAGTATCGCCTATCCTTTTCCTCGGCACATCGACGTTCCACCTGTATAACGATGATAATATTATCGATGATCGATCGTGGCTCTCTTAGTTTCTCTGTTTCTCTACAAGTACAAACCTTCTCTTTATTTCTTTTGACTCCTGCGATTATTCCTTCGAATTGTTTTAGAAATTGGTCTTTCCCACTGGTCGAGGCCATTGCTCTGTAGAACGAATGAAAAAAACACCATTATCGGATTTTCCTCCATTGGTGAATGACAAATAAAAATTATAGCGATGCTCACTCGTTGTAATTGTCCTGAATCGAGTTAAGTAACGAAAGTTCCTTGCTGAGGTACAATTTTGTGTCATCCAGGGTATTGTACAGCGTATAGTATTGTTTTGTTTCCTTGTGCTTCGCCGAAACTTGAAGAAAAGAGCGATACCGAAGATTAAAGAGCATGCGCATACTCGTATTACCACGATAGAAGCATACCTTGATTATAAAGTTCCATAAATCGTCGCTGATACTGAGTTAGTTCCGATCGTCCAGGAACATCGTCCAACTGTCTCGTTAAGGACGCGATTGCTCGATTCTTCTTAGCGAGCAACAGTCTCGTTTTGTTGATAGCTTCCTTGATCTCGTCGTGCTCAGCAACATGGCTTAGTTCCTCGAGCGGTTCGCAAATCTCGATGTCTTTAACCATCTTCTGAAGATTGGACAATTCATTTTTACATTGTTCGCGAAATTTGTGTTCTTGATCCTTTAGACCGCTATGGACTACCAGAAATTCTTCCAGCGTTTTTATAGACCTGAAAAATTACGATGATAATTATTCCAGATTGACGAAGAATAAATTTCGACTTTTTATTCGCACTCCTTGTTATTGTCAGTTTCCATTTTCTCCATAGCATTGAAAGCTTCCTCGATTGATTCTCGTTCCTTTCGTGTCTTGTCTAAACGTTGGACCGCCATAGCAAGTTTTTCGGCAAGAGCATTGCGCTCATCGACGACCTTCTTCATTCGGCTTCGTAGTATCGTGCGTTGATTTTCAAGAGCAGTGGTTACATGAAAATAGCCAGATCCACTTTCGCTACTCTGAAAAAGTTTATGAATTAAGATTTTGCATTGCTGTACTCAATTTTTACAAGCGTAAAGACCAAAGACAATGGAAAATAGAAGATTTTCATGCATTAATTAATCATTGTGTTCGATCGACGTACTTCCTTTTCGACCGACGATAAGGAGGCATATTGTTCGGCTACTTGAACGATCTCTTGGGCCTGCATACCGACGATATTACCCACAGCGCTGGCGCTCAAGCGATCCTCGTCGAATTGTAATTCCTGGGAATCTCCGTGCAAACATCCCGATTCCGATTCCTTTGTCGTCGTAATCGTTTTGGATTCTTGTATACTCGTCGAATCTACGGAGGACAAAGGTGTTGGACCGATTGAAAGAGCTCCGTATTCCAAAAGCGTGCTGCGAATTTTGGCTGTCTCGTCTTTGGGTGCAGGGTCTCGACGCTTGAAACACCGTTTGGGATCGTACGCTCGCTTTAATAGAAATAATGTGTTACGTTACAATGACTATTTCGATAACACCTCGTTATACGTTAATTTACCTTCACTGCTTGTACATGCATCATAATGCTGTCTCTATTATCGTCGGGTGTTCCTTGAGAGTCCTCCAAAAATGTGTGATGCTTGTCGAATTGACTGATCGCGAACGAACGCACGAAACTTGCGCTCTCCTCGCGCATTTCCATCGATCGTTTAACCAGCCACTGATCAATTGCAATCGATATAACCATATATTTACCCTCACAATTATTCATTGCCAATTCGATATCGATAATATCCATAGCGATGTTAAACATTATGATTTACTTGAACAACAGGAAATATATGAATGCAATCCAATCCTTGAATCTGATGAGGTTCTATTCGGTGTGGACAATTCATTCTTGGCAGCATAACTACTATCTTCTCTGTTAATGCTCTAAATATAAGTTTGTTTATATATTTTTATTATCATGAAATTGATCTTCTTAATAACGTGAAAGAAACATATATTATAAATAAATTATTGTACCACTCACATCTTTTGACCTATGGTGAGATTTTCTTGAAAAAGGAGATCGACGTCCACATCGAAATTACAGGATTCTATGCACCAGGTCATACCGCCAACAACCTACAAAGTACGACGTATATGGAAACTTTATAAGATCAAATGCAGAATCTATGAGACGAGAGATAAATCCCTTCTAATTGACCTTATCAAAATTGGACAATCCTTTTATTCTAGCTCTAAAGTAACCAGCTGCGACGAGAAGATCTACGATCTCGTTAAACTTTACAGCTTGTTCCTCGTCTTCACGTACATCAGCCTAAAACATAGGCAACGTTGTAATTTTGTACTGTATTTTATTGCGTGTGGTACGATAGCTACCTCAGCTACATCCGACGAGACGGAAGAACCTTTTAATCCGTCGTTTAACATAATTGACAAAAGATGTTTCCGATTTTTTCAATGTTTATTCACATCTCATTACTTATACGAACTATACCACCCAATATGATATTTGCTCCGATGTCAGAAGAGTTCGGCTCATCGGCTGTAAATCACAGAGAGAAACCTGAGAGAGCCCACGGAGCGAAAAGTCCGGGACAGACTGGTAGAGCTCGGTTCCGTAGGATCTGTGTGTCCGTTCGGTCAACTAAATTCTCAGCGGGCAAGTGTTGAATGCGGATAAAGAAGTATGCTCTGTATTATCTGCTCCACCGCTGAGCTCTCGGTTTTGCTTACCCACACATGTAAGCTCACACGCACTCATATTACAGAGTAAAACTGCGGTATCCCTTGGCCACTGCCGCTTTTCTCGAAGATTCAGTTGCTTGCAGAAATGCAATTTCAGATAAAAGCTGTAGAGAATTCAAAAATACATAAAAAAGGTTCTTAGGTATCTAGGTTCTTAGGTAGGTTCTTAGCTAGGTTCTTAGCTAGGTTCTTAGGTAGGTTCTTAAATATCGGAGAAAAGATCGTAAATCTTAATTGTAAGAGTGGGGACAAGCCGCGCCTCGCCGCCGATCTTTACGCGCGAGTGGGCTAGCGTGCGTGCGTGCGAGTTCCGTGTGGCGTGTGTACTAATCACAAATGAAGGATCTTCGGCTGTTCTCGGGCCTCTCGGTCGTGAATGCGAGTGCGAGTGAGAGACGAATCCGGTGTTTCTCTCTTTCTAATTTCTCACGCGTTAGCGAGTATTTTTCGTCTCTTATTTGGCCGTCGAGTGTGTTACGTACTGGCCGACATTAGAGGCGCAGTCAATTTTCAAAACTAAGTAATGATCAAACGTCGGTAGCATACGTCCTCTAGTCGGTAAAAGGGCGCTCTGCGTAGTTACCTCTAATATCGACATAGTAGAGTACAACTAATTTTCCTTTCCAATAGCTAAATAGTAAGATGATAGGGAAAACCCAGCCTATCACAAAACCATCCGACCCTCTCCAAAGGGAAAACCAAACTCCACCCCAAACTAACTCCCCTCCACCCAAAACTAGAGCAACTATAAAAAGACGTGCTCCGACCCAATTTCCAGCTTTTTGCCTTTGACATAACTCGAGTTAACAGATACAGAAACTTAGTTATAGCGTCTATGTAATATGTTAGTAGTATATTCTAACATTATCTTTTCATAAGTAATCATCCAAGTTATTTTAATAGAAGTGTTTAAACGACAACCACTTACAAACCTTGTACACCGACGCTAAGTTCAGACCATCTCAAAAGTCCGAACTAATCTGTAACTCATTATCAAACAATATCTACGAATAAACTCATCATTGAATAACTATTCATCGTGTTGATCTCTTCAACTGCGCATAGCAGGGGTCGAATTTCATAACGAATCTCCGAACCTCCGAATCTCCGAATTTCCGAATCTCAGAACAACCAGAATATCTAATCATTCTGATCAAACTGAGCGTACTCTTCGTAGTTCGCGCCGATAAAACTATATCGGCGGAGTCAACAGAACGGCGTGACCGTGCTGTTCCGAATCATCATCGAGGACGTAACAAGTGCACGGTCTTACATACAGGTCTTGCAACTCCCGGGAGTGGGGGAAGGCTAAAGTGACTCGCATATTGAAGCAGAAAAATCGAGATCTCTCTATCGCCACCTGCAGCGCTGCTATCGAGTGTCGACATATAACAATAATAATTTGTTATTCTGATTTCGTGTTTCTTTTTTAACTCAAACGTAGCTTCGTTTCTTACGTTTGATCACATATGCAGATTCAACTCTCTTATTTTCTTTCTTCTTTCGATCTTTTTTTTTCTCGTCCTGGGTTCACGACAAATTAAGCATTTCAATGATTTTAGTAGCATAAATATATGCTTCATATATTTTCCTATTCTTTCAGTACTACGGCATAGGAAAGATTAAAAATTAGTATATAAATAAACAATAAATAATATAAAAATTAATTTAAAAAAAAGATTATATCGCAAGTGGATTTGAACCAAAAATTACTGGGATTTCATCCAGAGTTTTTAACCACTTGACTATTTCATACGTTAAGAAATAACGTTAAAAACTCCATCATGCGTTTTATCCCCGCTTGGGGTTTAACTGGATTTCGGATTATTTGGCTCTGTGCGATATTTTTCTCCATTTACGTTCAACATTTTCTCGGCTCATATTAATGTTGTGCGATATTTAATTTAATAATCTAAGGAGCGCGGTGGCTCGGTGAGTAGGACTCTGGCTTCGCACCCAGCGGGCCAGGGTTCGATTCCCGTAGTCGACACCAATGGAAAAAAGAAATTTTTTCTAAGTGTTTTTCTGCAATCCTGGCGGTTCGGATCCCTCCAAAACAAATGTCCAACAAAAACCTCGCTGTGAGGAGTGGGGGGTCGATGTTCGGCTGGGGTGCTCCCGCAAGGCGGTTCTCATCGCGCGGATGGTGACGCCTTGGTCGGACATCGGGTGGCCCATCGTCACAGTTGAGGAGGTGCCGACCCTAGGCGACTCTGGTGGACGTGCTTGAGTTTACTCGCATTGACACTGGGGGAAACTAGGTAGGTACCGACCTGTATCGGCGGAGGTTTTCTGCAGTTTCCCTCCGTCCGTGGCAAATGCGATACAGGGAGATTAGGGGGAATGCGAAACGGCTGCAGCCGTGGTCGCGAATAAGAATGTCGGAGGATAGGTTGGATGAATGGTAGAATTGTAGAAGATAGGTGTGTAAAAACCCGAAGAGGGGGTGTGCACGATAAACTCCCACATTAATTTAATAATCTTCAAGATTTACCGACAATAATATGGTTTTTATTTTTTGCTAGTGAAGTTAATAGTGCGCTTGCGCAACCCAATCGGCACTCGATTGCAGTGTCGTATGTGGCCAAACCGTGAACTTCCAAAAACTGCTTCAACAAGCGAGTCACCCCCACTCCTGAGAGTTGCAAGACCTGTATGTAAGACCGTGGTCGAGTGTCGAGCGTTCTGTACATCTATATTGGGATCTGACAAAATTCGTGAGACATCTGGTGGTACATTTAAAAACTAAAACCGGGGTGCATTGCTCGCGTTACAACGTAATAATTAACATCAGTGGTTCTGAGAAATTGAACAAAATATGACAGAAGTAGGTGTCTTTCCATCTCGTAAATCATCTAAAAAAAAAGAATTGCATGTTCCGTATATGGATGTGAGAGTTCTTTAAAAAAAACCGTGAATGACGTTTCATAATTTCCATTAATTAATTAAAAATCGATGACTAGGCGAACCAGACTATTGGCAAATATAATAAATAGATAAAACTACCAATTCCGGTCATTAATATTCATAACTTATATTATATTGACACGGTAAGTCTACTATTACGTGGTTTTAGCAGGCGACTGAACCCCGGTCTGCGCCATATTGAATTTGGCCACGCCTCCGTGTCAGATCCCAATACGGCGGCGTATCAGCGCGGCGTTTTTAAATCGAATCTTGATGCTTATGGCAAGCCGTTCTTTTATTTATTGTCAAAAATGGCGAACCTTGAATTAAAAAAAAACAATATTCCACTTTAACAGAAATTATTGTTATTTAGTCGCGAGTAAAAATAATGAATTGATTTTCGACATAAAATTAATTGATATAAAATTTCGCCTCACAAAAATTTATCTGTATATCAAATTGAATACATATTCTTTCTAGGATGAAATAAAAAATTTAAATATTATTTCTATTAAATGGTGAATGTTTTAATGGTGTATCAAGTTGAATAGATATTTAAAAAAGAAGAATTTTATGTCTACACATAAAATTAATTCAAAATATACAGGAAAGGATAGTAAAAGCGTGGAATTGATTTTTTGTCTAGACATCATTTTAATTCATTTTTATTACGTTATATGAGAACATTCGGTGATACTTGCGACTGAAGCCTACACTACCCTGAAAGGGCGTCCCGAAGTCGATTGCAACACTGACGACCTCCCCCAAGGGGAGGTCGTCGTTTAAAATTTATTTCAATTAATATAGAATTATTATAATTCTGGTAAGGAGCGCGGTGGCTCGGTGAGTAGGACTCTGGCTTCGCACCCAGCGGGCCAGGGTTCGATTCCCGTAGCCGACACCAATGGAAAAAAAGAAATTTTTTCTAAGTGATTTTCTGCAATCCTGGCGGTTCGGATCCCTCCAAAACAAATGTCCAACAAAAACCTCGATGTGAGGAGTGGGGGGTCGATGTTCGGCTGGGGTGCTCCCGCAAGGCGGTTCTCATCGCGCGGATGGTGACGCCTTGGTCGGACATCGGGTGGCCCATCGTCACAGTTGAGGAGGTGCCGACCCTAGGCGACTCTGGTGGACGTGCTTGAGTTTACTCGCATTGACACTGGGGGAGACTAGGTAGGTATCTGTATCGGCGGAGGTTTTCTGCAGTTTCCCTCCGTCCGTGGCAAATGCGATACAGGGAGATTAGGGGGAATGCGAAACGGCTGCAGCCGTGGTCGCGAAGAAGAATGACGGAGGATAGGTTGGATGAAAAATGGTAGAATTGTAGAATATAGGTGTGTAAAAAACCCGAAGAGGGTGTGCACGATAAACTCCCACATTATTATTATAATTGTGGTATTTCAATTTGATTTTGAAATAGCACGCAGTCGTAGTATAATTTTAATTTATCGCATTTAAATTCCAATTATTTGATGGCGAACTCATTTTGTTCCTGCAATTTTTATGACTTTGATGCTGAATAAAAATGCATTAATGTTTTAAAATAACATAATAAAAATGAATTAAAATGATGTCTAGACAAAAAATCAATTCCACGTTTTTAGTATCCTTTCCTGTATATTTTGAATTAATTTTATGTGTAGACATAAAATTCTTCTTCTCTAAATATCTATTGAATTTGATACACCATTAAAAAATTCACCATTTAATAGAAATAATATTAAAATTTTTAATAATATTTAATAAAAAATTACCCTCGAGCGCGTTTCACGATCTACGTTCTTAGAAATTTATCGTTCAGTATGGGTACATCACGAAGTAATAGCAACGAATTCAGACGACTATAGAAGGAATATGCTTATAGGCCGCATGGCTCCAAGTTTTTACCGCCCGAAACTGCCGCTTGGCGGCGTGGCGGTCGGCGTGTGTGACGTCACTCGGGACTTTACACGCCCAGTAGGCGGAGTCACGATACCGTGAAAACTCTGCTGTCTCTAAATTCACAATTCGTAGAGTCGGCCGATCGAATCACCCTCGAACGCTTTTTCCTTTTACAATTTTTTGTTTGTTTTTTCACTCTTTGCATAAATAGAAATTTTATTTAACATAAATATCACTGAAAGAAAAAATTAAGAAAGAAGCCAGGAGTTTTAATGCATATATTCGTGCCCTCTCTCAGCTAATTTTAGTTCACGCCTTGCAATAAAATTATTATATCGTGCTACAAAGGCAGCAATTTAAAAAGACGTGCGTGAGCTAAAATTACTCAATGGAAACCACGCGAAGGTGGTGGACGTCTTCCATCAGGAGAGGAAGGATGTGTGGGGAGCAGGAGGGTTAGGAATAGGGTTATAGCAAAATTAAAGAAGCAGATTTAAATACCTGGCAAGCATGCAAAATGGAGGATAAATGTTTAGTGTGCTGAGTAAGCACAGACACACCAAAATGCAAAAAACACGATTTTTTTCTGATTAAAATTAAGACACTTGTACACCGTCAAGGGCATTATTTACAATGTTGCGAGATCAAAACAAAGTCGCCTTACGTGTTCTCGTCTGGAGGAAAACGATGAAACGTAATGTTGGGATGTTTCACTTTTGAAAACGTACAACCACGATACACACACACGTCTCTTTTCGACATTCTAATTACTTGAGAGATTAAAAGCGCGTCAGCGATAAACAAACGTCAAGCACGAGGCGGCGTGCCGGTTCGAACTGAGACCTTTAACCATAGAAGAAAACAGAGACAGAACGATAACAGTTCGCGCCTCGCTGCGGAGCTTACGAGTAGAGGTTGTGTGGGTTTCATAAATATGCATGCGTGTGCACAATACATTTACAGAGATGCTAGTGACTAGATTCAAGTAAGGAGTATTTGATTGCAATATTATGTGAGACGTTGGATGGTTTGGTAAGGTTCTTGGTTTCAGATCGAAAGGTTGCACGATCAAGTCTCCTGCTTCGTAATTTTTTTTAATTTTCTGTGGTGAAAAAATTAATTTTTATTTTTTATTACTTAATAATTCAAATATTGAAGATAAGCTATTTTTTTATAATTAGCTGAATTTATACTACTATTAGCGTTCTTAGGATTATTCTTATATACGTATGTCGAATCAGTGGGGGAAAGTAGCATTTCAGAAAAAGAGAGAGTCGGCATGTGTCACCCAGTCTATATCTCGCATTAGAAGAAGTGAGATGGACTGTGTAAGGAGCAGCTCGGAAAAAGAGAGAGTCGGCATGTGTCACCCAGTCTATACCTCGCATTAGAAGAAGTGAGAAGGAACATAAGGAGCGCGTGCTCGCACGTGATTGGTGAAGAGGAGGCGGAGCTACGCCTCGAAGCTGTGTACAGTGTACATGAACGCGTCTGTGTGACCTAACACATTCATGCCGCGACACTAGCGACGCGAAGTACTGGGTGACGGAACTACACTGGGTGATACATTTCTGGGGCCAACCGAAAGCATGGGCATATTCCTTCTATAGTCGTCTGAATTCGTTGGTAATAGTAAGGAGACGGAACTCTTATAGGCTCCTTGATTCAAAAATGGCATCAATTTCTGAGCCGAAACGAGGCGATCCGCTGAAAGAAACAGCCCAAAACGACTTGCCCATGCGCAGTATGCATTGTAGCTGTCCTTGTCTTTCTCACTGAAAATACGACTGAGAGCGACTATATGTTTTGAACAGTGAAATGAGATAATGAGGTTATGCTGATGTTGTGAAAATTATGAGTACTATTAAAATACGTAAACGCATTTGCTTTTGAAGCTCCATAAATAAAGTTTGATAAAATGTGCAGTCCAAAAGGGGGTAAGTAACTAATAAAATTAATCGGGGGGAAGTAGAATGTATGGAATAAGAGTGAATGCATAGCAAAAGATGAAATGTATGGGAATAAAATTATTAAAGGTTATGATATTTGTAACAATAAAATATTATCTAACAGTCTGAAAATAATTATGGATTAATATTTCAGACATGAATCGAGAATTAAAGAAGAGTAGCCCAGAATTCGATTTCAAGTATTTGAAGAGGAAACTCAACTCGTCAATTGTACCTTCATCGCAGTGGAGTTACACAAAAGGATATAAGGATTTCATAGGCCTACAAAAGATCGAAAACAATTGCAGTGTCAGAAAGAGAGTTGCTGTCTTACCAAACATGCACGTTGAAATATATTTTCATAACCAAATTGTGCCACTTACACAATTTATAACTCTTGAGGGTACGGAGCAGTTTATCGCTCTTCTGGAAAGCATTGATGAAATGCCAGTATGAAGCGATTGAAATGTTCAACAATTGTTACAATCGTTGACATAATAATAGTATATATTTGTTTTTTTCTATTAATGTACCTATACATACATCTGCAATATATTGTGTACACATTTTTTTGTACCAAATGGGAATGATTCACAAACTTTTTACAAACTGTACTACCATTATTGATTGGTAATTTGTAATGTAGTCAAGGAAACAAATATACGTGTTTAATTCTAAATGTTTTATTTTTGTACTTAATGAACAAAAAAAATAATAATTCTTTATACAGCGAGATTGGTCATATCTTCTAAAATCTTACGATTTAACTGCCTAGCAGGCTTTGGTGCTAGATTGAGGTTAGATTGTTACTGTCTGTCACATGGAGACTAGAGTAAAGGAGGCTACACGGCCATAGGAGAATCACGATAAATTTGGACCCTGAAATCGACGAAAAAGATATATGTTGGTTGTAGTTGGAAATTCAGCCACGAGCGCGCTTGTGTTGCTAGTTTCTGATATGAAGTATGGCATTGGTGATGGCATGAAGTGAGGAGTATTCGGTATCGACGCCCTGTCATTGCTGTAATAATAATAATAGTTATGTTTATGACTGTTAGTGTTTACACGCCGCGACATATCATTTGATTTTCTTACGTGCGAATTAGCCTGGAAAATCCTCATGCACCGTTGGCTTGAAAATGATCTGTTTGTACTCGAGATCTCACTCTTAATGTCGTATAACGGGAGGAAAAGTAGGATTTTTAATGAAAAATAAGAATTGTGAGAAATGATGAAACTCTGCTGATAATAAATATTTATTATTCTTTTCTCCTTACTTCTATATATTTTATTATACTATTATCGTACACGACTAATATAAATAATCGTACACGCCTAATCAAGCAGGCACTAATATTATTGATAACAATAGTCTCGTTATTCTTCGTCGAGAGTTCAAATTTGCACACTTATGTCGCATCCCACCCAGTGTATATAACCGCACGAACTGCAATACGCTCCTTTCTCTCTTTTCTCAGTCTTTCTCTGTCATCAGAAACTAGCAACAGCAGCGCCACCACAGACTACAAATATCTTTTTCGTCGGTTTTAGGGCCCACAAAAATCGTACAGCGTGTAGCCTCCTTTACTTTAGGCTCCATGGTCTGTCACCTGTCCATGGAGACTAGAGTAAAGGAGGCTACACGGCCATAGGACTATAGGAGAATCACGAGAATCACGATAAATTTGGACCCTGAAATCGACGAAAAAGATATATGTTGGTTGTAGTTGGAAATTCAGCCACGAGCGCGCTTGTGTTGCTAGTTTCTGATATGAAGTATGGCATTGGTGATGGCATGAAGGAGGAGTATTCTCGTCGTTTATCGACGATCAAACGACGACACTTGGTATACATCAGTATCAAACGACGATCAAACGATATCAAAAGGAAAAAGTTGGAAAAGTTGAAAAATACAAGAATAACAATTGTCCAAAATTTTGCGGTAAGCGGTTAGCAGCCGACTTCAGGTTACGCTTGCAGACAGTTAATTGCGCTTTTCCAAGAAACTATCAACGTACAAACGATGAAACTTGGTATTCGTTAGTATCAAACGACGATCAAACGATATCAAAAGGAAAATCTTCAAAAAGTCAAAAATCATAACAACTGGAGGTACCAACGTCACCAGTAAAACGTCACTAGGAAACTTCAGGCCGGAAAGTAATTTGGATTTTGTGAAAAAACTATTAACGATCAAACGATTATTTTTAACGATCAAACGATTTCAAACGACGCTCTAACGATTTGTAAAAAAAAAATTGAAAAAGTTAAAGTCGGTCGGCCAACTTTACGGTCATTTTTTTCGATTTTGTGAAAAAACTATTAACGATCAAACGATTATTTTTAACCATCAAACGGTATCAAACGACGATCAAACGATTCGTAAAAAAAAAGTTGAAAAAGTTAAAGTCGGTCGGCCAACTTTATGGAGCCATATCTTTTTCATCGGTTTTAGGGTCCACAAAAATCGTACAGCGCGTAGCCTCCTTTACTTTAGGCTCCATGCTTCGAGCCATGGAGCTTAGAGGGAAGGAGACCGAACGGCATAGGAGAATCATGATAAATTTGGACCCTGAAATCGACGAAAAAGATATATGTTGGTTGTAGTTCGAAATTCAGCCACGAGCGCGCTTGTGTTGGTAGTGTTGTTACGTCCCAGCCGGTAATATCAGAGTCGACACGGTGTGTTCAACCGGTATCTCAAACTCTCGACAGCCGATAACATACCAGCACGGTTACCATCACTCGTCGATCGTAAACTCTTAGTTTATTTAACAGTATCATTTATTCTTAAATAACAGATAGACTAAGGTGGAAATTCCAAGTCCGATAATCCAAAGCTCTAATCAGACGTAAACATCCTGTTAACTTATAAATATCCTGTCCGGCAATCTTTTTTAAATTCTTTTATTCATATTTCATTTCAACGAACGTCTCGAGTGACGCCGCCGCCCGATAACCTAGTTATAAACAAACTCTGTACCATTCTCCGAAACTATAATTTGAAACTGTACTTTCTTTCCCACGAGGCGACTGTCTCGAGTCACCTCCGCGTGATCGAGATAGTCCCCTCCGCCAAAAAAACAAAGGGTCTCGCTAAAAAATCAGACCAATCAAATTGAACCAAAAAACTCTGGACTCCGCCTCGCAGAGGCGAGACGTTGGATCCTTTGTAAAACTTCGACAGATCATTTTTAACCTTCATCGAGTCTACATCTTGGAGCAAAGTCTCCGAAAATCTCGAACACTGTTAAAAATCACGAACTCTGTAAAATCACGTACTCTAACAAATCACGAACTCTAATAAATCTCGAACTCTGTGAAATTATAACTCAGTCACATCCAAATCGTGAATCAACACCAACTATCAATAAAGCCTACGTTATTTGGTTATAGTTAAATAAAACCAAAGTGATACTTATTTCTCTTTCAACAGAGAATCGACGTAGACCTCACCGACATCCCATCGATCCTAAACAAAATTGATCCCCTTTAAATATTTAGTTGTGTTTGGGAATTCGCGAGCGATCAATCCAAGACTCGCTTGCGCGGACGTAATCTTATTCAAAGGTTCGCGCCCTATCGCTGATCGCGCCGCGTCTCCGGCCTGTGTCTCCCTCTCGGGACGTAACAGTGTTACGTCCTAGCCGGTAATACAGAGATCGGCAATATATTCAGTCGACAATTCAAACTCTCGACAATCGGTAACTTGCCTACAAGGCTATCACACACACCATCCACCATAACTCGTCGATCAAAAACCTACCTATCATATCGTTTACTCATAGAAATTAAATAGACTAAGGGAAAGTTCCCAACTAAGGCTGCCAGACCACCCTACTCCTATTACATATACACACTAAAGAATCCAAACCACGTCCAGTCTCAAACATCCTATACACTTATAAACAATCTTTCTGGCGAACATTTTCTTTTATTTCTTTTCCACGAAACTCTCGCGCGACTTCGTCGCTCGTAAACTTGAAACCTCTCGCTAACAACGATACTATTTTTCTCTCAGTCTTAAACTCATAAATATCCAGCCAGACAACTTTTTCTTTACTTTCTTTATTCATATTACATTTCAACGAATCTCTTGTGCGACTCCGTCGCCCAAAAATCTAGCTGTAAACAAACACTGTAAGTACTCTACGAATTCTAACTGGAAACCTTTTTCCTTTCCCACAACTGGTCACGTACGCAATATTTCCCCTCCACGGGAAAAACATACATTCACACAACTAAGATTCCGACCAATCAAATTCAACCGTCTTTATTTTGTAATCTGCCTCTGCGAGGCAGAGCGTTCCTCTCTTTGTAAAACTTTAGGCAGATTATTCTTCGCCTTCATCGAGTCAAGACCTATGCGTCAAAATCTCAAACTTAACTCTGTGTAAAGTCAACTCTACAAAAATCTCGAACTCTGTAAAACACTAATTCAGAACACATTTAAATAGTGAAATTACGAACAATCAATAAAGTTTACGTTATTTGGTTATTAATAAATAAAACCAAAGTGAATTATCATTTCTCTTTGAATAGAGAATCAACGTAAACCTCACCAACATCCAATCGATCCTAAAAAAAATCGATCCCATTAAGAATAGTGTTGTGTTAGGAATTCGCGAGCGATCATTCTCAGACTCACTTGCGCGGAAACTAAATCATATTCAAAGATTCGCGCCCTAACTCCGATCGCGCCGCGTCTTTGGTCAGTGTCTCCCTCTCGGGACGTAACAGTAGTATAGGATATGAAGTATGGCATTGGTGATGCCATGAAGTGAGGAGTATACGTTATCGACGCCCGGAGCTGTGCAAACTTGGCCCACCGATTTTGACTTTTCGCATTTTTTTTTTAAACGTTTGTTGGTCGTTTGTAGGTGTTTGTTAGATTAATAAGAACGTTTGTTAGTTTAGCCCTTTTGCAAAAAATGAAAAACAAAATTTGGTGTTAACTTGGCCCCATTTTTTTCATTTTAATCCGAATCAAGTCCTCCAGGGGCTCATTGGATGCGTAATCGTTTGTAGGTGCCGAATAATTTAATTAGAACGTTTGTTAGATGATTGTTTCTTTTAAAAAACCATAAAAACCATTTTCGGACATCTAGGCGGTGCGGTCATATGACCGTGAATAGTTGACCGCAAAATATTTAATTCGTGAAACATTTTCATCTAAAAAGTGGATTAATTGATTCGGAATCGTTTGTAGGTCACGAATAATGACGTTGCAACGTTTGTTGGTTCTTCGTTTAAATGAAATATATAAATGACCGCATTTATCCAGTGGTGATGACGTCACCGGCTACCCGTGTTATATACGGGGAAAGACTCTGACGCAATGTCCTCTCTTCTTAAAATTGCCAAATTTTCCATTGTTTTTCTCATAATGGTTGTAGAGCTAAAATTACATTGTGTTTTACGCCAACATTGGACAATCATAGAGAAATGTTAACCCAGATGCTCAGCTCAAAATTCCTGTCCGTGTGTCAAAATTTGAGGTTACGAGTTGAAAAACATCATCCAACTACAAATGCAAAAGCAGCCTACACAAAAGCTAAAATTGCATTGTTTTTTGAGTCAACATTGAATGATTAAAGAGATTGAGAAATTTTGACCCCGATACTCAGGTCAGAAATTCTGTGCGTGTGTCAAAACTTTAGGTTATGAGTGCAAAAACATCGGCTACTAATGCAAAAGCGACACAAAAATTTCACTGTGTCGAATGGATTTTGGTTTGAATTTTTCCTCGCATATGTTTAATCAATGTTTACTTGCAGTAACCAATAATCAATTATTACTTCCAGTAACTGCGTTGATTGAGCATGCAAGAAAAAACTTTGACGCTGTGTCCTCTCTGTGTGCGATACCAAATTTTCCAACATATTCCTTATTGTCTTTTTAGAGCTAAAATTGCATTCTCTCTTGATTCAACATTGGATGATTAAAGAGATTCAGAGATTCAGATTCGCGCGGCCCGAGCCATAACGCCAAAGCATACACTAGAATACACACAGTACAGTACAATATATCAGTCTTCTCTGGCCCACCTGGTCTTCCCTCTCGTTCTCGTGTGGTTATACCTAGTTATATGTATCACTAGGGGTACACGTACAAGCTGTGCATTAAGGTAACATAATTATAATTTTATTTAACCAAAATATTTACTAACAAGTGTTCATTTTAATGTACATTCACTTATTAAATCCCTCGTTTTAAAGAGTTATTTCTTTATTTTATTTTCGGAGAAACGTGCTCCAAAAATGAAAACGGAACAACGTGCTCCGAAATTGAAAATGGAGCATCGCGGCCATCTTAGTAGTTTCATCTACCTCATTACAATAGTTCCATCTTTCCAATGTATGTTGATTTACAAACTTGGCACTAAAAAAATTTAATACGGCAAAAATAACAATGATTACAAGTGGAATTTATTTACTATTAAAACTCACCTAATAATTTTGTAACACGTTAGACGACAGACTCTTTTTTTCATATCAAATAACGTGCATCTATAAAAAAATAAAATTCAAATTGATTTATTTATCCATGCAAATTGTTCCAAGAATCATATTACAAATCATATTACCAATTCTCTCGCACCTTAGTAATTTCAATCCCCCATAATTAATTCGGCAATCTCGGGATCCTTGAGGCTTCCTGGCCTCAAATCGGTAGGCCTCGACCTGTCGTCACCCAAGCGACCGGGATCCCCTCTTCGCAGTCCGATCTGTTCCCTTCATGTTCTCGATTGTTCCTTCAACCTTCAAAAGAAAAGAAAAAATCATTTTTTAATAATTTTTTTGAGAAAATCATAAAAATTGTGAAGTTTCAAACCAAAATAAAACAAATGGCAGTATCGGAAATAAAAAGCTTGCCATTGTTGGAATATTACTCCGGAGAGTTACAAAAATGTATGGGCACACCGTTTATTCATTGCAAAGAGCTCAAAGTGTATTTGCTCTGAGAGAATTTAAAAAAATGTTTCCAAACATAGTAAATGAACTGTACAGGAATGCGGTGAACAAATTTTTTTTTAATAGAAAAAAATCAATCTAAGGAGAACTGGCCTGGCCAGATTTTTCACAATTCCCACTTAATCAATCTCATGTACATTTTCATTCATATTCAACTAATATTACGAGTGTTCTTTAATTTTTTGGTTAACTTCAAAGCAGGTTGATTTTGGAATCAGAACATTTTTCAGCCGGATAGCTGCGAACGAATTTAATGGATAAAAAGTGCCGTTTCAAGGTTGACTTTTGATGGATACGAGCTGTTCCCGCGTGGTATATATTCAAGCTACATGGTTTAGTAAAAGTTCTCTGACATGGCGTGCTTCGATCCAGATAACTTCAGATTTGTTAATTCGTGGTGGACTTGTCACGTAGATCAGACTTGTAAAACGATGTGAATTTTTGTTTAATACTCCAGGAAAAACAAGCTTGGTAGCATTTTTCTGAATTTAAAGTTTTTCGCATTTATAAAAAAATTACTTCAAATAAAACGTTCTCGACGACGTACAATTGTTATTTTTCTTATTTTTCAGCTCCAAAACGATCTCAGACAGAAAATTTCGAAACGCAACCCGATTGGATTAAAATTAAAAATTAAGATTCATAATTTTTGCTGCACTGAGCGCAAATTTTCAATTTTAAAAAACTTCTCGAGATTTTTATCTACAAATCTGCTGAACTCTGATCAGGCATGGCTTAAGATGCGAGATTAAAAAAAAAATTTAATATCGTTTTAGAGATCCCAACAACAAAAAAAGCTAAGAAAATTATCGATGAGCATGAAAAAAAAATCATCACTCGGATCTTCAAAGAAACGGAAAAAAACGGTGTAATATCTCCTTTGAAATTAGCATTCCCATACAGCACAATGTTATCTGAAAGATCTCTAAAAGCTAAAAAAACTTAAAAAAGAGCTTTGACAGCTATCTTTCAGAGAATTGTGATGTACGGGTTCTTCCAAAACGCAATTTTGAGGATGAATCAACGGAACTATTCTTAAAACCAATCAGCATGCATAGAACTATGCTCAATTGCCCTCCTTGATTGTTAAATACTTCAAATCTCATGAGATTCTGTAATTTCTTTTGTGAAGTTGGCTTCTCATCCGTTTAAATTGTGATTTTAAGGGTAAATCAACTGAACTATTGTTTAAATCTGCCAAGAATTGTACAACTATGGTGGATGCAAGCAAATTTCAAGTATTTTTTTTGAGATGATATTTCAAGTATTTTTTTTATAATAGATGATATGCTGAGTTCACAGTGATCATATTTTTCTGGATTATATGGCTTCAACAGTAGGTATTGAAATTTGCATTTTTTTTTAAATAGAATGAGCTGTGTGAAATTGAACTCTAATAGTTATTATGAATTTTTAAAAAATTGATAGAAAATGTTTGTCTAGGTTATTTTTAATAAAAAGTATCTTGATATCGTAATATTACTTGTTTTGATATTAATTTGTGTGACTCCTCCGTACGTATATTGCCAAATGTGGCTCGATACGAGTTTTCGTACTAGATGCCATCACTTTCCGATCCATATTATTAAACTTTTGCCAGGATCCCCCAATTCGCAAGCAATGAGCGATATAATGACCAGGCAAATGTTCCACAACTCCAGCAAGCCTGAAAAGAAAATTATAAACATCGATTTTTTCTGTCGCTGATAGTTAATTCGCTATATTTCTCTATATTTTTACAGATTAAGGTAGTCCTATCGAAATGGCTAGTCCATAAGATTTGCATGAAAATTTATTATGTCTTTCGTATTAGTATATTTATTCATTCTTTAAAATTTCAATGTTGCTTACCGACCTAATTTCAGAGAAAAAAATTATAGAAAATGTGAATTTTTCTATACAAACTGTTTTGGTACATGGGAAAATCCGGCTTCCGGTTACTTCAAAACAACGTATATTATTTAATATCCATAAAATTTTTATAAGAATTGAATCTTAGATTCTTGAAGCCCATATAAATCGAAAAAATACAAAAAAAACAGTGATTATCGACCGATTTTAAGAGATATTTTGAATTTAATATGAGCACTCGTCTCAAGACTTGAAAGTCATGGCGGCGGGCTCGTACGGTTAACCAACGTGGCAACATCGCATTAATGGCCGAATGGGTTCTGAGTATCCCTGAGTACGCGAAATTAATCAATTCGTCTTTTTAGTCTTTTAACAATTATAAAATTTAATATAGACCAATTATTTTATGATACTATGATTACCATTTTCGAGGTTAAGCGGGAGGAGGTGCGGGAAATTCAAATTCTTACAAAACAAAGTTTCACAAAATATTATTATGACATATTTTTGACAAAAATAGTATTTATTTATTACAACCAAATATGATTTGACATAATCATTCATTATTATTATTATTATTATTATTGTCACGGTTCTCATTATTTATTACAGTTTTCAATTCTGTAATTAACTTATCAATAATTTTTTTATTTTTTGTAATTCGGGGCCCATTACCAGTGTGTTCACTGAGCAATATATGAATACCTTCCGATCCATGTTTCTCAAATATTGATTCTAATATTTCGAAAGAAATGCCTGATTTCGCGAGTTTTGTGATTGTGTTTGCGCTAAGACCACTCCGCAAACAATTGAGTGTTTCTTTTTGACGCATAACTGCTATCCTTGTTTTTTGTTCATCGACAACTTATCGAAAACTTTTTACACTTTTTTTTAATTCTTCTGTAACTCCTACTTTTGCTACTAATTGTTGCAAAATCTGCACATCCTGAACAGCGTTGTGCAAATTTTCTAAAACTCCCGGATGAAGGAACGTTTGGGCTAGTGCGGCCAAAGAAAAACTTTCTTTATTTTTCTTTCTTTCTGCCAGGTGATTTTTGAAAATGTGAAGAGTATCGGAAAATCCTGAAACGACTGAACTGAATTTGTTAAGAAGATGAACTTTCTCTGCATTTTTTAAAATGATAGGAGCATCAAACCTGCAAAATAAAAATAGGATATAAAAATTTCTTTTTCTTTTTTTGCATGAATTAAATCTTGTGCACAATCAATAAATTTACATACCTGTTACCATTGTGCGCAACCAAAATTACGCCATAGCCCATGGCAACACTCTCCAGAAATTGTACAAATTTCATGAATCCTTCTTCTTGTGATGTTGTTTCCACGGGAATGTTGTTCCATGTCAAGATCCCAGCATTTATTTTCAATTTATTCACAGCACTTGCTCCCGCAGTGATAGGCTGTGTTGGCATCATATACACGGAAAATTCTTTTTTTTCATGTACTGCCGCGATCTAGACAGACAAAAGAATAGTTTATATTTAAGAACTACTACTACTTATATTTAAGAGCTACTATTTCAACTTGTTGAAATAGTAGCTGAACAAGAACTTAAAAGTTTACCTGAACAATATCACACGAATTAGATCTTCCGGTAGTTTCGAGATCGAAGAAAACGATTTGGCATTTTTTAAAACTGGCGTCATCTGAAAATTATGACAAAATAATTTCAATTCATCGTTCTGCATTTTTTTAAAAACGAAATGTTATTAGTTTAAAAAAACCTTTCGAGAATTTATCAGCGATCAGAGAAACATCCACGAGGCTACAATCCGTCATATACGTGATGCCTTCTTTATTTGTGAGGGATGTGTTTTTTGCACTTCTTTTCATTTTTCTCTCTAGTCGCTGTTTTTTATATTTCATTGTCAATGAGCGAACGTATCGAGCTTTCATTTCTCTATCTTGAGATTCGAAAAATCTTTTTGTTATGCTACCGTCATCGATTGATAATTTTGATTTCACGTGGAGAATATATTTTCGACCTAAATTTTTTTGACAAGCTGCCGCATAGATTCTCGAGTGCAAAGACTCTGTTCCGGCGTAATGTTTATTTTTTGCATGTTTGCTAGTGACCGTATGATTGAATGACTCATTACTTTGTGTCGATGCACACGGCGCTAATTGATCTGCAATTCGTGCAAATCTATCGAATAGAGCAGTCAATTTTGCTCGAAGGGCCACATCAGAAAGTGGCTGGCCTTTAGGAAATGACTTGTGAGTGTAGTTTGCAACATCCACACTATATCGGCACCACTTGCCACATTGTTCATGCTCTCCAAAAGCATGAGGCACAATGTTCTGAATTGCCTTATGCACTGCATTTGAGTCATTTTTATTTCGTTTTATAGCGTACGAAAAAGCTTTTCCGAAGTACGTTATGAGCTTGATGTTAAGCTTCAATGCGTACAACGCACTTGTTACGCTTTTTTTTGCATGATTGAAATCACATTGTTTGTGAATTACATGATCGACTTTACAACGTAATGCAGGAAGAATTGATGAGTCGTTATCGGTAATCACGGTATCAATTTTTACGTTTCTTTCTTTTAGCAAGGGATTCTCACAAACAAGAGCAACAGCCATTGCAGGTTCCATTGCTTTTGCTGTACCTTCGAAATTCTTACGACAATTATGGTCCTTCGAATCGTGCCCTGATTCACAAAGAGCACATCGTTTTGTTTTTATGGCAACGCCTAATAATTTTTTTGTCCGTGAACCTATTAATGAACAATGCCCTGCAAAAAATTGCGTGGTTATCATTTAATGTTTTCTCAAAACACTTTAAGAATTTAAATTTAATTTTCTAACAGTTTTAATTAATCTAAATCAATTAATTTTATTGTTTTCTTTGAATTAATAAAAATCTCTAATTTTGAATTTAGAATTGAAAAAAAATTGTCCTTTTTTACCTGATAAGCTATTATACGACCTGTTGCCTCTTTTTTGCCATGCTGAATCAAGACTTGCACATAAACCTACTACTCTGTCGCCTTGACTATAAACAAACACATGCGATTTTATAAAAAAAAGTAAAATCAGAAAGCAAAAGATTTAATGCCCATAACAAATGTGTCAACCTATATAAAAAAAAAAAGTTCAATAGACGATGCTAAAAATTAAAAAATTTGATACTGATAAACAATCTATCAGATTGAAGAAAAAATGCAAAACGATTCAATAAACAAAGTTACAAAGAAAATTAAAAAAATGAGAATATAGTCGTGCATTTGTATTTCACTTATGTTCATATATGGTCCATGAACATATTTATGGCATATCTGTTGGCCACAGTGGTAATAACTCCATATATTTCCTGAAATAAGATGTACATTTTTAAAACTGAACAAAAGAAGAAAATTTTTTTAAATAATAGAAGAAATTAGAAACACCAGCAGAAAGGATAAACCATTATCTGACAAGCAAAACAGGAACTTCTCACTTGACCCTTTTCTTCGCACAGAGTATAATCATGTATCAATAGCACCTGTGGGATCTAACTGACAGAATTTCTCATTGGAAGAGGAACATTAATTGCATAAAGTCTGATAATTAAAAAGCATACAAAATTTTTTATTTCTGCACACAGAGGGATAAAGTTTGTTAAATAACAAAATATTACTTACTCGTCTCCTGTACTACTTTCTGGTACACTTTCCTTTTCGGCTATTGTCAAAGCTTTCTCATCCCGAAGAACAGAATGAAAACTTTCCTCAGCGACACTTTCAATGGCTGGATTTATTAATTTCTCATTGCGCCGCATAAAATTTGGTGATAAAGTTGGTATATTGAACACTGCCAGAATTCCATTCAGTTGCGTCAAGCCAATTCCAGTGTGTATAGCAGCTAAGCAAATTCAATTCACAATTGAACACTCAATTTAAATTGAACAATATTTCCATGCACTTGTAATGTAAATGATAAACCACGTTACTTACCGAGAGCAGACAGAATGTTGATGTTGAAGATTTTATGATTGTATTCGTCCATTTGAAATGCCTGAGTATGAACTTGAAAAAGTAACATACATTTCGTACATCGGACCATGTAAATATGAGCAAGGCCAAATTGTTGTTCGCTTTCTCGGTTTCGGAAAGAGAGTGGCATTTCACAATGCGAACACCACAACTCCTGACCTAACCTCTCTATGTCAACAATTCGTTGCATTTCACTTTGCGAACTTATATTTCTCTATTCGCACATATTCGTCGTTTGTTTTCTGCAATAAGTGCAACAGATTTTTTTTTTCTTTTCGCCGTGACAAACCTTCCTCGTAATTTTCCAGTGTCGGCCCGAATATTATGTTTTATTATTTTGCCCGACATGTTGATCAAAAACAAGAGCTGGAATGAAAAGAGACAATAAATGCGACGTTGTCACATCTAAACTTGAGAGTACGACTAGAGTCATCACAAAAATTAAATAAATAATTTCTTACATATTTCTAAATAAAAAGTAAAATATCTACACCTCAACAAACTTATTTAATATTGCCTATTTTTATCAAATAGATCTTTTGATTCATACATTCAGAAGTTAGACATAGTTATCTCAATGACTAGTCTGCAGCGATAGGACCTGTATTCCGGACTTATTGAACGTCCTAAGTGCATCACGGTTGGAAAATCTCCCAGCAAGCATTGCAACGACTTATTCAAATTCTGACCATGCCGTATATCAAGTTCTACGAAGATTTGTTCTCTCAATTCCCTGATGCGAGTAAATTTGCCTGGACAGCCATTTCGACAATTAATATTGTAGAGTGGAGTCCAAAATTGCAAGGCCTCTTCAAGTGCTTCGAAGCCTTTTTTAATTAAAATGTTGTGATTTGGGGATATTGTCACTTGAGCAGTAGTCCGCTTGCCACACACTGAACATAGCTCAATATCGTAAAGGCTCGGATTTGAAGATAACGTATATTTAACGGTATTTGCGATATTATTTTCTGCGTCGATTTCATATGAAATTATTTTATTCTCGATTCCGACTTGAGGTTTACGTATGCAAAATTCGGCTAGAATTCGGGCTCGGTCGATCAACAAATTCTTTGTAACGCCCTTCGTTATGAAATTGCACACGAATTTGAGAGTGCTGTTCCGAGAACTTTGCAGAAATGAGAGATAGTCAAGGTTTTCGATAGCCGCCGTGGCCAAGATTTGAATGATCGAATCGAAAGAGCACGTGTTTCGCAAATAATACGTAAATTCGTCCATGACTAATGCAGGACACTGCGAGCCATTTTGCAATAGTACAGCTTTTTTCGGTTGGATATTTCTTTTATCAGAAATGAGAGCATTTTGGTACCGTATTTCAGGACATGCCTTAAAATATTTGGAAGTTTTTATAGGTTTTTTTTCCAGTGATTTTTCTGTAACCTCGGTTGATGCAAGGTCAATGACAGTGGATTGAAGATCAACGCGTTGATTCAAATTGGATTCGAAATCCCTGTACATCGGCTCTTGACGATCGCTCCTGTCGAAGCTGTTGAATCGGAAGTACGTGTGATCAGAATGCATTTCATTCTCATTTCTATCATCTGCAGGAGAGATTCGATGAATTGCTGTTGTATCTGTTGGTCCCTCATAAGTCGTTTCGCATCCAGTATCACAATTATTGATATTTTTTGCTCCTCCCTTACCCCGCCAATTTTATATAGCGTGTAAATCTGAATCAACCACTTCCCCGACATCAACTGACGATACATCGATCGAATTCGGATGAAATTTCACGATTAAAATATCTGCATCATTAACCTCCTTTTGTTCATGAGCAGAACTCTCGATAGTGTGAACGATTATTTCGCTATTAGTAACGGCAACTCCTTTTTCGTTATCCATATTGTTCTTGTTCAGACGATCGTTGTTGTACTGAACCATTTTGCTTGAGATAATGCAATTCGTTTCATCGATATCTTTGGCCTGTTCCCTGATAAATTTGTCGACAGAGATTGGCAAGGTATAGTGCTTGAGCGTGCTCCTTTTTAAATCCTTGAAAAAGCTCTCGACATGACTCGATGTTGCACGCCTGGTGTTTGGAGGCATGCCAACCGCCGTCCAGAGTAGGAACTCTTTTGCTACTGCATCAAATCGCCCAATGAAATCTGGTAGGAAAAATGGATTTAGATTTTCGCCGATGGCCAGTGTTTTTTTAGCCTTTGTCACTAGACTGTCGATCCATTTTCTAATACACGTATCCTGATTATCTGATAAAATGTCGATATCTGGCTCTCCGTCATCCACACTGTCGTCTTCCTCGAACTGTCTACAAAAAGGCGTATCTCGTTTATCTTCGTGGTCGTACGCCGTCGAATCATCTGTCACCTTACCTCTTGCTATACAATTTTCTAATTTTCTTCTTACATCTTTCGGCGTCTTTGCATCTTCCAGGTTAATTGTAGAGTCTTCGAGGGACTGGAGTGCGACGGCGCACGTAAATACGAAAACTCGTTCGAATTTTTCGAGAGTTTTGGATTCTACCATTAATGTTACGCAGCGCACGCATTTTGGAAACTTTTCCACCGACATATCATGTGGATGAAATGTGCCACATCGATCCGTATGAAAGTTACGGGTGCTTCAGTACTTCCGCTAGAGTTCAATACGGCTTGAAAACGTTCTCTTATATATTGTTTAATTGGCTGTTTATTAAACGCCATACTTAATCCCATCAACAGTGCACGAGAATAGTCGCAGACAACCTCTTTAGGAGGGGTAGCGCCGCTCTGAATCCATCTTAAGAGCCAAGTCATAATCGTTACTGAGTCGTGACGTTCTGAGAGCATTTGAAAAACGCAGGCCGTCGTACTCCTGAAATTGATGACAATTGCGTACAAAAAAATATGCCCAGACTTTGTGCCATTTTTTCGCGGTAATCTGTTGACTAAGCTGCCAGTAGCATCTACAGAAATTGAGTACCAATTTCTATTCAAGCGACGATACTCTTGGTATACGAAAAATTGCGCTTTTGTTCCATAAATGACGTGAAATGGATATCCTGCCATTTCACGGATGAATTCAGCATTGTGTGAGCTAAGGGCCATATCCTCGATGGATCGGATGATATCACGTCCTTCACGTTTGTCTATGCCCAAATCTTGATCGATGCCTTCTTTTTTGGCTTGTCTACAAACATTATTGTTGGGCAATATCGGAGGCTCTACATCCCCTGGCAGCATCACCTTTCGCGCTTCATATTTTCTGTACTTTGCAGACCCTTGAAATTTTAAAGGCTCATACGCATCTCGCCTGCGTTTTCCATTAAATGGACGCTTGACGACTTCATGACTGTAGTCACGAGTATCTCGTGTTTTGATCGCGAATGTTATTCCGTTCTTACCGCCTTCGATCTGTTTCTCGGCTCGCGCGCTGATCGTGTTTTGGCACTTCTTGCTCTTACATTGTCCGGAGAAGGTAATCATGTAGTGCGACCCGTCTGGAGACTCTTGCTCGCTTGAAAATGAACGCGCATGGTAATCGGTATTGATACCACATTGCGCCAGCCACTACATTGGTCCAGACTCTTGGCTGTAAGGCAAGGTTGTCTTTATCCTTCGGTTTAATTGCCTGCCACTCATCCTCCGTCAAAACCATGTACTTCGTTGAAATGTTCATGTTGTCCGATCGATCTTCATTTTCGTCAGTGTTGTCGCTTGGTTCAGTTTCATTGAATTCCAAGCTATTGTCGAAGCAGTTTTGCGGACTCTTTATGCTTATACCCATTTGGTCTCTTGCGAGAGACAAAATATTACGTCGGTCATACTTGACGTTCATGTAAATGCACTCAGGTTTCCACTGAAATCCGGATCGTGCCAACGTATCTGACATTTCCTGCCAAACTTCATCTGACCACCGTGGAAATGCAGGGGGTCGGAAGTGTTCAATAAACTGTTTGACGACTGCAACGGCATCATGAACAGGCACCTGGGCTGCTCGCGGCATGGCAGCTCCAGTATCCTATAAAAATGTTCCAGCCGTTAAGCATAGTGTATTCTTATTATGACACGATATTTATAAGATTTTGTTTTAGCAAAAAGGTTTAATTGCCGTTCAAAATCTTCAAATAAATTATATAAATGTATCAATCGGATAAATATAGCAAAGATAACAATGACAACTCTTACTTTTCGCAGTACACCTGTGATGATAAATATCAATATTATTTATAGATTATTTAGGTAGAGAGCATAATATACACACTGCCTATACACACCTAGCACATAAAATTTCTAGATTCGTCTAGACAGCACATTCGTACATTATTTAAGCTGGTCTACGATGCGTGTGTGAATGTACATGCATCGGTCGAAAAGTTTATTACGGTATTAAAACAAGATCAATCAACCTCTGAGCTCATAATGAGCTAGAACGAGTTGGATAGGATTCACGATTATCGGATTCACTACTATCTGCAGAGCATTGCCCACAATATCACACGATGAATATGTTCTCAACAATCAATATTACACTACACAAATATTTTATCACATTGGCAAATGAAGAGAGAACTCTTCGTTCACCTTCTTATAATGGAAGGCTAAAACAATGTAATCTGTATGAAATAAAACTAATTATAATACAAAATATATTGTTGGCAGAAGTTATTTCTCCAACAAAATATATTGCTGCAAGTTCATTTGTCCAAGATGTTTTATGGCAAGTTATTTTGCTGAAGTTAATTAGATGTGCTACCGTATTTTTTCCCTATTAAACCATATTTTTATGTACTCTTTCGAATGTTACTTACAATCCCTTCTACGATGGTGTTAATTAGTAATTAATTACTAATTATTAGTAATTAATTACTAATTATTAACAAAGCACAAAGATTCAACAAACAAAAATTATAATACGTAGTGAAGTATAAAAATGTACAAGAATATAAAAAGGTAGCAATGTTTATAAGTATAAAAACGTAAAAACGTGTATAAGTAGAAAACTCGCGTAAACACGTGGAAAAATATATAAACGTGTGAAAAAGGTTATTTTTCTCAACGAGTAGGAGAGATTTTAAGAGTGCACACGTTTTAACCGTACAAAAGTAACAACAAAAATCTGCGCCCTCTATAGTCGCATGAATACACGATCACACGATAGGCATTTCTCGAGTTTTATCAGGTAATGTACCGGGAAGCCGGTACATTGCACCTCTTAAACTTCGTTTAATAGATTACACTCTGGTTACTCTATATCAAAAATATGTAAAAAAAAAATTGAACCAAGTTTAAACGGTGTTTGTGGAACCAGCCCTTATTAGTATTTTACTGTTCGACACGAAAACATGACTTTGCAAATACCGTTTTTTAGCAAAAAGTATACTATTGCGTTTTCGCGACTTCAAGAAAAACAAGTGCTAGAGGTTAGTTCTTGCATGCATCATGCATCATGCATGAAAAGGTTCTCAAGAAATGACACTTTACTAGGATCATAAAAAACAATGTGATATTGTGGGGTTTTGTTGTTGAATATATTATTTCCACGCTAAAGCAGTTCATATATAAAAATGTGATTATAATTTGATTGCACACTAAACTGCGAGTATAGTATATGAGTTGTTTGTATTTGTCCCATTTTTATCAAACTGATTTATTTTTGATCCTATTACGTTTTTTTTCATAGAAGAATATAGACGACCACAAATCAGTTTCTTCAATATCAAATTACTCAAATTCACCTTTAGCCCTTTGTCTTCGTAATGTATAGGCACACACGTTTCAACCACCTCGAAAAGAGGAATTACGGTTTCTGTCAAGAGGCAGTGTTACATGTACCGAGTTACACCATTCTACAGTGGTTAGCCTAAATTTCATCCCGGACACTCACCACATGTTGTTAAATTTGTATTTTTAATTTGCAAGGTGGCTAAGAATTGTAATACGTCGTCTTATCAAACTAAACCAAACCAAGTGACACCATTCTGCATTGGCTAATCCAAATATCCCGATGAATATGTCAACAACATGTTGTTGAATTAGCATTTCTAATTTGCAAAGTGTCGACAGAGTGTCGACTAATATGACATTCTGTCGTAAGTGGCACAATAAATGAGGATAAAATTAACTCAGCCGATGCACAATTGTGGCTAAAATTGGCTAAGTTGTAACTTTTTTGATACTCTTCACAAAGTACTGCAGCTATCATTTTCAAACTAATGCAATACTTTAGAAGAATGCTTGAGCGCTAATTTCGAAATTCATTTCCATGCACCATTACCTGACCAAACAATTTCTTGTATTGAAATGTGATTAAAAAGTAGTGTTTTGTTACAAAAAAAATATTAAAGAATCTATCTCACTTAATGTATGAACAATTAAAATATCATCTGGTATAAGTTGTACCACTGTAGAGTTTGAGGGTTACAAACTATGTATGAAATTTAGTGTCCCCATCCTGGGTAAATTTACCTCATGTTGATAAATAAATAAATGTCCTATTGCTTACCTTTGTATAGCGCATGGTGTTCATTGCACAATGATCCCAATGATTCCAATTTGTTTGTTTCAGCAAGTATAAACCAACACAGATGAATGATGCCATGGTAAATGGAATTAAGGATCTGTAATTTTTCTTCATGACAGGAGTTCCTGAAGACGTTGCAAACTCTAAAGATGTAGAATCTGGAGGGGAAATCAGATTAACAGAATGAAGACAAAATAGGTGATGGAAACAAACTTATATGATGTAATAAATTCTTCTACGCTTCAAGTGTGAATACAACCCTCACCACACAATTTTCTTGATTCAACATCCACTGGTTTCTCGGACACTTTTTACACCCTTAATGATTCCCCGATGTCACGTCAATAAATTATTAAGCAGATGTACATTAATAGATGTACACTTGGCAGGATTTCCAGTCATGAGTAAATATTTCTCAAACAGATTAAAGTACTTGATATCAAAAAAAATTGCCATAGAATATATTTCATTTAATAACCAAATATCTCACTGAAACTCATGCTGTACACATCATAACTTAATTCACGAATCGTTAAAATTTATTGCTGCTATTTTTTGTTCGACGCATTTCAATTCCGCATTTTTAAAACTAATCCAACACTGTGGAAGAACGCTTTAGCGCTAATTTCGACAATTCATTTCCATGCAGGATTACGCGACCAGCCGATTTCTTGTATTGAAATGAAATTAAAAAGTAGTGTTTTGTTACAAAAAAAAAGATTAAAGAATCTATCTTGCTTAATGTATAAACAATGAAAATATCATCTGGTATAAGTTGTACCAATGTATAGTTTGAGGTATAAAAACTATGTATGAAATTTAGTGTCTAGTGTTTAGTGTCTAGTTTAGTGTTTTCATTTTTGGAGCACGTTTCTCCGAAAATAAAATAAAGAAATAACTCTTTAAAACGAGGGATTTAATAAGTGAATGTACATTAAAATGAACACTTGTTAGTAAATATTTTGGTTAAATAAAATAATAATTATGTTACCTTAATGCACAGCTTGTACGTGTACCCCTAGTGATACATATAACTAGGTATAACCACACGAGAACGAGAGGGAAGACCAGGTGGGCCAGAGAAGACTGATATATTGTACTCTACTGTGTGTATTCCAGTGTATCCTTTGGCGTTATGGCTCGGGCCGCGCGGGCAAAAAGTCTTCTTGGGCTCCGGTTTTCTTTACTTGTGGAGGGGGAATCGAACGCCTTCTTTTGTATACGCGATCGTGGTGGACAAAATATCCCTACTTTTCTGCCCTGATACTTCGCGCCAGAGACTCTTACTCCGGATTTCGTATTTGTAAATACCGCAACTCGAACACATCTGTCTTTTTTACTGTATGACAAAAAAGATAGTACCATCCGTCTTGTAGTACTGTTGATGAACAATGAATACAGGACTCTACTTGAATATGTACGAATAATTTAAAAAACTTGGCACTGATTTGACCTAAGTGGGTCCTATATATATTATGGTGGACGTTAAATTGGCGACTGATCCGTTCAAGAGAAAATTAGCCCAATGATAGGATTTCGAATTTGAAATCGTAAGAATACATGCTTTATAGATGAGAAACTTTGAGTTCAACGCAACGTGTTGAAATCAACTTTCAAATCTAAAATTTTAGAAGAAATTTCATATATTTATTCTAAACGTTGCCATGCTTCACTCGCCAGGATAGAATTTAAAGACGACCCTAATATATACGGGGCATTCCATACCAACTCGACGAGTGTTAAACCCCGACCATCTTGAAATCATTTCGAGTTTTTTCAACACTACTCACGTCAGTGAAAAAAACGTTCAGTTTTTTTTCGATTTTTTTATCAAGCTGTTTATTTTTCATAAATTTTTGAAGTTGAATGAGAATACGCATTTTCAAAAATCTGAAAAAATTTTCAAAAATCTAATGAATGATATAAAACAGGCCCCGATTATTCACAATGTGGGCAGAATTTTTTACAATTATTAAAAACTGATTTTCTCTTTTCTGGTTAAAGGAACAATCGAGAACATGAAGGGAACAGATCGGACTGCGAAGAGGGGATCCCGGCCGTTTGGGTGACGAAAGGTCGAGTAAATGCCTACCGATGCGAGGCCAGGAAGCCTCAAGGATCCCGAGATTGCCGAATTAATTATTTGGCAAACATGATCCCGAGACGATATCAGAGGATCTTCTCGGAATCTGTCGCCAAGGAAATCGTGGTGATCGAAAAAATGTATCTCGGTACACAAACGGTCGATAGGTGGCAGGGTATTCTCAAGCAGATACGAGTTCTCGGACAGCTCAATCATCCAAATACCATCGAGTACAACGGCTGTGATCTAAGAGATCACACTGTTTGGGTAAATTTATTACATATATATGTATATATATATATTTTGTTCAAAAGTAGTAATTGTTGGACTTTCCATTTCATAAATCGTCATAAAACATCGACCATTGTAACTGCCAATTTACTCGAGTATGGTGAAAATAATTTTGCCACAATACGAACTCGCTCGATTGTCACGAAAAAACAGTAGGGACACATGCAGGAGGAGATGCACGGGCAGATGAGCGGTTACAAGACAATGAGGCGAAAGCATCCGAAAGCGCTGATAATTAAAGGAGAAAAAAAATAGAAGATTGTAACCTTTCGACTGAAACAAAACTAGATTCAGAGATGTAAGTCATTAGAAGTCGTCGATACAAATGAAATAAAAAGATATAGTGAAAAATTCCTTTTTTCTTTTTTCTTCATTATATACCACACATTTATTTGCTGATTTAACTGAAAATGGGAACAGAAATTTTGAACAGAGCATCCGGTTCAAAATATATCTTTAGTTGTCCAATTTTCGCGTAAAAATAATACAATTTGAGCTCTACAAAGAACAGGAACATTTTCCACCCTTATAAACATTTTTCCAAGTGGCAAACATCCCTCTTATATACATTTCGGGAATGATAAACCCTTACTTAAAATATTATTATTCACTTTTAGTCTCAATTCGGACCGGATACGAATTCATAACATACCCAGTCCGAGAAACTCTCCTTTCCACCCTCACTCATATTACATTCCAAGAAAACCTTATCTATTACCACCATTCGAGAACCCAACATTAAATATAAAGAACACACTTTTTCTCCGGACTACAAATCGAAAACATTTTCTCTTTCTAACAAAACGCCCACAAGCAACAATCTCGAGTCACCCCCGCGTCTCAAAAACAGCCCCCTCCACAGGAAAACGAACAGCCTCGCTAGAAATTAGACCAATCAAAATACCCGAATTTGTGTAACTCCCACCAAGCAGAGACGAAATAGTTAATTTACTCTAAGAACAGACGCAGAACTAATTCGACTTCGAGTTAGAATTCTCTCGACTTCCAAATCGAGAACATCCATACCGAACAAAACTTAAACTACTTTTGTCGATATTCACTAAGTATAATCTTAGTGTTGTGTTAATCTTTCAAATTCAAATAAAAATATCAGTTTTGTTAAAGTTTATGAGAGTTGTGAGTGTTACAATCGATACTTCCTTTTTTTCCAATAAACTCATCTCTACGGCTCGACACCGAGAAGTTTGGAAAAACATCATCTATAAACAACGTCTTCGAAGAGGAATCATCCTCGACGATTTAGACTAAATCGTTGAGTTGGTATATTGAGCACAAGTAAGTCTCAGGTGGCGAGCTCACGTCCAACCGAATAGCGCTAACCAAATCAAATTTCGCGCGCACATCGTACTATCGACGGAGCTCCACTCTCTTACTGAGTTGAGACATAACAGCTCTCTATACCAATAAAACTGGTGGCAGCGGAAAACTCAAATCAACAACACCACAGCAACACGCTCCATACACCAATAAAACTGGTGGCAGCGGAAAAAAACAAACCACCAATAAAACTGGTGGCAGCGGAAAAAAACAAACCACCAATAAAACTGGTGGCAGCGGAGAAAAACAAACCACCAATAAAACTGGTGGCAGCGGAAAACTCAAATCAACAACACCACAGCAACACGGTCCATAAACCAATAAAACTGAAAGCAAAACCAGAAGAACTTCAACACAAAACGACAATCTCTAAAATTCAACCATCAAATCAAAATCTTCATCTTCATCCATCTGACGGTACGAGATCCTTCAATTCAACAACATGGGACTCTCCGATTCAACGAGACGACTCAAGTTTCTTCACGGCACGAGCTCACCGACACAACACCGAGGCGACTTCCCAGCGAGGGACCACCACAACCACCACACAACCGAAACCCGAGACGACGGCAACAACTCACACACAGTTCCAGCAGTAATCTTAATTAGTCATCACCGAGTAAGTCTTTAAAAATATTAAAATGAACCAAGCGGGTGCGCCCCCCTACGATCCAAATGCAATGGAAACATCTAGAATAGTTGCGATAGATAACGTCCGAACATACAACGAACAAAGATACCGCGATTTTAAGAAAACCTTCCCAGAATTCGACGGCACCGATAAAACGTGCGGATTACTAAAATTCATTGCGAAATGCGAAACTTCGCGAAAATTTGTAACGTATATTGATGAAGCAGATATTGTCGCAGATATAACGGAAAAATGTATCGGCAAAGCTCAGATAGATATCGACTCAATCAAAACAATCGAACAATTAATAACGAGAATTCGAGATAAATTTGCGACCTCAAAACATCCCAATGATTGGATTAGCGATCTCAGAAAAATTAAACAACAACCCAACGAGTCAGTCACGTGCTATTACGATAATTTCCTCCAGTTCAAAGCTATGGCCGTAGATGATATCAAACGCGGTAAACAAACAATAAAGGATCTTGCGTTAGGTTTGCTAGAAGACGTCGCAGCTGACGCGTTTAGGGACGGACTCCACTCTCGCCTCTATTATACTTTGCCATTCAAAACATACGAGAGTCTCGAACAGATGTACAAAGAAGCCAAAGAGGTCGAAACGGCCATGAAAAGAACGCACCCCCACCATGAACCTCCACAGAAAACGTGCCTCGCAACATGGCCAAAACAATTCGAGAAAAATAACGAAACACCCAATAAATTCTGCTCCTTTTGTAAAAAGACGAATCACACGGTAGAACAGTGGTTCAAAAGGAAAAACCAGTTCCAACACACAAATAACAAATTTTGCACGTTTTGCAAGAAAAACAACCACAACACCGACGAATGTTTCGCGCAAAAAACGACGCGAACACCAAATACAAACTCCCCAGTCTCATGCAGATATTGCAAAAAACCCGGTCACGTAATTAACGACTGCCGAAAGCGCGCGTTCAATAATGCGAAGAAAAACCAAAGCCCAGTACAGAATCAGGGAATCTCCGAAACGACCCCTCGTACGGGCGTAGCGACGGGTCCGGTGACACAAGAACGCCAGGAATAAGAGAGGAAAATATCGAGGCGCCCAAAGCCAGATGTGATCTCGGTCACACTGGTCGAAACTATTTTTCAGCCTCTATATTACTCGAATCACCTGACACGACTACACCCGACATATTATACTACGTAGATTCTGGTTCCGAATTGAATCTAATAAAACTAAAGAACGTCAAATACCCTGACTTCATCGACCAGACTACGACTTACGAATTACACGGAATCTCAGACGTAGACATACCACGGACCATCGGACAGATTGAATTAAAAATCCGTGACAAAGCAGAACATTTCCACGTTGTTTCCAATAAGTTCCCAATAGAATATGACGCGATCATAGGTCAGGAAATGATAGGATCGAATCAAGGAGCAATTGATTGGGAAAGTAGGACGGTACGTCTCAATGGCACACACATCCCATTCGCGAATTCAGAATCTTTTCTGCTCAGGGCCCGACAGAAAACGATTATGTTCGTAAGAATAGGGAACACGCTCGAGACAGGCTACGTGCCCCGCCTACCTCTCCCCGACGGCGTCTATGCAGGCGAAGCACTTGTCAAAAATATAAACGGCAAGGCATGCCTGTACGCGATCAACACCCTAAATAAAGATGTTAAAGTGGACGTTCCCGTGATTACTCTATATCCCTTCGATATGAGTACAGACGAGCGAAAAAAATCCAGAGTGCGACGCGAGAATTCAGACTCGTGATAATGATAACGTGACTCGGACGCGAGAAAACCGTATCAGCGATGTAATGAATCTCCTGCGCCTGGACCATCTCAACGTCGAAGAGCGTAATGCGACTCACGAGCTTATCGAAGAGTACGTAGACCTCTTTCATATACCGGGTGAGCCCCTTAGATCCACAAATGTATGCACACATCGCATCCCGACGGCCGACGATCAACCGATACACACGAGGCAATACCGACATCCGCCTCACCAAAAACCCGAAATCGATAAACAAATAAACGATTTATTAACACTAGATATAATCCAACCGTCTGTATCCCCGTACAATTCACCTGTTTGGATTGTTCCCAAACGAGAAGACTCTAAGGGAAATAAACGTTGGAGACTCGTGATTGATTTCCGAAAATTAAATGAAAAAACAATCGGCGACGCGTATCCTCTGCCCCTTATAACGGACATTCTCGACCAACTCGGCGGAGCGAAATATTTTTCCATCTTTGACTTAGCGTCCGGATTCCACCAAATTTGCATGGATCCCGCAGACAAATATAAAACAGCTTTCACGACACCACACGGTCATTATGAATTCAGCCGAATGCCCTTCGGATTAAAGAATGCACCGGCCACCTTCCAGCGCTTAATGGATGTCGTGTTAAAAGGTCTACAGGGAAACGAATTATTCGTATATTTGGACGATATAGTAATCTACGCACGATCAATCGACGAACACAAAACGAAATTCAAAAAACTCGCAGACAGGCTTAGAAAAGCAAACCTTACATTACAAACGGACAAATGTGAATTTTTAAGTACAGAAGTGAGATATCTCGGACACCTTATATCTTCCGACGGACTAAAACCCGATCCCAAGAACATCGAAGTAATAGAACACTTTCACACACCAAAAACCTCGAAAAACGTTCGAGAATTCCTCGGTTTAGCAGGATATTATCGACGTTTTATTAAAGACTTCGCGAAGATCGCCAAACCATTGAATGAACTTACAAGCAAGAATGTAGCTTTTCATTGGACTAACCAACATCAAACTGCATTCACAACTCTCCGCGAAAAGCTTTGTTCAGCGCCAATCCTCCAATATCCCGACTTCGATAAACCTTTTATTGTAACGACCGATGCGTCAAATTACGCGGTCGGAGCAATCCTCTCACAAGGTAAAATCGGAGAAGACCATATAATTTCTGCAGCATCAAGGGTACTTAATAAAGCTGAACAAAATTATTCAACTTTGGAAAAAGAAATGGTCGCAGTAGTCTTCGGATTTAAAACTTTCAGGCCTTATCTTTATGGCTGTGAATTCACTTTGCTCACGGACCATCGACCCTTAGTTTGGGTGAACTCAATGAACGACCCTACCTCCCGAGTACTCAGGTGGAGAGAGCGATTAAAAGAATTTGAATTCACGATACAATATAAGCCCGGTAAAATAAATACTAACGCCGATGCTCTCTCTCGAAACCCAGTCGTACTCCCCATTAAACTCAAGTGGAGAGTCGAACAAACTCCAAGCGGCGAAACATACGTAAACCCTGTGCCCGGAGTGGCAAGGACGTTTACGTCATCCGAAAGCGATATACGCCAAATCCCACGGAGACCCAGGCTAGCTCGAACTGGCTCCGAGGAATCTTCTGCTTCTAATGCAGATAAAAATCAATCGCAAAATTCCTTCAGGTCGGAAGTTCCGAGAGAAACGACCCAGGAATTTATCGATTCAAATCCAGAACCTCTTGTATTAAACAATCTAAATCAAAATCCAAAAATTCGGCTTAATCACCCGAGTCAGGAAAGCGAAAATTCTAGCTTATCCGAAAAATCAAAACTCTTTCTTCACAAGAAGAAAACAAACAGAAAATCTCGAGCAAAGAGGAAACAAAACCTCACAAAATCATCAGACAATCAATCTAATTCCTCGTCATCTTCAGACGAAAAACAAATTCATATCGAACCACGGGTCATAATTCTCGAACCCGAACCAAATTCTTATGATAACGACGCAGACGACGAGCGAATCCCAGAAAATGATGAATCTAAATCAAGGGCGCGACACCCAAATCATTCATTATTCCCGCTCAAGCAAACGCCTACGCGACTACAAAGAGAAAATAATTTTCAACGTCAACTCTCGAGGGAAATTCATAAGAAAAGAAACAAAACTCTAGCTCATTTCACTCCCTCACCCGCCAGGCGGTCACAAAAGAAAACATTTACGGGAACTAAAACCGAAATCCCTAAACAAACACAGGCGACTACCCTTAACACGGAACGTGACACGACACTTGACGAGATCGTAGTCGACGACCCAGACATATCATGTGGTCAAAATACTATAATCATGAGAGAAAGTTTCACGGAAGAAATAAATAGCTCTGAAGGTCTGAAGGAAACAATGAATGATTTCCCCCAGACTCAGTCAAAAGACGAACACACATTGCGGACCGAAAACGAAAATATACTCGTAAATCCACAATCAAACACTTTGACAAAAACACAACCGACAGTCAGACGCTCATCGCGAGAAACGAGGCGAAAAAAATGCTTCTGCTGTCCGGACGAAGGGACTCACGAACAAAAGAAGCAAAAGAAGAAACGTACAAATCCAAATAAAACGGGAAAAATTAACTAATTAGCAAAGCCATTGTCGAAGAAGAAAAGAGGTAGAGCGATAATTCAAAGATCTCTGTCTCAATCGATAAATCGACTCTCGACAATTCAAGATCTCTCAAATTATGCTACGCAAACCCCGACGTTAAAAATTCCCGACGATCGAATACTCGTTCAAACGCCCAATACACCCATTCCATTTACACCGATACGCGACGAAATCCCAGCAACAGAAAACGTACAACCACTCGACGTAACTCAGGTCACAAACGAACCAAACCCTCCGGGTAATGCCCCTTGGGGAGCACCTACACCATACTCGCGCGCATCGGGTGTTCAAAGTTCATCGGACGAGAATGAGAATTTCGAAAACACAACAAACGTAATAGAAACGAGAGATAATATCGAAATGACGCGAAATCATTACATTTGCCTAATCTCAGCTGACGGCACAGTATCGAACGAATTCGGAAAAAGAATGATCGAAACCGGTCTTTTAAAAAACCTAACACCCGATCAAGAATACGAAGTTGGAAAAGTAATTGTTTTCGGAACCTTGCAAAAGAAAATCTTCGCGTTAGTCGTACGAGAACATGACTCCGATCCCTTAATTCAAGAAAATTTCGTTCTCGCCATAGTCAGTTTAAAGAAAGAAATGCTAGAATCCAATGTCAAATCGGCGGCCATCTCCAAAAAACGAAGCGGTCTGAAGAACGCATCATGGCCGAAAATAAAGACAATCTTCCAAGAAATTTTGGAAGGTACAGATATTACCATTCAAATCTGTAGAGACGAAATTATCACCCCTCCACAAGAAGATAGGTCACGAATAATTCGCGAAAACCCCGAATCCCCAATCGCAGGTCATAAGGGAGTAACCAAACCATACAATAGAATCAGACAAAAATATTTCTGGGGAAACATGAAAAAACATGTTGCAGACTATATCAGGCAATGCGAAAGTTGTCAGAGGAGAAAATTAGTAAGGGTAAAAACTAAACAGCCAATGGTCATTACACATACCCCTCTCAATGTGTTCGATAAAATCTCCATGGATATCGTTGGACCAATCAACCCAGAATCCGAACTCGGACACAGATTTATTCTCACCATTCAAGACAATTTGTCGAAATTTTCACTCGCGATTCCATTAGTTCACGCGACAGCCAAAGAAATTGCGGAAGCTCTTGTCACTGAATTCATTTGTTGCTTCGGTTGCCCGAAGGCTATTCTGACCGATCAAGGCGCAGCTTTTATCGGAAAAGTAATGAAACATCTCACGAAAACTCTAAAGATCGAACAAATTAAGACAACGGCTTTCCACCCTCAGTCAAACGGCTCTCTCGAACGAAGTCATCAAGTCCTAACGGATTATCTAAAACACTACACCAATAGGAAAGATTGGCATAAATTTTTAAGATCAGCCACGTTCGCGTACAACACGAGCGTACACGAAGGGACGAAATATACCCCTTATCAAGTAGTCTACGGAAGAGAAGCCCGACTACCCTCACAATTCTCATATCTCGATGAATTAATAACATACGATGATCACGTAGAAAATGTAGCCAAAGAAATGCAAGGAATTCGCGAACAAGCTAGAAAGAACCTAGAACATGCTAAACAGAAATCAAAAGAACATTATGATAAAAATATCAACCCAGTAAAATTCCAGACAGGCGACAAAATATACCTGGTAAAGAATCAAAGAGCAGGCAAATTCGATGACAACTACAAAGGACCTTATATTATTACTGAAGTATTCCCAGACAAAAACGACATCGAAATCGAACTCGAAAATAAGAAGCGTAAAATTATTCACTGCGATCGTGCGAAAATAGCTCACTAATAGACCGAAATAAATGTTAGGTACCAGACAAAAATGCAAAACTATGAATTTGTATCGATGTGCATCTCGTTTTCTCATAAATATTCAAAATTACTAGGATAAATAGTATTAACGACAATATAATGCAAATACTCATGAAAACTATTATAATAAAATAGTATGAACCATAGTACGATACAAATACTCAAAACATACTACGTTAAAAATAATACTAATGATAATATGCTACAAATACTCAAAATTACGATGTAAGGATATGGTACGAATACACAATGAAAAATGATAAGAAGAAAAAGAGGAAATATAAATAAAAAAAGATAAGTAATAAATAGGATAATCGTAACTAGCATAATGCGTAATACGTTAAGACAACACCATTTGTTAAAAAAAAAATCATGTTAGCTGGCACGCTACATTCGTTGTCTCTTTTCTTCTAAAATTGAGCGAGACGCTCAATCTTCAAAGTGGGGAGGTGTTACGTCCCAGCATGGGTGACGCTCACCTCCGGTCGATAAATTAAACTACTACCTTGACTACCTCTGAAACAATGCAGCCTGCCGGCAAAATTCAAATATTATACAATATTCTTAACTATTATTATTATCTTATATCTTTTTTTCTTTTACAAACTACTCCTAAGAAACAATTAATGTTTCCGCTCCAGATGCAAACCACGGTTTCTCAGAATAGTCCTATATCATTTCCTAAACATCCGAAATACCAAACTCGATGAACAGCTGCGCAACGCCATAAGGAACATTTTCCACCCTTATAAACATTTTTCCAAGTGGCAAACATCCCTCTTATATACATTTCGGGAATGATAAACCCTTACTTAAAATATTATTATTCACTTTTAGTCTCAATTCGGACCGGATACGAATTCATAACATACCCAGTCCGAGAAACTCTCCTTTCCACCCTCACTCATATTACATTCCAAGAAAACCTTATCTATTACCACCATTCGAGAACCCAACATTAAATACAAAGAACACACTTTTTCTCCGGACTACAAATCGAAAACATTTTCTCTTTCTAACAAAACGCCCACAAGCAACAATCTCGAGTCACCCCCGCGTCTCAAAAACAACCCCCTCCACAGGAAAACGAACAGCCTCGCTAGAAATTAGACCAATCAAAATACCCGAATTTGTGTAACTCCCACCAAGCAGAGACGAAATAGTTAATTTACTCTAAGAACAGACGCAGAACTAATTCGACTTCGAGTTAGAATTCTCTCGACTTCCAAATCGAGAACATCCATACCGAACAAAACTTAAACTACTTTTGTCGATATTCACTAAGTATAATCTTAGTGTTGTGTTAATCTTTCAAATTCAAATAAAAATATCAGTTTTGTTAAAGTTTATGAGAGTTGTGAGTGTTACAATCGATACTTCCTTTTTTCCAATAAACTCATCTCTACGGCTCGACACCGAGAAGTTTGGAAAAACATCATCTATAAACAACGTCTTCGAAGAGGAATCATCCTCGACGATTTAGACTAAATCGTTGAGTTGGTATATTGAGCACAAGTAAGTCTCAGGTGGCGAGCTCACGTCCAACCGAATAGCGCTAACCAAATCAAATTTCGCGCGCACATCGTACTATCGACGGAGCTCCACTCTCTTACTGAGTTGAGACGTAACATCATCACCAACGCCTCACTTCACAGTTGGCTCAGACTGTCGAGAGCGCTCACCGCGGCTTAATTCGAACTAACATCGTTCCTCGCTTTTTCGGGTCACGTTTGGGACGAGTCCCCCATATGCGTTTTCACTCCTTTACTCTAGTCTCCATGGTCCAAATTTATCGTGATTCTCCTATGGCCGTGTAGCCTCCTTTACTCTAGTCTCCATGGCTCGAAGCTTCGCGAGGGAGAAGCGGGATATGCGCGAACTACATACACGACCCCGCTCTCCTATACCAATTGCTATTATCGGCCTTCCCCATGTTATTTGCGGACAAATGCCATTTATGTAATATTGCACGTGTAGCAACGTGCGGGTACTCATTGTGTCGCATTTTTTCTCGTCTAGTGCGTAAAGACCACATTTTTTAAATTCGAACCATTAATAAGTCAATAAATGCAAATCGACAGCCAACATTTCCACGTGGTAACGAAATCTGTAAGTTTTTGAGAGATTTTTGAAATTCTGCGAACTGTAGCCTACGTAGGACTATCAACTGTATAACATACTCAAATTTCAGCTCATTCCGTTCATTAGTTTAAAAATAGTATTTGTCCGCAAAATGCATGGGCCGCCGGGACGGTACAGAAAAGCTATCACACCACCTTAAACTATGTTTTACCAAACGATAAAAAATGACTAACAGACAGAAACAAACGACTAACGAACGATTGGTTACGAAGAAAAGTTTAAAATAATTAAAAAGCATTTTCGCGCAGCTAACTTTGATATAAAATTGGTTTTTCGAATCAGTCAAAATGAATAAAGTCTAACAACGCTAGACTTCGTCTAGCAAACACTACTAAACGACTAAGAAACGATTTGCATAACAAAAAACACCATAATTTAACAGTCGCCGGCTAATTGTAAGTTTACTGAGCTAGCAAATCCCTTTTAGATGCGCTTGAGTTCGTTGGCATTATCTACTCATACATTTTTTATTATGATTAAAAACAAAAGTTTCTAATTACGAGATACTCAAGTTCGAAAATGTGGGCTTTGTGATCTTATAAAAAAATTTGTTAAAAAGGTAGAGTTTAAGGGAAAAACTTATGAGAATTAAATACAATTACTTTTCAATAAGGAATTCAAATCCATGATAATAAATTGGGGGTCCTAATTGAAAAAATCAAGTCAACCTTGACATGAACTTCACGGCGCCATGGAAGATCAATTATACACGCCTATTATAATGCATTACTTTATCCCCACCAACTTTTGTCTGAAACATTCTTCCTTTTCAAATGCTTTCTTCGCTCGGTATTCGTCGATCGATTTTCATGTTTTCATAGATTTCTGCTAAATGTTGTTTTCACAGATTTCTGCTAAATGTTGTTTTCACAAATTTCTGCTAAATGTTGTTTTCACAGACCTCTGCTAAATGTTGTTTTCACAGATTTCTGTGCGCGTGTGTATGTCGCAATCATCGAATCAAAAAATCGAAATATTTTGTTTCTGAAGTAGCACTCAGCAGTTCCTGAATCATCCATCAGCTTTTGTCATGTAGATTCACAACTCCTGCTACACCTATAACATGTAGATAACACTCAACGATGTTGATTCTTCCAGCTATATATAGGCCATCTTTCGGGACTGTTTCCTCAGCTATTAGTTTTAGTTTTTTACCGAAACGAATAAACTTTACCATCGGTTAATTTGATTGGAGTCGCTGATTTAAGATGATTCGAAATACTAACAATACAGCTAGTGTGATAGAATTCCGAATGGCTTATTCTCTCGGTATTTCTCGAAACAGTAAAATATAATAGTTACCTTTCTACGCGAAAAAGTCTCATTTAGTCACAGGGCATCGGAGGAAGTTTAGCGGGTTTACTGCATCATCAAGTGGATCGAATCATCAACTCACTTTATAAATATTTCACTCAACAAGCGAGCTCAGCTCAATGTACCGAGCTGAGCTGAATAGCTCAGCTCGGTACATCGATTGGAGCTACGATACGATCGCGTTGCACTGCGATCTGAGGTATTCGATGTAATGAATACCTAATGAATGTACTTGGAATGCCGAAGATGCGGCCATGTTCTAGTATCCTGTTCGGTTTAATTAAATGCGCTGATATGAGCTTACATGTGACCTTCAGATTCGATTTTATGAAATCTTTGATCTTTAACAAAACCGGCCAATATTAATTTAACGTTAGGCATCTGAATGCATACAAAATTATTTTCAATATTTTTCAATTGGAAAGACCCGATACTGAGGTATGAAGAAATGAAAAAAAATTATCGTAGCTAATGGCACGAAGCTATTTAAGATTGTGCGTATCAGAATCAAGAACAAAAATCATCTTTCGAAACAAAGTAGAGAACGATCATGCCGTCTCAAGATTTAATGATTTTCTCATTTAATCTTTTGAGTTAACGTGATATGAAAAATGTATACCGTCAAAGAGGGCTACTTTGACATTGCGGGTAACTTAGACAGATGTTGGGGCTACTTTGACATTGCGGGTAACTTAGACAGATGTTGGGGCTACTTTGACATAGCGTTAAATGCATGCGCAGCGAGTCCGCGCGACATTCTGCGAACTTCTGATGCACCGCCTGCGAAAGACCAGACTTCTTTCGATGACGATGTTCCTCAAAATATCCGCAAGAAGAGAATAAAAAAGGACAAGAAGGAAGACTACAATCTTTGTCAAATCTGTAAATGTGATTTCCGGTTCTACTGCCACACTGCTGACTGGATATGCTGCGTGATTTGCGAAAAATGGATCTGCGGCATATGCAACGAAGGCTCGACCAATCCTGCCTATGAATGCGTGGTGTGCGAAAATACACAATAATTCTTTTTTAACGTTTTTCCATTGTTTCCAATTCGTTGTTCCAGTTTATTATAAAGTTTATTCTAATGTTGTTAAACTCGATTTTGATCTCAGTGATAATATATAACGTAAGACTGATGATATAAAACTTATAAGACTTATAATATCAGGCTGATCTGAATAAAAATAATAAGACTGATTAAGGGCCTATAATAGTGCCTTAGGTACTTCGTATTTTTATGTAAAATATTTCATTAATAAAGATGATAATTTGATAGTAAAAAATTGTTGTTTTTCATTTAATTTGATGTAGAATGCATAAAATATTAACTTTGTTATCAAAATGATGCCGAACGTAACCAGTACGCTTTGAATCTTCGATATAAGTTGCATTTTAATGCCTTGTCAAAGAAGCCCCATACCGGGGTTACTTTGATACTTTTTTAAAAATATATAAAAAATAGTCGGAGGGGTGGGAGGGCTTGACTTTCTTGTACATTTCATAGTCAAAGAACACATTGGTGTATTGGAACAAAAAAAATGGGATTTAGGATGCTAAACCAAAGTTACATACAAATAACTTCCAAAACCTGTCAAAGTAGCCCTCTTTGACGGTATTATATACATATAGATCTTCCTTTCTCCATTATGGCCGCTTATAATAACGTTATATCTATTGCATCGGTCGTATTGCATTCGGTCGGGTTTTCACTTTTGGTAACTAATATCGCCATCTCTTTATATAATACTCTATATTAGAGGTAATTAATGTGCCCATCGTTTATTAGGGGAGACTGGGTACGGTTGTAACAGTTTTAGGTTGAACGCCCATAACGTCGCCATTATGGTATATATGCGCGAATAAAATGTTACATATTAAAGACTGGATATTTGCCTTCAAATAGAAACCACGATGAGGTGTCCATCTCTTTACGAAAATGAGATAAACGTTGTTTTATAAAACATGTGCCACTGTTACAATCGTACCCATACCGGGGGCGGTTGTAACAGCGCTGGGGGTCGGTTGTAACACATCAAAATAACACACAATGCATCCAGTTGTATCACTTTTTTTTATTGAAAAACGTGTATTAAAGTATTTTCCAATTACTTTACTCTTGTATGGCACATTTTATTATTATTATTTAAGTCATATATAATCAGTCAACAACACTAATTAGATCAACATTGATATAAACGTCTTTAAAGAATTTAAAGTAAAAACTTCTTGGCATCTAAAATATAAAGAATAATGTCATCAATAATTAATTAATTAATTATTTAATAATGTTACAACCGTATTTGCAAAAATAATTACAATCGAGGAGAATGCGATTTGTAAATTACAAACATAAGCTACAAATATACAGTTGCTTGTTTACTAAGCTCTAAAGTTCAAAAAGTATTTGGAAAATTACTCAATATGGAAGCTATTATATCAACAGTATATCAGTAAGTAATATCAAAAACAAACTCATTAAAAATACTCACTTTTAAGGGGGGAGCCTGCTTTAGAGGCTTCATAAAATCGATTTTTTTTGCATAAATGTCTTCCTAAACTATCCAAGAATGTGTCCCTAAAATTTCAGAAGCAAATTCGAAATATTTTCGGAGTTACCGAAGAAATAGTGTGCAAGCGTCGAGCAGGTATACGAGCGGCCGGATCGCTCGGAGCGCGCGCGCTCCGCTCCTCGATCTATTGTACGTATTATAACATTCGTCTTGTGTACGAGGAATTATCTAAGGACGAGCTGCTAACGAGGTGTTTGGGTGGACACACACTAAATGCGAACAAGTCGTTCAATTCCACTGTGTGGCACATCACACCTAAACACCTTCACTCAGGCATTATAATCGTCGAGATTGCTGCTTACATCGCTGAAGGAATGTTCAATGAAGGCTACAGTGCAGCATTGAAAACCATACAGTTACTAGATTTGAAAATTGGACAGCAATGCAACAATTTCGCCAAGAGTGCCGACAAGGAGCGCGTCACCCGACAAAACAGGCGCGCTTCATTTTCAAGTAAAGAGGCCAGAACAACCCGCAGACTCGAACATCTGGGCGAAAACCAGTTTTTTGAAGAGTCTGAAGGGCAACTCTATGGACCAGGAATCGCCGATCAGCATATTAATACGGTAAGTTCAAGAAAATTACGATTTTTTATATACGAAAACTTTCACGCGCGATTTCTCGGTTTTTCATTTTTACGATTTTTTCTAATTGGCGGGAAAGATAGGGAAAAAATTAAACGTCCTATCGAAACGAGACAAAATGGATTGTATTCGGGATTAAATTTCCTTCTAGTTGAACCTAAAAAACCTTAAGGTAGTACTGTCGGTTATAGAATTACCGTTCAGAATTTAATAAAATTTGGTACAGTAGTAGATTATGATAAGAACAAGATCCAGTTAAATTTTTAAGAGGCTACAGAGAACCAGAAAAAAGATATTGGCATTGACAATTTCATGAATTTAACATTGAGTCTTATGTGAAATCACAGTTTTTATTGTATTTTGCAAAAAGTACCGTTCAGATTTCAATAAAAAAAGGTAGAATAAGAGAAAATATTATAAAGAACATTTTGAATCCTTAAAACTATAGGTTGAGAGCCTGTGACCGTCGTAATTAACAAATAAATATCCCAAATGTACTTTTATATTGTAGTTGAATGTAGCGTGGCAACATCGCGAAGAGGTTACAATGCGCGCGAAATTAAAAAATGAATGAAACATGGGAGTATATATTTTATAAAGATTCTTTATTAATTAATCTTTTATTAACAGAGCCATACTTTTTCAACTCAATATAATAACAATAATAACAATTTTTTTCTTTTTTTTCTTGATTTTCGAAAAAATCGAAGATTCTTTGTAATATATTTTTATTTTTGGTGACTTTAGCACGACCGTTCTCATCTTTGCCCAAAACTCTCGACAAGCCATTGTACTTATCTTATTTATATACGTCTACAAGCATTTCGTAAGTCACATTTGCAGCAACCATTTTTTTTCTCATACCTGTTGATACACAGCCTTTTAATAAATTTAATTCTTTCATAGCAGTAGACAAGTACTGCAAAAATATTATTTTATTAGAAGCATCGTCCCAGCTCAAAAAAGAGTCAAGTAAATCATCGCTGGTTATATTTAATTTTGACTATACATTTAATTTTCGACTTTTTTGCCACTTTTATCTGTTGCAACCTTTTGTGGTACATTTTTTTTGTTACTCTTTTGCCCTTCAAGTGGTAGATTTTTTATCTTTTTACGCGTGGTGTCATTATTAATTTGTCATTAACTGCGCCCGTCACCCGTCAGCCTTAACCTAGCTTTTGCGCACCTCTCGAGTGAAACATACCAAAACAGGCCATCTCTGTCTCTCTCACTCTATCGCGACGTTGCCGATTCTAAATACTACGTAAGTCGAAAATGACTGTATATACATTTGACTATTGCAATATCGACAGTACTACCTTAAGAGGCAGTGTTACTGGCGACGTACGCTTCGAAATTTCGATCAGTAGTCCTGCGAGCACTAAACAATCAATCAGCTTAAAAATTGGCAGGTACACAGAGAATTATGGCGAAATTGGGCTCTTGCTATATTTTTATCGAAATATTAAAGAAAAAATTGCAGTTTTATGTTATCACGGGAGTAAACACAGACTTACGTATGATGCACGGATCGAATCGTAATGTCTATGGCAAGAGCCGAACCGCAATTAAAAAACACACGTTTCGGGCTTTATTTCATTAGATTTTATGCAAAATTGAATGAATAAAGTCTGATCGAAATTTTTGACAAGAAGATATCGACAATTTGACCGACATACGAAAAAATAGTGTAGCGAAATTCGAAGAGAAGGCGCTGGCGAAATTTTCTCAAGAAACTCGTATGGTAAGCGGTGAAAGCAGAGACAAATGACGGAACGCTTTGCTGCTATATATATACTTATTTATGTTTAGCCCGCAAGGCCTTGCCTCCTCCGTCACCGACTGTCGCCCGGCCTGACTACATCACGGATCGCGCGTATATATATATATATATATATATACATAAAAGCCACGACAGCGCACGCTACATATTAGGCCAATGTCAGGCGCGTATGGGTGAGACTCGCGTGTCTGCTCGGGAACCGATGGCCGCGCGAACAAATGATAGTCATTCATGTCCTCCCCGAATGCAATGAAATAAAATGCAAAATGTGCGTATTTTGATTACGCGTTAGCTGTCTATTCAAGAGTTATGATAATGTCAATACAACTATCGGAAATATTCATCGTATATTTATTTATATATAAGTGTTACAGGCAACGTACGCTTTGAAATTTGGATCAGTAGTCCAGCAAGCAGTAAACAACCGATTGAAAATTTAAAAATACACAGAGCATGATAGCAAAAGTGTATGTTGGTATTTTTTCCCCAAAATTTTTGCTATAATTCTCTAGGTACTCTCAAAACCGCTCAGTGCCGAAGTAAGTGCAGCTGGTGTTTTCGAATCGCTGGTTGCCTGCAACTGCAATGGAACTATCAGGAATATGCATCGTGTATATATATACAGGGCGATTTTCCTAAGGTATAGCACCGTTTATTCTGGGGTAGATGGGACCATTACAAACAAAAGTTGCAAATAAACATTAGGGATATTTTTAATAGTTTACGAGATATGAATATTTAAAGTTGATCGAATCAGAGCGCGCCGAGAAGCGTTGGAGCCGCCCACTCTCCGTCCTAGCCGTAGATATAGCACAGTTTAGGGCGTTACATTTGGGATTGCAAAATTCAGAGCAGTCAATTATTATTATTTTATTCCGCAGTCATTTTTATTTGTCGGGCATTGACTGCTCTGAATTTTGCCGAGCGCGCCAAATAAAAATGACTGCGTAATAAAATAATAATAATTGACTGCTCTGAATTTTGCGATCCCAAATGTAACGCTCTAAACTGTGCTATATCTACGGCTAGGGCGGAGAGTGGGCGGCTCCAACGCTTCTCGGCGCGATCTGATTGGACAAACTTCAAAAATTGATATCTCGTAAACTATAAAAAATATCCCTAATGTTTATTTGCAACTTTTGTTTGTAATGGTCCCATCTACCCCAGAATAAATGGTGATATACCTTAGGAAAATCGCCCTGTATACATGTGTGTGCGTGCGTGCGCGTGCATGTGTGTGTACAATGAATATTCACGATAGTTGCATTGACGTTGCCATAACATAGACAGCTAGCGCGCGATGCGGCTATGGGTACGCGTGTAGGAGTATATGCCGATTCCAACGGCCGCTCTCGTCGAGAGACGCGAAGCTACAATTCAAACAAACCTTACGCCCGCTATGAGAAACCGATCGAGCTGAAATTTTGACCCTGCATAGACAAAGGTGCCAGAAAGTGGACCTTGGTATTTTTTCCTATAATTTAGAACTAGAAAACCCATTTTTCCGGGCTACCGTTCCGGGCTACCGTTGAGAACAAACATGTATTCGTATATATTTGGGTGTACGTATACTTATTGGTATGAGCGTGTATATATACGGAGTATTCCAGGCCAAACCGGACACCATTTACCTTTTGCATCTGATTGTTTTGAAAATTTTTATATTCTAGTATTGGTTGAAAGAGACTTTCATGATTTTTTTCAATTTTTTTTGTCGAACCGTTTTCGAGATATCGATTTTTCAAAAATGACATTATTAACGTCCATAACTTCGTAAAAATAGGCCAAATTGAACGTTGGAACCAAATGATAATTAATATTGCGGCACAATCAAATAAAAATAACCTGCCATTTCAATGATTAAGATATATCTATTTAATTTCATACATAACAATGACGGTTGTTGGTGAGCCTGAAAAAAGATTAATATTTATTTTCAACACGGATAACTAAAATATGGAATTTTAAAAATGGAAAAAATGGATTCCATCGTTGTGCCATTATCCACCTGAGTTGTGGAATGAATGATAGTTTTTTACAACAAAATTTCAAGAAACTCGATCAGTACGTGTTTTTTGTAAATCAACAATTTACATGAAAATCTTATAGAAATACGATTTAAAAATTTTGTTTGATATTTTTTTATCAAACGTGCGTTTAAAAATAAAAATTTCAAAACATTCGTCCAATGTAGCAAATTTTTCGCAAAGTTATGGACGTGAAATAACGTCGTTTTTGAAAAATCAATATCTTGAAGCCGGGTCGCCAAAAAAAATTCAAACAAAATCATGAAGGCATCTTTCAATAAATACTACAATATACAAAAAAATTTTAAAAATCGGAGATGTAAAAACTGAATGGTTTCCGGTTTGCCGTACAATGCCCCATATATATATACGGTGGTTCACGCATCGTGTATATCGCTATAATTTCCGAAGTATTCGTTGCCCAAAAAAATGTTATACACAAAAGAGTACGTACTGCATCAATTTTTTTATAGGTCGAAGCGTTTCGAAATTTTGGAGGACATGGTAGACATATGGTAGAGAATCGAATTCCGAGTAAAAAAGTATTGGCCTTTATTAGACCTAAACGTAATACCTAGCGAGTAATTTCACTTTATTATTTGAAATTTTTCTTCACATAAAAAAACAGAGTTGTCCTTCAAATCTTCAAAATGCCTCGACCTATAAAAAAAATTTATCCGCTATGTAGTGCATCCTTCTAAATCATGTAACTTTTGTATATACCATTTTTCTGTGCCACCCATACTTTGAGAATTATGACGTTGCGCAAGTTGCTTGGACCACCCTGTATACATATGTAGACGAAGCGTTGAGATCGGTTCACGGGCCTGTCTCTGTTTTCGGTGTGCGGCGAGAGGAAGACACGGGCAGTCGCGTACCGTGCGCGTGCCACAACGCTACATATCACCGAATCGATGTGCTATATGTATGCACCAACACATCTGCATATATGTGTTGGTATATTTACGCACCGCGTGATCGAGAGACGGAAGAAAACAAAACATGAGCACGCTGTCATTTTCTGACGCGGCAGCTGAGCAGCGTGATATATTGGGCTTGCTGCTCTCATGTCAGTAAAAAGACGCGTACTATTGTAATTACGTGCTAATTATATTATTAGAGACGAACAGTAATTTATAATTTACTAGTTCGAAACAGTATATAGTCTATATATAGTGTAAATAATAATAGTATAATCAGTGAGTGAGTGGTGATATACGCAAAATAAGCAATAGAAGACGAAAAAAAGGATAAACGGGCTCATTCTCGTGCAGAAAGGAATATTTTAAAAGGTATATATCACGACACTTATGCAAATAAAATTCTATTTATGCGACAATAAACCTGAGAATAACCTAAGATCTCTCTTTTGAGCTTGTTAGGTTACACATCAAAAAGTTATTGAAAAATATAATTTAGTATTTGTCTCGTGCAGACTATTACGTAAATTACATCTATATTTCAGTAAAGATTGTAAGATTTACTAAAATTTAGTAAAGTGGGTTCGGTAAAGAGCGTATAATTTTGGGAATACAATTTATCTTTATTCGTTTCCCTACCACAAAATATACTCAGGATAGGGGAAATACGTATAAAACGTATAAGATATAAGTCTGAAATATGAATAGTATGTAACGAATGAGTAGATTTGTGTAGATCCTATTTTTCTAGGAATCTGTAGAATTTCAGACTCATAGCATTATGTAGATTTGTTGACGCTTGTATATGCGACTCTCGCTGACGAGAGCCGTCAGTCGCCGAGATCGCACTCTCTCGGCTGACGTTGACCATACGTCATCGACGATGCTTCAGGAGCAAGCATCGTTCGACGAATAAAAATATTCGAGTAAAAAATCGACCGAGAATTCGCGATTCTCGGTTGTCAGTTTCCTACTCGCAAAATTCTGTAGATTGCCTGAACATTACATGCCTGCTTCAAAATATTTGAGGCGAAACTCGACCGAGAATTTTCGATTCTTGGTCGCGAATTTTATTGTCAAACTCGGCATTACGTAGATTTGTTGACGCTTGTATATGTGACTCTCGCTGACGAGAGCCGTCGGTCGCCGAGATCGCACTCTCTCGGTTGACGTTGACCATACGTCATCGACGATGCTTCAGGAGCAAGCATCGTTCGACGAATAAAAATATTCGAGTAAAAAATCGACCGAGAATTCGCGATTCTCGGTTGTCAGTTTCCTACTCGCAATATTCTGTAGATTGCCTGAACATTACATGCCTGCTCCAAAATATTTGAGGCGAAACACGACCGAGAATTTTCGTTTCTCGGTCACGAATTTTATTGTCAAACTCGGCATTACGTAGATTTGTTGACGCTTGTATATGTGACTCTCGCTGACGAGAGCCGTCGGTCGCCGAGATAACACTCTCTCGGCTGACGTTGACCATACGTCATCGACGATGCTTCAGGAGCAAGCATCGTTCGACGAATAAAAATATTCGAGTAAAAAATCGACCGAGAATTCGCGATTCTCGGTTGTCATTTTCCTACTCGCAATATTCTGTACATTGCCTGAACATTACATGCTTGCTCCAAAATATTTGAGGCGAAACTCGACCGAGAATTTTCGATTCTTGGTCGCGAATTTTATTGTCAAACTCGGCATCACGTACATTTTTTGTTGACGCTTATATTTGCGACTCTCGCTGACCAGAGTCGTCAGTCACCGATATCGCATTTTCGGCGCAAGAGAGATGTTTGGCGAATGCAACAAGCCGAGTTGAGACAGGATCGAAAATTTCCGATTGCCGTTCGCACATCTGAATCTCGTCAGCATTCGTACATTTTTTACACATATTAGAAAGCATTGCAGCTTTTAAAAAATATTCACAAAATAATATAATTCTTCAAAGAAAGAAATTATCCCATTATACAGACTATATATGTATAGTGTATGTATGTATAGATATATATGTATAGTATATGGATACAGGGCGATTTTCCTAAGGTATAGCACCATTTATTCTGGGGTAGATGGGACCATTACAAACAAAAGTTGCAAATAAACATTAGGGATATTTTCAATAGTTTACGAGATATGAATTTTTGAAGTTTGGCCAATCAGCGCAGCGAGAAGCGTTGGAGCGACCCACTCCCCGCCCTATCCGTAAGATATAGGACAGTGTAGGGCGTTACATTTGGGATCGCAAAATTCAGAGCAGTCAATTATTATTATTTTATTAGGCAGTCATTTTTATTTGTCGGTCATTGACTGCTCTGAATTTTGCCGAGAAGCGTTGGAGCCGCCCACTCTCCGCCCTAGCCGTAGCCTAGCCAGTCAATGCCCGATAAATAAAAATGACTGCGTAATAAAATAATAATAATTGACTGCTCTGAATTTTGCGATCCCAAATGTAACGCTCTACACTGTGCTATATCTACGGATAGGGCGGGGAGTGGGTCGCTCCAACGCTTCTCGCCGCGTTGATTGGACAAACTTCAAAAATTGATATCTCGTAAACTATTAAAAATATCCCTAATGTTTATTTGCAACTTTTGTTTGTAATGGTCCCATCTACCCCAGAATAAATGGTGCTATACCTTAGGAAAATCGCCCTGTATATAGATACATACATATTTCTGAATGGGTTTATATATGTGGTGGATGATATCAATATATATATATATCAATCATGTGTATACAATATATATATATATATATATATATATATATATATATATACAGGGTGTCCCATTTTAATCTTACACCTGATTTTTCTCGGAAAATACTGCTCCGATCAAAAATTGTGTATAATGAAACTTTTAGGGTTCGAAGCGGGATGTTCAAAAAAATTTTTTTGTTTGTATCATAATTCAAAATGGCGGCTGTAAGATGGCCGACATGTTTTTTTTAAATAGAAACAGGCCATTTCTTTGTTACTAAAAAATTTGTCGGATCAAAACTAACAACTTTTATAGGAACATTTTTTTGATAAAGTCCATAATTTTTGGAGTAGAACACCATTTTTGACTATTTTAGCGTTATCCAGGATGTACCACGAGGAGGTAAAGTCTTTAACATCCCAAGTGTAAGTGTGTGTGTGTGTGTGTGTGTATGTGTGTGTTTGCGCGCGTGTGAGTGTGAGTGTGAGTGAGTGTGTGAAACACTCACAAGGATTAGGTCTCTGCGACTCGTCACTTCCGCAGTATTTACCGACTCCAAACCCTCCTTGTGAGTGTGAGTGTGAGTGTGAGTGTGAGTGTAAGTGTGAGTGTGAGTGTGAGTGTGAGTGTGAGAAACACTCACAAGGATTAGGTCTCTGCGGCTCGTCACATCCGCAGTATTTTTCGACTTCAAAACCACCTCCTTATGAGTGTTCTCTGAACTCTTAAAGGTGTTCGAAGATTCCCCCATTCATGTTTAAGCATGCCCGAACTCTCCTCTCAAAACCATCGACTGTTCGCAAGAGAACAACTCTCGGGATTGCACGGCAGGCAGCTCTTATCCGCACCCTCATATCCTCTTGTGTGGTTGGAGCTTGACGGTAGACAGCGTCTTTAAGATAACCCCACAAGAAAAAGTCGGGAGAGGTAAGATCAGGTGATCTTGGAGGCCAATGGACAGGTCCATCTCGTCCGATCCACCTTTGACCGAATGTTGCGTCCAGGTGATTTCGAACAACACGAGCCCAGTGAGCGAGTGCACCGTCTTGCTGAAACCACATCTGTTGACGTGTAACCAAATCAATGTCTTCCATCAAAAGCGGCAATTCATTTTGCAGAAAGTCAAAATAACGGGCTCCCGTCACAGTTCTCTCGAAGAAGTGAGGACCTATTAATTGCCCGTTAATGATTCCACACCAAACATTCAAACTCCACCGATGCTGGTGATCGATCTGTCGCACCCATCGTGGATTCTGATCAGTCCAATACCGAAAGTTCCATCGATTTACCTGACCTCGGTTGTTGAATGTGGATTCATCACTGAACATAACAAACCTAAAAAAATCTGGGAATTGCTCGATTCGTCTCAATGCCCACCGACAAAACTCCATCCTTCGCAACGGATCAGGATTAGGCGTATCTTGGTGGAATTGTATCCTGTACGGGTGGAGCCTTGCACCTCTCAGTACTCGGTGCACTGTGGATCCGGGAAACCCCAGTCGCTCCGAGATCACTCGAACACTCAAATGAGGATCGATTGCTATCATCGCTAAAATAGCCATGTTTCGAGCCTCATGCGGGCCACCAAAATCATTGTTCACGTTTTGGCGACGTTGGCGGTGGCGGGTTATTCGGCCTGCCCTCGCTCTCCTCTCGAGGGTTCGGATTGTCTGCCGCGATGGATGACGACGATCAGGATATTCGCGTCGATACAAATTTTCTGCTCGTAAATAATTGCCCCGGCATCTCCCTAAAATAAGGAGCATATCAACGATTTCGTTGGGACTGAAATCAGCCATTGTTGAATTGCCGTCAGTAAACGGTTAACAAATCCGCGTCTATTGTAGGCGTTCAACGTGAGATTTCGTTTTCTTATTTCGATCAGAAGCGAAGCGAACTTGAAACGCTCAAATGATATGGGGTACCATGAAAATTCGTATTGTCCTGCCGTATCCAGTTAACAGAAAAATTTCAACAGCGACACATTCCAGAGAAAATTTTCATGGTACCCCATATCATTTGAGCTGCCTGCCGTGCAATCCCGAGAGTTGTTCTCTTGCGAACAGTCGATGGTTTTGAGAGGAGAGTTCGGGCATGCTTAAACATGAATGGGGGAATCTTCGAACACCTTTAAGAGTTCAGAGAACACTCATAAGGAGGTGGTTTTGGAGTCGGTAAATACTGCGGAAGTGACGAGCCGCAGAGACCTAATCCTTGTGAGTGTTTCACACACTCACACTCACACGCGCGCAAACACACACATACACACACACACACACACACACACTTACACTTGGGATGTTAAAGACTTTACCTCCTCGTGGTACATCCTGGATAACGCTAAAATAGTCAAAAATGGTGTTCTACTCCAAAAATTATGGACTTTATCAAAAAAATGTTCCTATAAAAGTTGTTAGTTTTGATCCGACAAATTTTTTAGTAACAAAGAAATGGCCGGTTTCTATTTAAAAAAAATATGTCGGCCATCTTACAGCCGCCATTTTGAATTATGATACAAAAAAAAATTTTTTTTGAACGTCCCCCTTCGAACCCTAAAAGTTTCATTATACACAATTTTTGATCGGAGCAGTATTTTCCGAGAAAAATCAGGTGTAAGATTAAAATGGGACACCCTGTATATTCGGACAGATGTATGTATCTATACATATATTCTGCCTCTATATATATATATAGAATGGGTTTGTATGTATACCCAGATATCTTTTCCAAGAATCATATTATTTTGTGAACAGTTTTTATAAACAGCAATTCTCATAATATGCATGACCAAAGCTGCGAGATTAGTCGTGCGACTCGATTGTTTTCGCTCCGTGTCATTCCCTCCGCGGCGCGGTGCGGGGGAAACGCGGGCGGCTGGCTATCGCTACGAGGCCTCGGCGCTTGGCCCGTCTTGTCAAGTGTCATACTGGGGCTTCGTAGCATACGCGCGCCATGCAGAATGCCGAAATTCGGTAAAAAATGTATAGATTTCGTTACCATGTGGTAATTTTGATTGCAGATTTACATATTTTGACGAATTAATGACTCGAATCAAAAAACTGCGACCTTCATCGACAAAGTACTAAAAAATCTGACACAATGAGTACCTGGACGTTGCTGAATGTGCAATATTACAGAAATGGCATACATCCGAAAATAACACGTGGAAAGCCGATAATAGCAATTAGTATAGTAGAGCGGGGTTGTGCACGCAGTTCGCGCATATCCCGCTTCTCCCTCGCGAAGCTTCGGGCGCTACTAGCGCTTGTTCGCGCCGACCGAAACTATAGGATATACATGAGATGCACCACGTGGTCGCAAAGTTCACCCCGTATCATGTACACGTTTTGACACATGTGCATTTGACTGAAGGGAGGCGCTTCACGAATGCAACTAGCCGAGTCGAGATTCGATCGAGAATTATCGATTCTTAATCGACCATATGAAATTAAATTAAAGGGGGCCACGACGTACGGATTACGGATGTTCTTCAAACTTTTTATGCATTCAGAAATCCATTAGGACAACATAATGTGCAAGCGATAATGCCTACTTATTGTTAGGCGTTTTCGGAAAAATAGCAAGAGAAATCTTACGCGTCTAATATATGCCGGTGCGTTGCAAGTGTAAAGCCGGCTCTGCACACTCGCCGAGACATGACGAATGTTGACCAATACGAGAGTGTGAGGGCTGTCTCGTCTCGCCTCTCGCCGTCTCGTGTCGTCTCGGTCCGTTGTCATTTTTTTTACACGAATCAAAGGGATCTCGGGTAGTCTCGTGTCCATAGACGAGATCGCCCTCCACACTTATAACGAATAAAAAAAGATGAGGCATCAACTGAGCAACACAAGAGTGTGGAGGGGCATATTTTTCATATCTCGTGAGAGGCGAGTCCCGCCCGAGACATTCGGCAAGACGTCTCGGCCAATGTGTAGAGCAGGCTTGGATGGTGGTGGTCGAGTTGTTTCGCAATTGTTGGATCGAGTTCCGATCATTTTTTTGTCAATTTTATCTTTTTTTTCCACACTGGTCTATTTGTTTATATATATGGGTGTAGTTCCGAAAAGCCCATATGCTTGATCGAGTTGAAATTTAGTACACTTATGTTTTTGGCCTCCTGAGCACGAATATGACAATGAAAATTGCCGCAAATGAAGCTTTCTAGGTTAAACCCAACTCAAACTTGAAAAACTTGAATTTTTCGTGTTACGGGATTATGCCCAACTCGAAACCACAAAACCTCCCAAACCCAACGGGAAACCACAAAACATTCCAAACCCAACTCGAACCCAACGCGAAACCACAAAACCGCCTCCTCCCCCTGACTTATCGATGGATTGTTGGTTACTGGAACGAGTCTCAACTCATACCACTGTTGGCTACTGGAAAGACTTCCAACTCGCACCCACGGGGGGGTCCGGGGGGGACCCCTCCCCCGGCGGTGTCCAGGGGCAGAGCCCCTGCGGGGGTGGAGGGGGCGGATCCCCCCCAGCACGAGAACGAGATTTTTAAATGAAAAAAAATTGTTATTTTGGTTCAAATTGGGTTCGGATTTCATTGGTTTTTTTCGGTTTGGGATTTATTGGGTTTCAGTAGGGTTTGGGATTTATTGGTTTCAGTTGGGTTGGGTTTGAGTTGGGTTAGAATTAACATGTTACCGCGTTTTTCTCAAAAAAAAAACGGTTTTAGAAAAAAATCATATAGAACAAAAAATATGTATTTTAACATTATCTACAACTTTTGTTTGAAACATTTTTGCCTTCGATTAACAATTATATAAATAATCGAGAAAAAACACGAAAAAATCAAGTTTTTCAAGTTTTAACCTAGAAAGCTTCATTTGCGGTAATTTTAATTATCATATTCATGCTCAGAAGGCCAAAAAACAAAAGTGTACAAAATTTCAAGGCAATCAGGCATATGGGCTTTTCGGTACTTTATCCGATATTTGTATCCGGTAATTGTTTATGTTAATTTTGTAAGTATTCCAATTGTTCAAATCCAGGTAAGTATAAATACGATAGAAACTTTTTCTCATTTTTTTCATCCTAATGTCACGTTCGGTTTGTTTACAGGTAATCCGGTTGTTGACAGGCAGGTAAGTATTAATATACACAAACATTTAAACATTCTTTACAACATATTACATTGATTTTTATTTCCTTGCAAGCATTCCAGTTAAATAAAGATATATATTAATACAAATGAATCCTCGTATACATTTTACATTTTTCCCGTTTTTAATTGAATTTTATTTTCTCTATTCCTGTTATTTATTCTTTAATTATCTGGAATGGCCTCTTCCCACTTTTTCCACATCACTGTGTCTTCTGGGACGAAAAACATCGAGCACTTCGCTTCTGTTCTGCTGCCGGATTTACAATTCCATACGACGCACAACTTCCCCATTTTGAAAAAAAATGCTTTCAAATTATCAAAAATGTATGAAACGCAGAAAATAATTTAATAACTGTCAACGACTCAACGATGCACGTCTTAACCGTTCACTCCGTTGCTCACCGTATTGAGGTTATGTTTATCTGGGTCCCGGAACCACAGCGACAACTAGTGGCGGCTAGAAGCGAAATTTGTCTTCACTAAGCGACACACATGATCGTGGCTCCCAGCATTAGAGTTTCCAGACCTGTATGTAAGACCGTGGCTGTGTTACGTCCTCGATGATGATTCGGAACAGCACGGTCACGCCGTTCTGTTGACTCCGCCGATATAGTTTTATCGGCGCGAACTATGAAGAGTACGCTCAGTTTGATCAGAATGATTAGATATTCTGGTTGTTCTGAGATTCGGAAATTCGGAGATTCGGAGGTTCGGAGATTCGTTATGAAATTCGACCCCTGCTATGCGCAGTTGAAGAGATCAACACGATGAATAGTTATTCAATGATGAGTTTATTCGTAGATATTGTTTGATAATGAGTTACAGATTAGTTCGGACTTTTGAGATGGTCTGAACTTAGCGTCGGTGTACAAAGTTTGTAAGTGGTTGTCGTTTAAACACTCCTATTAAAATAACTTGGATGATTACTTATGAAAAGATAATGTTAGAATATACAACTAACATATTACATAGACGCTGTCACTAAGTTTCTGTATCTGTTAACTCGAGTTATGTCAAAGGCAAAAAGCTGGAAATTGGGTCGGAGCATGTCTTTTTATAGTTGCTCTAGTTTTGGGTGGAGGGGAGTTAGTTTGGGGTGGAGTTTGGTTTTCCCTTTGGGGAGGGTCGGACGTTTTTGTGATCAGCTGGGTTTTCCCTATCATCTTACTATCTAGCTATTGGAAAGTAAAATTAGTTGTACTCTACTATGTCGATATTAGAGGTAACTACGCAGAGCGTCCTTTTACCGACTAGAGGACATATGCTACCGACGTTTGGTCATTACTTAGTTTTGAAAATTGACTGCGCCTCTAATGTCGGCCAGTACGTAACACTTCCCTCCCTGGAAAAAGAGGGAGCGTCCTCGCTCCGACATGAAATCAAGCATATTGAAATTTGTATTTTGGTAGCATGTGTCCCCTTATGATCTTAGGTTCTACTTGGATTATAATATTATTACATGAAATTTCTTAAAATGTACTTATCGTTGTGTACGAATTATCTCAAGTTGTTAGTTCGAAGGTGGAGTGATAATTATGATTATTGCATGTTTTACTGATTGCTAATGTTCCCTAAGTTTGTTTGTGAACGATGATTATTTATGTTTTTAACCTATGTTCTTAATTTATATTCTTATATAGCGTTTCCTTTCTTAATATTTTTCTTTCTTGCATAATGGCTTGCTAAAGATTGTCTTTGTTTCTTATACAGAATCATAAGTATGATTATTGTGTGTTTTACTTAATTCTGCTTATAGTCGTTTGTGGATGTCGATTATTTATGTGCTTAATCTATCAAAAAAAAAAATTTGCGTGTTGGATTATACTAAGTTACACACTGCATTAACTAAAGGTAAACTAAAAGTTTGAGTTTCCGTACAACTCTAAAGGTGGAAAGGGTTCAAGGCGTTCGTGGTCTTAATCCTTCTCGCTACGGACGATGAGTTTTACCGTTATATATATTTTTTATTTTTTTTATTTGTGAGCTATTTTTAATCTATCCCAGTGAACTATTTTTCTTTTATTATTACCCAAGTCAATTTCTACGTTGTTCTTGTCTGCAATGATGTCTGTGATTAAATACGGTCCTAAATAGTTGTCGTCCAATTTGTTTGTTTTGTGATTCTTGGTCAGATATACTTCTTGTCCTATTGTCAGTTTTATTGGGTTTATTTTTTTATCATAATGTTCTTTGGATTTTTGTTTTGCTTTCTCTAAATTTTCTTTCGCCTTAATTCTGTCTTTCGTGGTTTGTTCTAGTTTTTCTTTGATGTAATCGTCAAAAGTCATTGCGTCGTCTAGTAATGATATGGCTGATGGTATTCTTGCTTCTCTACCGAAGACGAGTTTGTATGGCGTGAATTATGTGCCTTCGTGTACGCTAGTATTGTATGACATAGCTGCGTGTGAGAGCCATTCATCCCAGTCCCTTTTTTGTGTGTAGTGTTTCAGGTAGTCTACCAATACTTGGTGGCTTCTCTCGAGAGAGCCGTTTGACTGAGGGTGGAATGCTGTTGTTTTTATTTGCTGGATTTGATATGCTTTTGCTAATCTCTTCATAACCTGTCCTATGAAAGCTGCGCCTTGATCTGTTAGAATTACCTTGGGGCAACCAAATTTATTTATAAACTCTCGGACTAGCGCTTTCGATATTTCCTCTGCCGTTGCGTTTATTAGGGGTATAGCCAAGCTGTATTTCGATAAGTCGTCCTGCATTGTTAGAATGTATTTGTAGCCGTTCTTCGAGACTTCGAATGGTCCAACTATGTCCATTGCTACTTTATGAAATACATCCGCTGATGTGTCTGTAATAACCATTGGTTGTTTTGTTTTGACTCTGACTAATTTCTTTTTCTGGCAGCTCGTGCATTTCTTAATGAATTCTTGAATATCTGTTTTCATGTTGGGCCAGTAATATTTTTGCCTGATTCTGTTATAAGTCTTGGTCACTCCTTTATGGCCTCCTAAGGGGGTCTCGTGACACTCTCGTATTATGCCTTCTTTGAGATCTTCGGATGGAATTACAATTTTGTCTTTGCAAATTGTTATCGTGACATCGTTAGGTAGTGTCTCTTCTATAATCTTACTTATTTTGTTCCAGACTGCTGTTCCTAAGTTACTTTCGGCTTGTGAAATGCTGGCTGATTTGACGTTTATTTCTGCCATAATAAGTTTTAAATTTTGGAAGGCCTTTCTGATGTTTGTTTCTGTTAATTGATCTTCGTTAGTCTGTCGAACAATTAACGCGAAAATTTTTCTATTGTTTTTTGTTGAGACTACTACTTCTCCAATTGAGTATTTTTTTAACGGTGTGAGTTTATTTAACAATCCTTCTTTATGAGCCTTTTACCTATTTCATCTGATACTGTGCCGTCTGCATTGGCGAAGCAAATTATGTTGTCGTTCCCTATCTCCAGATTATCTCTCGTTTCGATTAATGTTCTGTCTTCCTCTTTGCTATCATCATCTAAGCTGCTATGGGTTTTCTTTGCAACATTTTCTGAAGGAACCTGTTCTTTGTCGCTATTGTCTTTACCGTTATCTGAACTGCTATGGTTTTCCCTTGCGATATTCTCTGAAGGAATCTGTTCTTTGTCACTATTGGCTTTATCGCCACCTGAGCTGTTATTTTCTGTGTTTATAAAATTTCTTGAAAAAGATTGCTCTCTTGCTTCGTTATTGATATTTGAATCAATAGCATCTCTTTCCTCTATCGGTGGTGGTAAGGGGTATACTTTTGTGGTTTCAGATTCGTTTATATTCGGGGGGGTCGCTGCTCGTTCGGTGACCGGCTGTTTCTCTAAATTCTCGGCATCTTGCTTATTTTGAGAGTCTGTCAGTGCGTGTTCTGTTTGACCTACTAACGGTGAGAGTTCTACACTTTCATTTACTGTGGGAATCTTAGGGTCGCTCGATTCTTTCTTATGTTTTTTCTTTGCGACTCGAGGAAATTCAGTTGTTGGTTTATGAGATTTCTCATGTGTCCCTGAGCAGCATGAGCAAGAGGGTTTCTTTATGACCCTACTCGATCGTCTAAGCGGCTGGAAGAGCTCGAGGGTGTTTAAATTTTCCCGAGGCTTGTCTTCGTCTAATTTTATGGGCATTGAGATTTTTTCGAGTGCTGTTCTTTGCATACTTTCAGCCTCTTGGTCACTCGACTCCTGCTCGACGTCCATATCTATGTTCCTAAATTCTTTATTTTCACATGTGACCGATTTTACGACTTCGGGTATCTCGGGTGACTCCGAGGATTTATCGGAGCAATCTGGCTCCGCTATCGTCTCGTGTGAAGTGTGGGGGTCCATGCGCAATGTGAGATTTCCTGTCCTAGCCTGCGTTCTATCTGAATCGTTATCTGACGCTTTTACATTTTCCTTGGTCTCCGTGTAATTTGAGAGGGTATCTGTGTGTGGTGCGTTGTCGACTATACTGGCTTGTGTTTTTTCAATATTGCTATTCGATATTTTTATTCCTGTTTCGTATTTCGTTGGAGGGCCTAAGGGTGGTTTGTCGCTGTCGGACATTATATCGCCTATTTTCCTCCTTGTTCTAATGGTTGGGGATGGAGTGAATTCTGCTGCACGTGTGGACCTTTTTGTTAGCTCTCTGGCTAGCTCGCGTTGAAAATTATTTTGTTTCTTCGTCGAATTTTTTATTTTTGGTACTGTGTGAAACCCTGAAACTTCTTGGGGTGACTGGTTTATAGCTGAATTTTTTTCTTGAGAGAAAGTTAACGGGCTTTCCCGTGGTGGAGTTTTCTCTCCCTGCGAGGAATTCGCGTTTGCTGCCGTTACGGCGTTTTTTGTATCGTCTCGGTCCACAAAATTTAGATGTACTGGCTTCATATGGTCTTCTTTTCTAATTTTTTGTGGTGACTTGACTGTATCGCTTTTGTTGCCTGACGATACTGACTTTTCTGATTTGCTGCTATTGGATAAATGCTTCTTACTCTTTGCTTTTTCTCTAATTCTCGATCTTAATATTTCTGTATTCCTATTCAGCTTCATCATGTTTATTTCTTCATCGGATGATTCTAGTGGAACTTGAATCTTAAAATCTGATTCGTTTGCCATCGATGACCTACTTTCTTTATTCGCTTCCTGTTCTGGTATGATTGTTTCCCTATGTACGTGTTCGAGAACATCATGGCGTTCGGCGGGTTGATCAGACCCCCCGTGGTCGCTAGTTGGACACTGTATCAGTGGGTTACGCTTTTCTTTACATACCTTGTCCGTGCTTTCTTTTCCTTTCAGTGTTCCTTCTTCATCCGATGGTTTCTCTAACTGTCCTATCTGCTGAATATTTTCATCCGAATTTAGAATGCCAATAATTTCTTCTGATTTTGGCTTTGAAATTTTATCACTTTCCTTTTGTGATTTTCCTAATTTTTCAGTATCTCGTGATACTTTTGTTACTGAATTTCTGAAAAAATTTCCCGAGTCTACAATCTCTTTGGATATATTTGATTCACTCCTTGGAGATTTCAGTGATGCTATAGTTTCTGGGAATTTTATTGATTTATCACTTTCTTTTAGTGATGAATCTAACTTCTCAATGCTTTGAGGTATCTCTACTACGGAATTTCTGAAAAAATTTCCCGAATCTACAATCTCTTTGGATATATTTGATTCACTCCTTGGAGATTTCAGTGATGTTATAGTTTCTGGGAATTTTATTGATTTATCACTTTCTTTTAGTGATGAATCTAACTTCTCAATGCTTTGAGGTTTCTCTACTACGGAATTTCTGAAAAAATTTCCCGAATCTACAATCTCTTTGGATATATTTGATTCACTCCTTGGGGATTTTATTGATTCTGGGAATTTTGTTGATTTATCTTCTTCATCGCTCTCGCAAATTTCTTCTAATACTTCGCTTAATTTCGAAAATTCAGGCTCGTTATGCACCCTATCATTATCTGTCGGAGATTTTTTCTCCGCGCCAATTTCTAACTTGTGATCATTATTCTTATCGCTTTCGTCTTTATTGGGGAATCCTAAAAAATCTGACCCAGAGGATTCTATCTCCATTTGACTGTCTTTTATGTCAGTTTTATTGTTTCTCGGAAAGCCTAAGAAATCTTCGTCCTCGTCATCTGGTACTGCTACCGTTTTACTTTTCTTTTCCGCTCGAATGGTCAGTTTCGACCTTTTTTCTTCTATGCCGTCGCTACCCGGGGGTGAGCGTGGTTCGGCTATTGCCTGTCTTGCTTCTTCTCCTTCTCTGCGCGCTCTCTTCCGCCACCTAACTTCGACTACGTATACCGTTCCTTTTTATATTATAGGGTTTCTGGACAGCGCGTCTGCGTTGGTGTTAACACGCCCTGCTTTATATTGAACTGTATACTCAAATTCTCTCAATCGTTCTCTCCATCTCATTACTCGTGATGTTGGGTCGCTTACTGTATTCACCCATACTAGCGGTCTATGATCTGTAACTAGTGTGAATGATCTACCGTAAAGGTAAGGCCTGAAAGTTTGTAACGCAAATACTACTGCTACCATCTCGCGCTCCGTGGTATGGTATCGGGGTTCCGCGCCGTTGAGTACTCTCGATGCATATGCAACCGGGAGGTCCTCGCCTATTTTGCCCTGAGACAATACTGCGCCTATCGCGAAACCTGATGCGTCCGTTGTGACAATAAATGGTTTCGTGAAATCTGGGTATTGCAATATCGGTGCTTCACATAGCATATCGCGTAGAGTTTCGAAGGATATTTGTTCTCTCGATGTCCATTCGAATTTTCTATTTTTGCTAGTGAGGTCCGATAATGGTCTTGCGATTTTCGCGAAATCTTTAATGAAACGTCGGTAATACCCCGCGAGACCTAAAAATTCCTTTATATTCTTTTGCGTTTTTGGTGTCGGAAAAAATTTTACCGCTTCAATTTTCTTCGGGTCCGGTTTTACGCCGTCTGCCGATATCACGTGACCTAGGTATTTTACTTCTGTCCTGAGAAATTCGCATTTATTGGTCTGTAGCGTCAAGTTGGCTTTTCTCAGTCTGTCAGCAAGCTGTCTAAATTTTACGTCATGTTCTTCCAATGATTTCGAGTAAATGACGATATCGTCGAGATATACGAACAGTTCGTTCCCCTGTAATCCACGTAGGACCATATCCATTAGCCGTTGGAATGTTGCTGGTGCGTTCTTTAAACCGAAGGGCATTCTATTAAATTCGTAGTGACCGTGGGGGGTCGTGAAGGCCGTTTTTTGTCTATCTTCCGGGTCCATTTCAATTTGGTGGAATCCCGAGGCTAAATCGAATATCGAAAAATATTTGGCTCCCCCTAGTTGGTCTAGAATGTCCGTTATTAATGGCAATGGGTATGCGTCGCCGATAGTTTTCTCGTTTACTTTTCTAAAATCGATTACGAGGCGCCAACGCGGTTTCTCCGATGCGTCTGGCTTTTTGGGTACAATCCACAGAGGTGAATTGTACGGCGAACTTGAAGGTCGTATTATGTTTGAGTGTAACAGGTCGTCTATCTGTTTCTGTACTTCTATTTTTTGCGATGGTGTGTGTCTGTACTGTCGGGTATTAACGGGTATATTGTCTGTGGTCAGTATGCGATGGGTGAGCGTGCTCGTTGCTCGCAATTGTTCTCCGGGGATATGAAAGAGGTCAACGTATTCATCCACTAGGGTGTTTACCGCTTTACGCTCTTCTTCATTAAGATGATCGAGTTTCAACAGTTTGATAACTTCTTCGGTACGAGTTCCCTGAGCTCCAGGGATGTACTTAGAGTTGTTATCTTTGTCGAAAGTGCCGTCCTCGTCCATACTTGTATCGAAAGGATACAGAGGTATTACGGGAATGTCGATCTTAATGTCATTCTCCCGGGTATTTATTGCGTATAAGTAGGCTACTCCTTTATTATTCTTGACGATACCCTCTCCTGCGTATATACCTTCGGGTAGGTCAAGTCGTGGCAGGTAGCCTTCTTCGAGCGCGTTTATGACTCTCACAAATATACCGGTTTTGGTTCTTGCTGGCAGGACTATGCTCTCTCTTTCTATGAAAGGGATTTGTGTACCATTTAGTATTATCTGTCCCTGTTCGTAGTTTATTATGCTTCCTGCCGCGGATAATAATTCGGATCCTATGATGCCCGAATAATTTAACGGAAAATCATCTGTGATTACATGAAAAATCGTCTGAGTGCCGTTCACGTTAATTCCAATTTGTCCTATTGTGCAAGGTTTGTCTGTCTTTGAAATCCCTGTTAATTCGTACTGAATATAATTATTTATGAGATTTGGGTTTTTTAATGAGCTGTATTTGATAAGATTCAATTGAGAACCTGTGTCTATCAAAAATATTGCACGATCAGAAAAAATGTCTTTGGATTTTACTATTATTGCTGGAGAGTTGACGCATGGGGAGACGCATGCTGATTTGTAGTCTGCCTGCAAGATTTTTACCCTGTCTAATTTTGTTGGGTGTTCTCTTGACGCTGGGCCGGCACGTGCCCCGTCGGTGCGCCGTGGCCGGGGGCTGCCTGCCCGTTTCCCGACTGATTATTCTGACTACCTGCTCGGGCCGCGTTTTCGTTATACAGGGTGAATTCTGTAAGGTGTCTCAAACGGGATTTTGGTGCAGATGGGATCATTACAAACAAAAGTTGCAAATATACATTAGGGATATTTTTAATAGTTTACGAGATATGAATATTTAAAGTTGATCGAATCAGAGCGCGCCGAGAAGCGTTGGAGCCGCCCACTCTCCGCCCTAGCCGTAGATATAGCACAGTTTAGAGCGTTACATTTGGGATCGCAAAATTCAGAGCAATCAATTATTATTATTTTATTACGCAGTCATTTTTATTTGGCGCGCTCGGCAAAATTCAGAGCAGTGAATGCCCGACAAATAAAAATGACTGCGTAATAAAATAATAATAATTGACTGCTCTGAATTTTGCAATCCCAAATTTAACGCCCTAAACTGTGCTATATCTACGGCTAGGGCGGAGAGTGGGCGGCTCCAACGCTTCTCAGCGCGCTCTGATTCGATCAACTTTAAATATTCATATCTCGTAAACTATTAAAAATATCTCCAATGTATATTTGCAACTTTTGTTTGTAATGATCCCATCTGCACCAAACTCCCGTTTGAGAAACCTTACAGAATTCACCCTGTAGATCCTTTTTCTACAGACTCCGATCGAATGGCCCTGTTTTTTGCAATAATGACACGTCATACTCGCGTGGGGGTTCGTTGACTTGTTTGTCTGATTTTTACTGTTTAATGCCCAGCAATCTTCGATGGTGTGATTCGATTTTTTGCAATATGTGCAGAATATGCCTGATTGCTGTGAATGATTATTGTTCCTACTTTGGTTTTGACTCGATTGGGTCATTCTATTGTTGTTTCTCTGAGCATTTGTGTGGACTGTGAAACACTCCGTTTCTTTGTCTTTGTCTGATCTAAATCTTTCTTCGATCTTTTCTGCCATTGTTGTGGCATCGGCAAGGGTTGCGAACTCTGATTCTAAGAATGCGGCTATTCTTTGTGAAACTCCCCTTTTGAAAACCCAGATTGCTAACTCTTCTGCTATCAATACCCTTTCCCTTACCGATTTCTTTTTCAAGTCTATCTCCTCCAATGTCTTTTTTAAATGTAGTGAAACTCGGTAGCCGAAATCTAAGACCTTTTCGTTCGGTTGTTGTTTGAGCTTTGCAAATTCCATAAACCATTCTTCGACATCTTTCTTTGGCCTGTAGTGTTTTGAAAAAAATTTTTATGAGATCTTCTACTGTGTCTACGTCCGCTTGACTTGCCCGCCTCAAAGGTTCGCCCTTGCATTTGCTTATCAACGTTCTTACTACGAGAGATTCGTTTACTCCCTGTGCCAATTCTTTCGCTAGTTTACAATCACGTAAAAATGAATCTATTGGGTACCCGTCTGTCCCGTTATCGAAATTTGGAATTGTTTTCAAAAATTCTCTGAAATTTTGTTCTGCCCTATATACAAATGGAGGGTCTATTGACATATCCATACCTGATGTATTTGCGTTTGCGGTAGCCATGATTTATGCAAGAAAGAAAAAATAATGAAACGCTTACTACTTAAGAAGGTCTCTGTTGTCTGGATACAGTTGTCTGGTCGTTGAACTCCGGTGTCGATGACGAGATTTATGGCGTTGGTGGTCGTTGGCGGGTGTCTTGTTGTGTAGCGCCGGTGACGATGGGTCCTTTACGGTGCGGTTGTACCTGCTGCGGTCGTGGATGCTGATGTTCCTCGAATTGTCGTCGTCCACAGTAGTTGATTGATTGCCGTTTTATGCGATTTGTTTATCGCGTCGTTGTTCTGACTTTTGATGTCAGGACGAAGTAGGAGAAAAAAAAATGTTTTCCAGATTTTCGTGTTGTATATGATGTCTTCCGGTCGAATCCCGTTCGCTGCCACCAAATTTATTTATAAACTGAGCTGTTACGTCCTCGATGATGATTCGGAACAGCACGGTCACGCCGTTCTGTTGACTCCGCCGATATAGTTTTATCGGCGCGAACTACGAAGAGTACGCTCAGTTTGATCAGAATGATTAGATATTCTGGTTGTTCTGAGATTCGGAAATTCGGAGATTCGGAGGTTCGGAGATTCGTTATGAAATTCGACCCCTGCTATGCGCAGTTGAAGAGATCAACACGATGAATAGTTATTCAATGATGAGTTTATTCGTAGATATTGTTTGATAATGAGTTACAGATTAGTTCGGACTTTTGAGATGGTCTGAACTTAGCGTCGGTGTACAAAGTTTGTAAGTGGTTGTCGTTTAAACACTCCTATTAAAATAACTTGGATGATTACTTATGAAAAGATAATGTTAGAATATACAACTAACATATTACATAGACGCTGTCACTAAGTTTCTGTATCTGTTAACTCGAGTTATGTCAAAGGCAAAAAGCTGGAAATTGGGTCGGAGCATGTCTTTTTATAGTTGCTCTAGTTTTGGGTGGAGGGGAGTTAGTTTGGGGTGGAGTTTGGTTTTCCCTTTGGGGAGGGTCGGACGTTTTTGTGATAGGCTGGGTTTTCCCTATCGTCTTACTATCTAGCTATTGGAAAGGAAAATTAGTTGTACTCTACTATGTCGATATTAGAGGTAACTACGCAGAGCGTCCTTTTACCGACTAGAGGACATATGCTACCGACGTTTGGTCATTACTTAGTTTTGAAAATTGACTGCGCCTCTAATGTCGGCCAGTACGTAACAGCTGTGCCAACTTCGGTTCATGGGTACAAAAGTACCCACAGTTCGATATTTGGCCGCTCAGATGTCGCCCCGCCGGGCCAGCTCTCCAGGTTTCAACTTTTGTCGAGCGTTGCTGATCTCCCCCCTAATCTCTGGCACTAGGTCCATTTTAATTGTCCGTCCGTCCATCCGTTATTTACAAAACGAAAGAGTATATTGCAACCGGATCGCTGCCGATGAAAAGTTAACCTCAAAAAAAGAGATTTCTAATCATGTACGTATTAAATGATATTATTTGGCATATTCTTAAAAGTTCATTAAATACTGGCAGCTCAACTCTCCTGGTGCATGTCATTTTCTCACACTTGTGTTTATTACAGTAGAGCATTTACAATTGTATTATCTAATCGTTTACAGTTCATCATATTCAAACACGTAGAATGGGAAAGATTTGTGCCGTACCAGGTTGTCAGAGTGGCCGTAACACAGACAGACGAAATCGGATGAATTTGGGTTTGCGCCAACTCACTCTTTTTTCTATACCAAAGGTAATAACGAAAATAATAAATATGTATCCTACATTGGAGGACGGTCAGACTAATGTTAATTTTCTCTGTATATATAGTGCCCGGAGAAACTCGGTGTCTGGGAAAGTAGCCTTGGTTGCACTCTTTCTAAAAAGGATTTCGTCTGTCAGCTCCATTTTTTGGACGCGCATATTAAAAAAAAGGATAAAACAGTTCTGAAAAATGGCACAATTCACGAGATTCCTCGGATCAACTGGATATTAACGAGTGATGCCGTACCCGCGGCTCTATCTCATCCAGCAATAGAATCGCAAAGTAATAATCATCCCGTTGCTGCGGAAGAAGCAACAATCGACCATAGCAATATGGTGTGGTGAATTTTTTAATACGGCTCGATAGTTTGAAACTGCAAATAACATTTTTTCTTCTCGAGTTTTTCGAAAATTCTGAATCACTCGGAATTTTCAAACAATTTCGTGTGTTAGAAAAACACTGTATTTTTACGTTTTTGTTATTCCTCCCCCATAGAGAAACGGTTGTTCTCGTAAAAATATTTTTTCAAAAAATTCCAACAACAATGTTGGAAATATTCGAAAGATTTCGATTCTATTCTATTCGAGAGTCTAGTTAATTGTTCGTGTGTGCATTCATTAGCGTGCCTATAAGTACACTAACAATGAGTATTCCAATTTTGGAATGACCCAATTTCGATTGTACAAAAATTTAATTAAAATGGTCGCGCAGCAACTGCAACACTAGAAACTATAGTAGTTTGCAATCCTGCGTCTCTAATAAATACAAGTACAGTAAACTCCCGTTTATCCGAAATGATCGAGCGGCGGCCGATTCGGATAACGAAAATTTCGGATAAGCCAAAGTCCCCTGTTTTCCCACGTGAAACACCCCGAATTGCGTCAATACCGCGAAATATGATCGTAAAACATGTGTACGTAGAATGCATACATTGATATGGTTGTGAATAAGCCTGCATGTTTTTGACTGAAAAAATTGTGTTGACGTGTTAAAAAGGCGCTAAAGTATGATTGAAAACTCAAAGTTTTTTAATGCTGTATAACAAAGCTCGTTTATTTTGCGTTCTTACGGAAAAAATTCGCCTTATTTGGCAACGGGGAAAAAACAGGAGTTTTAATTTTATTACCTACTCTTTTGAATGAAAAAATTAACTAGAAAATTATAAAACAAAACTAGAGATTACTCAAAGGAACGAAAAGTTTGTCGAGAGGAACTTTAAAGTAAAAAAACAAAAAACTTGTATGTACATACATATTTTTAAAGATGCGAACAACGAAAAAACATCGTAAAAATTTGTTCGGATAAAGCGGATTTCGGATAAACGGGAGTTTACTGTATTACCAGAACAATGGATACGATGGTATTGCAACTAAACAAAACACATCTTATTGCAGAGTGGCGTAGACGATATAGCGACTGTAAAAGCCAACAATCGCCAAATTCAGATATTCGATACTGCCGAGATTTCACAGGTTGAAACGCGGCTGGATTCTCCGCTTTCTCCAGAGCAGAAACACAATTTATCGTTAGATGTATTTACGATCGAAGATGTCAAGGATAGACTAAGCGGAATGTTATTGCCCGAGGCATGGTCTTGGATGCAAACATCAAAAGGTTTATTATTTACGTTTCACGATCGTGGAACGTATGGCGCAAGGATTCATCTTGAGATGGCCGATGATCTTTCCGTGACGGTGAGAACTGTATAATTTACGTTTATGAAATTTCAATTCATCGGGTTTTTTATAGTAGTGGGGCTACTTTCATCGACCTATCGCCACATTTTATATCACCTTGCGATAATGTGCGATATAGTTTGTCGGTAATAAAAACTTATTCATTTTTTTTCATGAAAATATTGAATCGGATCGATTTCCACAGTTAGCTTTTCTCACACTTTGTCCGGATTTCAAGCCAACGATTTGGACGAATGAACGTAGATATCTGTCTAGTAATAGTGCAGGTATCGCCTCACTTTAAACCTACATACTCAGAGCCCGAAACAACTATTCGACAGACTTTTATTTGATTTCCGATATTTGTAAACATTCTAGAAAGTCCAAGACCTCGTCTGCCCTTGGATAACAAACGTTTCATCACTCGCTATATAACTAGTTTAATGTATATGTTAAATTTTCAACTTCCTATTGCTTGTCGTGTTTTTGCGAAATTCTATCCAAGTACCATACAAAAAATGTTCCGAAGTTTAGGTTTTTAAGCTTAACATTATCTGTGCAGATAATTACGATATCCGGTCAACGAATCCCGCTAGATCCAGTGACCTCTATGACGGATATATGTGCGAATTTACAAATAGTAGGAGAAGTGCAAGTATGCAGTGGAACGGGTGTGGACGATGAAAGGTTATCTTATTTTTTTAGAAAGCACTGTATTTCTGGGGAGAACGCTTTGGCATTTGTTTCCGTTACGTTATGTCTTATGCTTGTACATGTTTTCGTTGTGTTGCGTTTAATATTGATGAATACTCTCATCACGGTGGGTTTTATTAACTCTATATACAGTAATTTATGATGGCTTGAAACTTGGTCAAAATTTCTTGAAACGGGTTTGAACGTTATTTCGAGATTAAATCAGGGACCAAGCGAAACGTAAACAGTAGGTGACTGAGCAATTATTATTTATTGCCCAGTTTCTTTTTAAGGGTAAGAGGAAAAGAAGATGCAAGTTCAATATTTTAGTCTTACTCGAAGCCATTGGGAATCAAACTTGATAAAACCAGAAACCCCTTCGTCGATGTTCGTTACGTTTTCTCTGTTATCGACGAATACTGATTTATTTGAAAAGTACATACTACATGAAACCGTAAAAATAAGAATAACATAAAGGCGGTTCCGAAATTTTCTTCCAAGATTTAAGGCTGCGAACAAGGGTGGTGGGGTTACTGGGTATTTTTCGGATCGGTGAGATACCACGGACCTCCGTGAGATTAGGCACGATGATGGGAGGAGAGATGTGGCATATAGTGTGTACTTTTAAACAAATAAGTAATTATTTTTTTGCAGACGAGCTCCGAACTGCTTTGGTATCCTGAAAGATTCTGAAGAATACAAACGATGTCGACCGCATTTACGTTGCCGTAATTGTCGCAACCTCCGGAAGACATTGCAAAACCACATCTATCGAAACGTTCTTATCACCAAAGTCAGCGGAGCTGGCCCACAACGCGCACTCCAGTTAGTGAGAAAAAAATACACGTGTCGTAAAAAGAAGGCGTGCCAATAATTTATATCAAGAATTATGAAGTGGAGAGAACAATTAGAGTACCAAATAATTCTACGTGTCTGTCGTGAATACTTTGATACTGCTTGAATTATCGATAAATGAATTAATGGAACGTCAATCTCTATTTTGTATGTGTGGAGACATTGGTGAAATACAGTATTGCGTAGGCGAGTTATCGAATTGTGGCGATGAAATGTACGCATGTAATTCTTCTCCTCTAGGCCCAAGATTGCTCTTCGACATGGCTAGATCGAAGAGCTTGTGCGCGACGATCAAACAAGAAATCCTCAACACCGAAATTCGCACTTTTTCCGAGGCTAGCAGCCAACAGCTGTTTGGCAAATAAGAAACCACGGAAGTATAAGTAATTGTCCACTTATGCAAATTTAAAACGGCTCTCTCTATTATCATCCGAGAGAGCACGGTTAATTCATCGGTTAATTGTCTTGTGAACACACACTCGTCAAGTACATTCAGCAAATCTCAACCTCGGTATGTAACTTTATACAGGGACCATCCGAGTGCCTGTGAATCAAGTGTTGTCGAATGGAATCTTCTTGGAAACGTGGTATATATTGACGCCTCGCGGATATATTTGAATCAATCGGTTGAAGGTTACAAGTTTTTTTTATTCATCCTGCAGTTCTCTTCATACATTATCGCAATATTGTACTCATTCTATTTTTCATGATTGCGTAACACTATTATACTAGAGGTACCTCCTATAGTTGACCTCGAACATTGTTATCATATTCGATAAATGCCAATTAGCCGGACGATTGCTACACGTAATGAAATGAAGTTGAGCAAAGCAATAGGTAGGGGAGACTGGGTACGGTTGTAACAACTCAAATATCTTGGGAACTATGCACGGTAGACTAGAGATACAAAGAGAAAAGATATGCGGATTCCAGTTCCGGACATGATTTCCAGTGTTGCGTCATGCTCCGCGCCCTGAATACGCTTCCATATAGGCCTGTTATGTTTCTTCGACCAAAAGTAAGTATTTTTCATGAATTTCATTTCGATATAGCTTCTGATTAGTATCATTTATCGTATTGAGTATTTGCACACATACATTTTATACTTTAGAGATTATAAAATACTAAATTTGTCTTAAGGTATTGTTATTGCAAATTTTGTCAACAATATAGATCACTTACACAGTCACAGACACTCAACAATATAAATCAAGCGGAAAATACTACTTCACAATCGCACGATATATTAAACGCAGGGATTACCCACAGGTCAGTTATCACACAAAACTACGACACACCCGTTTCAATATATTAATACAATTTATAACGCTCTGTTAAAACTAACACACAGACAACGCTGACACACTCCAAAAATAATTTACAATAAATATACAACCACAAACCTACGTATGAATGTTGAAAAGAATTTATTATATAAATTGTATAACTTATTAACTACTTTACTATATCAATTTAACTATGTTATTATATAAACTATATTATATTCATTTTATAAATTATATGGCATATAGTACATGAAATACATTACAATTCACACAGACAATAAAATAAAATTTCTGAAGAGGATCCGAACCAAGGATCGAAACGTAAAAACAGTGTTTTCATCATTGACCTTCCGATACACACTAGGCCGAACAAAGCCGACCACCACACCTTATTACAAAATACTGGCTGCTATTTCTGTAAATTATTTTGTCTCATCACTGTGTGTCGTTTTATTACAAAAAGCGAGGTGGGTACGTTTGTAACAATGTCCATGGGGACGGTTGAAACACCACAAATATTGACGAAAGACAAAAAACGCGCGCCTGTCAAGCCTCGACATGCATAGAAGTGCTATACTTTCCACAGAACTGACGCCCGCAGAGAGATCCATTTTATTGTTTCGTTTAAGGGGGGAGCCTGCTTTAGAGGCTTCAAAAAATCGATTTTTTCGAGGATTTTTTTGGGAAAGAGAGAAATATCAGATTGAAACGAAACTTTCAGGGTTTATTGTTATATATTTCAACAGTCTTCTCAAATTTTTCATTAAGAGATATGTCATATTATGCTTGGTATAAGCATTTCGCCGGGGCGCCTTGAGTATGCATTTGTCGTGCGGCGGGAAAGATGCAAGTGCCAATTTTCATCTGAAACAAAGAACCCAAAAAAAATTTTATTTTTCATTAGTATAGCTTCTAGTTAAACCAAGAAAATTCAACAAAAAGTGAAAATTTCAACCATTTTTCGCAAATTGAAAAAAAAATCATTTTTTTGGAAAAAAAAATCACTTTCGATTGTTTAAAAAGTGGGTTAATCTTAACTTTCTTAAGGTTGTTGTGGGGCCAGATCAAAATGGTACAATGGTGCTGATTTTTTTTCTAGGTATTCTTTGACCTTCTATTAAACATCCTGTAAAGTCTGAGAATTATCCACAGTATAGTTTTTTAACAAAAAATTAGGAAACCTGTCGTGTTTTGTACTCCTTATACATTGTGCTTATGGAAACGTTCAGATCATTTTGCATTATATTATGGATAACTTTCAAAAAAATACTACCATAAAGTTAAAAAACTAGGTACATCTCGACTGGTTATTTAGCTAACTGATGATAGCTTAAAAACGAGGATTTACAGTACTGTTATAAAATTATTCGTAATTTTAATCACAAAATTACTCGAAAATAAAATATACGAGTGTGAGTACCTAGTTAGACGATACACATTTTTCAGATTTTTCTTCCACACAGTCATCGAGTAATTAAACACTAAAGTTCACGCGTATAAGCATAGCGTTTCCATATATATAGGTATACATTCCGGGCATGAGAATTATGCTTTAATGCTTAATTACTCGATAACTAGGTGGAAGAAAATTTCGAAAAAAATTCTGTTTTCGCACTTGATGTTGAAGAACGTTATCACCAAATTTTATCAATTTCTTAATCTTTCGAAACATGTACCGAAACACCTTAAAAAGGTTAAAAAGTTGCACGAAATGATCACCCCGAGCGCTGTGAGTCTTATTCCCCCACTTTGACGCTCCAATGCACGGAGCGATCCGCACGATCCGCACTATATGCAATACGCTCCTCTCTCTCTTTTGTCAGTCCTTCTCTGTCATCTGTTACATGAAGAATAGAGCAAAGGAGCCCGAACGCGTATACTGAAAGCACCCAAAACGTGGACCCCGAAAGTGACGAAAAGTTTTGGTTCGAAATTCAGCCACATCAAGCGCTAGTACCGAGAGGGACGGATGTGAAGTATGGCATCGGTGACGCTATGAAGTGAGCGCGTACATACAAACTGGAGAATTCTTGGTTATATTTATATATCATTCTTGGCTTTTCATCTGTGAATGGGTAAAAAAATTGTCAAAGGATTTCTTAATTGCGATAAAAATCAGTGCTGTGGAGTGCAGTGAGTGATTGCCCTGCATTATATAAAAGCAGGTAAGAAAACGGTATTTTCAAACTATTTTCCATATTATATATTATAATTATAATTCATCGGTTGATTAAATGTATTTCTCGAGCATGAAAGTGAGGTTAGAATTCGTATTATTGTCATAATATGTAATAACAAATTTTATTTTGGGTTCTTTTCTTGTTGCAGAGTGCACAATGGGGAAATACTGTTCGTACCCAGGGTGTTCAACTGGGCGAGATGCCAGCAAAGCGAAGTGCAACCGCTTAGTAGTACGACAGTTGTCCGTCTTCAAGGTTCCAAAAGTAAATCTCCTGTTAAAATGTTTTCTTTTTGTTAAATGAGGCATACAGTGCATAATTTGTTGACGAAATCTGAAGTAATTGCATGCCACTTATTGCCTGTAGGAAAAAAAATTTGCTCAATGACGTAGCGTGTATATGAAATTTCAACCCGCTTTGTTTTTTTCTTGTATCTTGTAGAATATGGTACAACGATGGAGCAGAGCCATCGGGGAGTGTCTCTCCCACACTGATTTCATGTGCGAGCTTCACTTTCCCAATGATTCAATAATAAAAGAAGACCGCATCAAAATGCCTGATGGTACGATCGAGGTAATTCCTCACGTTCGTCGTACCCTCATCGCTGATGCTATGCCCATCGCAGTTCATAACAAGGTAAGGATTGTAATAATTATAGTAATTTTTTGTGTGAAATGCATAAAAACATTCAGCGCTACAGGGGCATGACTTTCCGAATGAGTTTCTCCGCCACTTCTCAACTTTTTTTTTCTTTTTTCTCTATTCTTTTCCTGCCCCGCTTGACTTTTCTATAATACCCTCCCTTCTTCGAATGAACTCAGCTAACTTGCAGCTGTGTTTGCTAATTGTTTATAGCCTGTGTTCAGCAGTACAATTTATCAAAAGTTCATCTTTTTCTTGCGGTCTTCAATTCGTATATGCGGAATATTGTTATCTGCTACCCCTCTTCAATTTTCTCTGTTGTCTCTGCACAATTATTAATGAAAATTTCACAGAATATTCTTCAAATGTCCTTTTATTTTATACTAATTATATAAATAAATATATATAAACCGTGTCGTCAAAAAAAATTATCGAAAATAGGCTTTTGTACAGCGAATTAACCTTACCCCCCCTTAAGGTATTGCTATCACAAATTTTCTTTACTTTCTATTATTTAGGCCACTTTAACCGAGATCCAGGGCATGGTTAAGATGGAACCGGACAAACAATTCACTCTCCAGTAAGAAGCTGAACCCTATTCCATCAGTGTGGTTACGGCCAACAATAATTGCAGCCCCAGCAGTCCCTTTACAGCTGTCGAAGGTAAAACTTTTCTTATTCCGGGACTGTGTTTTCATCGATCTTTTACGAATTTTGATAATAATCGTATTTTTCAAATTGAACGATTACGAATTGAATGCAGAATATCAGAAAATTTCTTTACGAAATTCATTGAGAAAAAAGAAACCTATTTAAAATATTTCCTGTCAGTTCCAATGAATTTTTTCGATTTAAATACAGGATACCAAAGGCATCTGCGACGCTCGGAACACGACTTGAAGGAGGCTTCCGATCTGGTCGTTAGCGGCATGACGTTTCAAGTTGCATCGGGCGAGTTGCCTATATATAATAAGTACCTATGTATATAATCTAATTAACAAATGTACGATGACACAATTAATCGACGAACGAATAAATTTATTATTTTTTCGATCTGTCTTGCGTGCATAACTGCGCTTTGAATATTCTCTTCTCTCGCTCTCTCTTTTCTCATTCCGTCTCTGTCGTATATCCTCTCTTGAGTACAGCAGCGCCAGCGGATATTTCCGTAACAATTTTCCCTGATCCATAGCCCGCGTCAACAGTACAGCCATGAAGACTAGAGTAAAGGAGCCCGAACGCAATGCTGGCGAATGGTCTGCGAAAGTGATGAACGATCCGCGCATTGTACCCGCGCGGTAGCGCCACCAGTACGCAATATATATAGTAATACAGTACGCTAATTTGAAATAGTCGATTCGTGATACAAACATGTGAAATCGAAAACGTATCAATAAACGAATAATAGCTCGATAAAACGCAAAACCAATAAAACCCGAATTGAAATTTTTAACCCAATTTGAGCGCAACTTGAAAGGGAAAAAACGCAAACCCAATAAAACCCGAATTGAAATTTTTAACCCTACTTGAACCCAACTCAAACCAACCCAACCCAACCCCATCCGGGGCAACAACTTAAATATTAAAAAACTCCATTATGTCATAATGGAAGTGTTAGCTCAATGTTTAGCGCGTTGGTATGACGTGCATGGAAGCCCGGGATCGAGTCCGCGTGGGAATTTTTGTTTCCAACTTCTCTCAAATTAAGCGCCAAAATGGAAAGATTATTTTTATTTTTAACCGAAATACAAGTAATTAAAACCCAACCCAACCCAACCCCATCCGGGGCAACAACTTAAATACTAAAAAACTCCAACATATCATAATTGAAGTGATAGCTCGATGGTTAGCGCGCTAGTATCACGTGCATGGAAGCCCGGGATCGAGTCCACGTGGAAATTTTTTTGTCTAACTTCTCTCAAATTAAGCGCCAAAATGGAAAGATTATTTTTATTTTAACCGAAATACAAGTAATTAAAAAAAACTGAACGAAAATGATGAATTCTCGTTTGCAGTAATGTTGCATACGTTGTTATTACTATATTAAAAATGTCGTAGTGTTATTCAATCGGAGGAACACTGAAAAAATAACTGTAAAATGAAAGTTCTCACGATAAATAAAGAATGTACGCTAATTTTGGAATTACTGATGTTTTGTTTATTAGAAGGTCAATACATAGGCTTTTGTTAGTAAGCGCGGATGGAATCAAATTATATGATTTAATAATTATTATCAATGGCTTGCACATTCGATGTACCGCTGTATAAACATTCTGCTTGTTTTGTCGTCCTTTTGTTTAGTGGCTACATATTTCTTTTTTTTCTTGTAACGAAGTCCTTGACCGAATGGCTGAGCTGATAGGCGTGAACTTCCGAGACAGGAGAAAGTTTGAATGGTCTGAAAGATTTATTTACAAAAGATTTATAAATCGTTGAGATAAATCGTTACGGGACAATTCTCACCTATAATAATCATAAATAAATGTCGATCATTTCTTCCTGGGTGTCGCGGACCTGAACCATCTCGGAGCAAGTTTTCGAGACCTCGTTGAAGGCGTAAGAAAGGCACTTGAGGACGTTTTTGTCCCACCATTGTGAGAGTAATCCCGTATTTCTGGTGTACTCGCAAGCGGGCTTGTAATAAAGATAATAATCGATCAATAATTTCCATATGCGAGGTTTGGTTTCGTCAGGCACGAAGAATTTTAACCAATGAAATAACTTTTTAGTCATTCAATCAGTATTTTTTGTTCGCATACCTGGTGTTTCGGCAATACGGATCAGTCTAATCGCAGGATATCGTTGGTTTTGGTACCATTTTGCTCGCAGATCTTGGCTCGAGTGTCCAAGCTCCGATCCTCGCATCTGCACAAACGAGCTGAAACGTCCCGAGTTGAAAGAACTGACCGCCGAGTCGTGAACTATTTACTCGGTCTCAACTTCTTTGGCGACGTCGCCCTGGCATGATGCAAAATAGCTCCGGTGAGCTAAACATTTTTTTTCATCTAATGAGTCAGAAGGCTCAAGAAAAATATGAAAAACAAAAAATAAATCTATTTGAATATTTCAGGGAATAAATAATAATGAAATGGGAGCAAGGAGTAGTGATATAAAAACATTTAAACAGGCTTTATCGGCGAACGTATATTTAACCTAAAAAACTTTGTTTTGTGCAAACATCATGCATGACACATTTTCTGCATGAAACAAATCTCCAATGGTATTAAAATTTATGCGAATTGTTGCATTCATTTATAAAAATTCGATGACGATAGCATGCAATGCTGAAAAAAAAGAAAACTATTTGTCAATGTGGTTTGCATGCCAATCTCGATGCTTGTCGGCAATATTTTCGCTAATTCGCGCATTAATGTCGTGAACATACTGTTTTCTTACCTTTATTCGATAGTAATTAGCTGTTTTTGTATTACAATACTCTTTTTAACACCACAATTCACAATATTACTCAACACGTCACTGTATATAAGTACGTGTGTCAGTTCGTATGGCACTGACAGCTGACAACCAGCTGACAACTGACATAAGCCAAAATTCTCGCGCGTCACGCATCTATCCTATCCACCACCTATCTTATTCCGTCCCAAGCGCTGGCATCGGTTGCGGATACATCTCGAACTATAATATCTTTCATCACTTTCGCGATCCATTTTTCGACGATTCCGCCATATGCGTTCGGGCTCCTTTACTCTAGTCTTCATGAGTACAGCGTTCGGGCTCCTTTGCTCTATTCTTCATGCGCTTAACATCCAAAACGAACGGTATTACGGAAGCGTTCATAGGCCAAGACGAACACCAATAATTAGCGCTTATAAGCGTGAGCGCTGAATGCGTGAAAACGTCCAACGCGAATGCACCCTATGTTTACATGACTTACGTTATTTTAGAGGCGCATTGATTTTTAATCACGCGTTTACGTTATTGAAAAATCCTCGACATATAAACTGCTTAAATTAATAGGAAAAAGTTGAAAAATTTCAAAAATACGGAAATTCGAATTGTCCAAATTTTAGTGATAAACGGTTAGAAGCCAACTTCAGGTCGGCCTGTTGGACGTTACATGTCGTTTCCCTACCGAATTACTAACGATCAAACGACGAAATTTGGTATTCGTTAGTATCAAACGACGATCAAACGATTGCAAAGGAAAATATTTAAAAAGTTCAAAATTACAGAAATTGCAATTGTCCAAAAATTTCGCGGTACGCGGTTAGAAGCCAACTTCAGGGTACGCTCGGAGACAGTTAATTGCGCTTTTCCGCGAAAAACTATCAACGATCAAACGATGAAACTTGGTATTCGTTAGTATCAAACGATGATCAAACGATATCAAAAGGAAAAAGTTGAAAAAGTTGAAAATAAAAAAAGTCGTCGGCTATGTTTACGCTCGATTTTGAATCTCGTTTTCCTCGGGAAGTATCGACGATCAAACGACGAAACTTGGCATACATCAGTATCAAACAACGATCAAACGATATCAAAAGGAAAAAGTTGGAAAAGTTAAAAAATACAAAAATAACAATTGTCCAAAATTTCGCGGTAAGCGGTTAGGAGCCAACTTCAAGTTACGCTTGCAGACAGTTAATTGCGCTTTTCCAAGAAACTATCAAGGATCAAACGATGAAACTTGGTATTCGTTAGTATCAAACGACGATCAAACGATATCAAAAGGAAAATCTTCAAAAAGTCAAAAATTATAACAACTGGAGGTACCAACGTCACCAGTAAAAAGTCACTAGGAAACGTCAGGCCGGAAAGTAATTTGGATTTTGTGAAAAAACTGTTAACGATCAAACGATTATTTTTGACGATCAAACGATTTCAAACGACGCTCTAACGATTTGTAAAAAAAAAATTTGAAAAAGTTAAAGTCGGTCGGCCAACTTTACGGTCATTTTTTTTTCGATTTTGTGAAAAAACTATTAACGATCAAACGATTATTTTTAACGATCAAACGGTATCAAACGACGATCAAACGATTCGTAAAAGAAAAGTTGAAAAAGTTAAAGTCGGTCGACCAACTTTATGGAGCCCCGTGTGAACGGGAGCTCGTTTGCGCGTTTGCGAACATTCGCAAACAGTGCTCGTTTGGTGTAAACGGGCCTTAAGTAGCGTCCGTGCCGTGCTCGCAAGTGGCGCGTCGCTCGGTTGCGTTGCTTCATTGCGCCAAGTAAGTACAGAATCCCACCATTTACCGCTGTTTACCATAACAATCATAACAATGTAACCTAACAATCCCGAATCAGAGACTTGTCTCCGTATCTTGAAAAATGTCTCAGAGTTGTGTAATATAGAAATACTAGATGGATAGCAGAAGCGATTAATCGCTTTCGCGTAAGAAAACAGCTTGTTTCATGGACATGATATGAAGAAATTGTTCCGTCTAATGTTAAATTTCGCCTACCCGTGCACTGTTTATTAATGAAATGAAAAACACCTTGAGATAAACTTATTTTACGCTGGTGGATTGAATGGATAAGAACGGACAGAAAATTGCAATTGGGTGACTTGGTCGTGAAAATGTTCATGAAAATGTTCACATTCCAGAGAAATGTGCAAATATCTGTACTGGAATGAGCTTGATTTGTCCATGGGTTTCAGCGATGTTCCACCGGATAAGGAACATTGTGATTTATTGCATACAAATGGAAAGCCGGCTTTAAAAGTCATATCGTTCACCCGGATGGAGATTGTATTATTTCACGAAGAAGTATTTCGAGAAGTATAAACCAGTCTAATATCTCCATCAAATGTCTCCACAAATTAAAGCGATATGTACTGTGATAGCGTATTAATTTTTTTAATTTATATCGCAGATATCGTACGAGCTGTTTCTCCAACTTCAAACTTTGGAATAACTTTGTAATCTATGGATCGAGTTTTGACCTTTGGACTGTACATTCGATGGTTCTTTGGCAAGTATTTCGAATACTTTCATCTTTGGAATCCAACAGTTGTGAGTAAGAGAACTATCTTGTTAAAAGGTTTATTAACAAAAAGTTTATTATCCAAAAATTAAACAAATTAGAATAATGTGAAAATTTAAGACGGATATTAGTAGGATATTGGTTAAATCAACATTAAACATATTTCGGCAACTTTTCCAAGTTTCTCATTAATTGTTGAAAAGTTCAAGAAAATTATACAGATAGTTACGTAGTTGAAAATAAACGAGCGATGACGAAACAACATTTCGTACGAAAGAATTTTTCACTACTGAAACATTGCGAGAACAGAGAATATTTGTTCGATGAAGGATGGATGTAAGTCCTTCGTATCATTGCAGGATTTAATTTTGAGTATCCATTGGCTGGAGAAAACAATTGGGATAAATTGAAATTAATTACGATTTGCGTTGTACTAAACATGTACGGGTTCATTGTATCCGATGTCCGACCTACAATAAGCGATTACTCGCTAAACAGTTTTTCATGTTCTTTGGCACAACTCGTCAATACGCCGGGTGCGACCACCGTTTCAATCGCATGATTTTTTTCGATATTAGTAATTCATTAGTATCGGCGAGTTGAAAGATATTTACGATTAAAATTCGAGGTAAATGAATTGTACCATTAAACTTTACGACGGTACGATGATCAGGAAACGGATGGTAGCATCAACCTTTATTCTAGCCAATGATATGGTATTTCCCTTATTTTAAGTTATATAATATAATATATCTAACGGCTCTTACTTATCTATCGAATATTTTTTATCCGAATATCAATGTGGGTTTCTTTTATGGCCATTGTTGAAGTTTTTCTGCTAAACTTTATGTAGTTGACTATCATTACTTATCGCTCTCTCTCTCTTTCTCTTTCTCTCTCTCTCTCTCTCTCTCTCTCTCTCTCTTCACGCTGTCGACATAGGAACCGTATCTTTTTAGTTTACGAGCAGAGAATTTCTATGTAAAGAATATTAATAATATTTTCAATTGTACTTTCAGGTTACTACTCTGCAGACGGGTCGTCGACTAATATTCAACATTGTTCCACACACGGAACCAGTTGCCAGAGTCAATTTCAGGGATGCCAAGCGATTGTCTAATTCATGTATATCGAAATTAATTTTAACGTAATTGTAAGCTTGAAAATCATCCAAAACGCTCATGAAGAAATTTCGAAACCTAACAAGAATTTTATTGCAGAAAAGGTATTCGATGCTTTGTAAATTGGCGAATGAATAAGAAAAGAAATTGCTCATTACACGATTTACCTTGCAATACTTTTACAGATTTAGTCAATAATTATCCATTTTCAACTTAGAGCGCATATCAAGAAATTAAGAGAAGAATTTGTAGGATTGATTTTTAATCATACTTATCTGGACATTAAATACGAGAATATCTTTGAAAATACCGAAAAGATAATCTATATTTAATTGAAACTAAAGTGAGTTGGTCGCTTTGTACCTAATTCATTTACAAATCGGATAAACATGCGTGAATAGTTTGGAAGAATGATGTTAAGCCGATCAAATAAAAAAAGATTGATTTATTTTTATATTTATATTGATCGAATTACGAGGTGCAAAAAAATATGTAAAATCATTAAAGAGTGATCTCTTTAACGATTTTACAAGTTCTTTTAATTTTGTACGTTTCAAACGGAACGTACGAAATAATTAATTTTAATTGTCACCTTTATTTTCGAAAACTGTAAAACATGGGCAAATAGAAAATCACTTTAAATATATGAAATAAAGTAATGTCGAAGGTTTAGTTAGGTTTTACCCATATTTACACTCATTGAGCCATGCAGATTCTAGATATGTTCAAGAATACACGATAAACTGAAATATAATATATATAATAAGGTGACTTCTTGTTCGCATATAATTATTATCCGTCTATAATATTTACCGACATATAAGTCGCATTTAATTGTACATTTGCGAACTCTCGTCACAATTCTTGGAATAACAACTTGCATTTATTTTCGTCGATTCGCGCGTCTTCGATTACTCATGGCATGCTCGGGTGTCGCATTGATATGAAACGGTTGAAAAAAAAATTGTATATTTATATAAATTCGGCTTGCTTGATGATTGGATAGGAAGTAATGGGATATTTCTACAGGTATATCGAGCCGATCTAGCGTGCTTATCGGCTTTCCTGGATGTTACACAAATATTTTGCTATCATCGGTCAACGTAATATAAATTCATGTCGAGCACGAAGATGGAACAAATGCCGAAGATGTAAGCATACGAACCACGGGTCCTATCCGTCGTATCCTTTGATTTCTACCGCCATACTAACACGACAAGCCGATTGCAACGTTCCTAGCGGCCACTACGGAACTATGAAGGTTGTTAAATGAGTAACCTCCCTCCAGCACTTGGGTCGTTGGACCCGTATGTGCCGCCAAATTTTACTCGTCAAATGAATATGCCTTTGTAAACTTACTGTCTTCGGATTAACGCGGTGATCTTCTTTAGATCTTCTTGGTTTATAGTCATATTCCTATGACTAGTTACACTCGAAGCTTATACTTTACACGGTAGTATGAATGGAATATATGGAATTTGGAAAGATGGCAGCAACAGGTCAATATAAATTCTAACGGGATCCAAAATTTTTTTATATTTGCCGTAATAATTTTGTTTTTTTGACAATCTGCGACACGGTAAAAAGCAGCCCTCCCAAAGATTCTTTCAACGAATGCTGCCTGCCATGCCTGCCACAATACCTCACCAATCTGGTGAAAATTACTTTGTTATATGCCGGACGGGTCATTAGGGATGTCGAAAAAATATCGATATATCGATATTTTCGTTCGATATATCGATATTTTCATGCGATATTTTTTATTCCGATATATCGATATATCGATATAAAATTTCAAGTATCGAAAAGGTATTAAAAACGATATTTTTTCCAATAGCCACACATTTTTTTGTTTAAAAAAATGTGTGGCCGATCATCTACCTGACTTAAGGTAGTCCTATCGTGGGTGCGGGAAGTACAATTTTATTCCCGTTTTTTTTCAAATTCCAAGTGGACCGAGCGTTTAAATCCATTTAGAAAAGTTGTTGCAAATCGACTAAAGAACAACATACTCAAAATTCAAATTGATCCTACGCAAAGTTTACTTGTTATATAATAAACGAAGTCATGAAATTTTTTTCCATATGATTGTTATGAAAACTACTTGAAGCTTCTTTGATGTCATATAAAAATGTGTGTAAAATTTCAACAGGCTTCACCGACCAAAAAATCGAGATACTCGTTGTATAATATTGCGATATTTAACACGGGCTCTTATGGGAGGTTACGAAAAATGACGATTTTCAAGAATAAATATCTTGATTTTTGAGTCGATAAAGGCCCCTGAAATTTTACACACGTGTACATATGACATCGTAGAACGCTTCTGCAAATTTTCAGTGAAATCTAATGGAAACGCTGTAACGATAGGACTACCTTAATAAAAAAACATTTTTTTTACCTATGTTACATATTTTTTACTTATTTAAATATTATTTTCGTATTTTACAAAATTTCACCGATATATCGATATATCGATATTTTTTTGCCGATATATCAATATCGATATTGATACTTTTTAAAAATATCGATACGATATATATCGATACTTTTTTAACTTTCGACATCCCTAAGGGTCATACTAAAACGTTTCACGAATCTAACGCAAGAGCGTGGCGATAACGTGGTACACTCGTACTTTTTTCCCCATGCAAGTTTGTGCGCAGACGCGTCGCGTATAGGTCAACAGTGCTGCCTAAAGCAATAACGCGACAGTTTTACGAATTACGTTCATCGAAGATGGCTGCCGGTAGCGTGTTGCCGTTTGACGTACATGAAATATGATACATTCCTCGTTTTCTTGACGGCGAGGTTAACGGGTACGGCACCCGGTGTTCCGGTGCTGTCGAAAGTTGACGCGAACGCAATTTCTTGTTTTGCTGGTGGTGGTGGTGGTGGTGGTGGTGGTGGTGGTGGTGGTGGAGGCGGCGGCGGCGGCGGTGGTGGTGCAGGAGGCGGCGGCGGCATTAGTGGTAGTGTTAGTGGCGGCGACGGCGATAGCGGTGGCGACGGCGACAACGGCGCTGGTGGTGCAAAGGGCCCGAACATCTCGAGCCCCAAGGTCCAAAGGTGGAGAGCATATCGATGGCCCTAGTCACGGTGCAGCGTTCACCGAGCGTTTCAAGCTCGCCTCAGAGCTCGGTAAGTTTTCTTTCCCTCGATTTCACCATCGACACAATTGCCCAATATACATTCGCGAGATGTTTTGGAGCAGTATGTTGTAATGTTTCGCTGTGTTTATCGAACGTCTCCGCGTGGGCGAACGGTCGGCGGGGTTGATGGCAGAGGTACTCGCGTTTGGCGGGGCGGGGTGGTGGTGGAGGTCGCTCCGAAAGAGTCCTCTATTAGTAAAGAAACATCTTCAATGTTCAAAAATCTTGCGCCAAGTATATTTGTAGCATGTGGTAAGGTCTTGTAGGAATCACAGCTGTGATGCACCACTACCACTACTACCTCTACTATAAGAGACCAAGGACCATAAAGTTCAGTACGTTAAATACGTGTGGGCCGTTCCGGCGAATAAAAAACGCACGAACTTTTATTGTACTATTGTATAATGAAACATCATTACATACAAATAAAACTTTGTGGTAATTAGGAAGGATTCAGTGAAAACTTAAAATTAAAAATATTAAGAGGGAAAAGGATATAGAAACTTGTTTTTAATAATTATGATTCAGCACATTACAGAGAATTTAGTATTCAATGTCTAACGCATTCGTCAAAACGGAACATAGTTGATGTCACTTTTGTTTCTTCTAGATCTCGAATGGTAGAGACAAGAGACCTACAGGAGTGTAGCACCTTTGATATCTATGCACATACACAGGGTATTAGATAACTATCTGCACCATACAAATACCTAGGTAGTTGGCGTCTATACAAGCGAAATGTCTTTTTTTAAAAATAGTTCTGCGATGATGATTGACCGAGATATTAATTCGCAAAGTTTGAAAGTTTGAGGTATATAAGTTAATAATGCTATCGAACACTTTATCCAATGTCGTGATTGCAGGTTCAAGTCTTGTGCACTAGGTTTTTTTTTTTTTTGGACATATTAACAAAATAACTATTAAGAAATGAATAGTTAACGAGTCAATACAGTAAAGGACAATAATTCTTTTTATCACTCAACCGTAGGGGGCTCGTTGGCATTGCTTAAACTTTTAAACTTTGTGAATTAATAGCTCATTGTCAGCAAAAAAAAAACGTTTTTGCTTTTACTAACGCCAACAACCTAGGTATTTCCTGTATCCACATAGTTACCTAATACCCCCTATATCGCACATATCGCGCACGATCAAAGTGTCGGCAAACTTTTCAACATGGAAGGTTTTATTTCGCGACATTTACGAGCCAATCTCCAGGACATTATTTGAAATGGTGCCCTTCGTCCGAAAACATTATGAAAACAGGTTACAAAAGGTTTCGCACTTATAGATATTTCAAGTTTAATGAAACCGATGGCATTTATGGTTTTAAGGATTGTGAGAGAAGCCAGTTAAGTGCGTCTGTTGTTCTTTTACTCAAAAGCGAGTATGTACGCGCAGCGTTGGGCCACAATTTTCGTTATACTATGTTTGAACAGCATATGCAACGTGATATTTGAAATCTAATGCACGTAGGCTCGATACAAGGCACATAAGCAATATTTTCGAGTACACTCATAGACCCTGCCTTTATTAGTACGAATAATTTTTTAAGCTTAACCCTTAAACTGGACACTTCGGCTGCCGATCTATAACTGCATATGGGGTTATATTGACCCCTGGCGTTTTTCAAATCGTTGTATCTCGGTAAATATGCATTTTTTCAATTTCTTTGTAGAGACATTTTTTGCAGTACATGATCTATATTTTATGGGCCAAAAGTTATTTTTGGCCGAAACTAAAAATTAAATGCCAAAACATTCGTCCGAAGTGGGGCATGAGTTGAAAAATGCATGCTTACACGAAAAAAATCATTATTTTTTTATTTTTGCAAATAAAAAAAATCCTTTGGGGCTTTTCAAGAGGAAGGTATGTAGATGGGTGAATATACAAAAGTTGGCCCACTTTTGACCAAATTTTGTTAATATACTTTTCAACCACATCTTATATATATTTTGGCTTGAGTACATAGTTTGTACCATCAATATAGTATCCTATGACGGGCCAGTCACTTTTTTAAATATTTTGCGAGTTATTTGTATTTTTTTAAATTTCACTGCCAACGGACTGACGAGGATGGCACAGTACTGATTAAGAACACTATTTCGTATGAAATATAAGGTTTACTGTAACTTTGAGTATTTTGAAATACAAATATCTTACAATGTAATAAAGGCGCATATTTAATGAATTAAATCACATTAGTTAGTGTTAATATTACCTCTAAAACTATGTAATACTGTAAATATGAACTACAACAGTGTTCAAAACAGCCTTTTCATTTTATAATGTTCAGTATCACTTTGAAGTAGTTGCCTTAACATTAGACAATTCTGAGAAATTAAAATTAAAGCAAAAACGAAGTTGCCTAAGCAGTAAGGTATTTTCCATCACTAGGTAAAAATTGCGAAATATAATAACCATTTGTTAAAAATAAACAAAAATAAATTAAAATTTGTCAATGGTGGGCAGTGATGAGCAAATTGATCGCAATATTTTGAGCCCAGAAAAGATTCCGGTCGTACTTGGATAACTTAGAAATCGTCAAATTAGTGTTTGTTATGAAATTGTTTAATAACTTTTTTCTAAATAATTGCTACCGCTAGAGCAATTTTATATTCTTGATGAGCAAATTGCGAGCAATTTTTTGAGATATAATTCATTGAAATTGCTTCTAGTTCGGCGCTAACTTGACTCATGTTACAAATTTCGAGAAAAGTTACTCTCAATTCACCATCTTCATTATCAACAGAAGAACAGATCCCTGAATAAGGATATTCTGCTCTTCGTGCTACATATTTAATCAAAATATAGGCACCACAGTTATAATCATTTCGCAAACAAATGATTGCACACTATAACAAGTAATAAACTCGATCAGAAATAAATAAATCATCAGTTCCCTGGTAACACGGCAGTCCTTTGGTGCAATCTCAGACAGCGGACTGACGACAAAGTACTGACGAATAGGACATTAATTTGAGATTATACTAAAAACTTATGTGTTTATCAGTATTTTTAATTATAAAGATGGTATATTTTTACAAATTACATGTAATCATGCATAAATTTAAAGAAAACATAGGTACTAGAGGAAATAAAGGATTACCAGAGTACTGACAATTTGACTGAATCAGCATGTGCACACGCGGTAACAACGACGCTAGCACTTGCCTCGACATGGCTGCCGTCAATATGGTGCGCTTTGCAGTTAACTTTAGTACCAACATTCAACACTGAACAATGAGTTGATCGTAGTTCGGCAATATTTTGGGGGAATTTCAAATTTCAACTTGGCACAAAGGATTGATGGGTAAAAGTGATGACAAAGTTTGTAAATTTTTAAAAAATAGCTTTTTACAGATTCTATAAATAAACGTGTGAATTATATTAATAAATGTTTTACAGAATATATAATAATAATCAGATTAACAATAAACACGGAATATTTTGTTATACAAGCTCTTGATTAAGCGTTTTTGTGATTATGACACGCCAGGGTACTGATGTTTTGAGCATTCATTGCGTTATTTTACTAATTAGCTTTTGAAGTATGTAATTCAAATTGAATGGATACATGGCGAGGATCTAGGAATTTCATAATATATTGTCGCAGAATAAAGTGCATAAATATTTTCGTATTTATTGGCCGATGACAGCGAGTTGCCCAATTTTTGTATATTCACCCAGATACGAAAAAATAATATAATGTTGACCAACTTTCCAAAAAGTATATTTTTCAGGATGTTTGAAAATGGGCATTTTCGGAGTAGTGAAAAATGGGAAAAAATTACTCCTACGACAGATCGACCATAAAAAAACGTTTAGCTTCTATTATGTGCTATTCTTATTGACTGCAATCAACACATAAATACGCTCTGTGCGTGTTGCACATTGCTCACAAACACTTCGGGCACTGCAGTTTGGTTTTTCCACGCCGATATCGTCGGATTCATCGTCCTTGCTGTCGGTCTGCTCTTCAGACATTTCAAAAATAATATCTTCTTCTTCGTCGCCTGACAGATTACGACCAAAATCGTCGTCCTCGTCGGATTCTCGGAGCGAAAAACACTCCACGCTATTGTTTTGTTGCTCATTCGACATCTGAAATCTAAAATTTATGGTATTAGAGCAAAATAAAATACATCTATTAGCTTTTACTATCTTAACACACTTACTTTCAACAATTTCACTCAAAATTTCACGCAGAAAAAAATTAACTTTGCACCACACTTCTGCACACAGGGGGTCAGAATGACCCTACGTCCTTTTTTTCGGCTGGTATACTTAAACTGACACGATTTAAGGGAAGGGCAATAACGTCTACCTATAAAGTAAGAGTGGGGGGAAAATGTGACGTTGGAATTTTGGGGAAACCTCCCCCCATCTTTGAGATACAATCGACGAAAGAAAACGCGCCGGGTCATATTGACCCGAAATGCAGTTTAAGGATTAAAACGAAAGTCTCGATTCACAAATAATCAGGTTAAAAGATGAGCGTGTCCACACAGCGCTATAATACGACCGCCGTATTGTACACACTTGCGAAAACTTGCACGCCGTCGTACAATTTATAATTTATATGCTCCCCTTTCAATGATCTACGCTCACAGGTGTAGCAATTTTTTAAGTAGAAACATTCCGTGATTATGATTTACTTAAACTTAAACACTTTGTTAGATAAAAGAATTTCCAAACAATTTTTTTAAATCTATATATTTTTTTTATCAAAACCAAATATTGACGAAAAAATCTAAAGACCGAAAGCGTGACAGCATTATTTATTAATTATTATATCAATCGAAAACGATGGTTACGTAGTTTGTGTGCGGCTTCGGCAATTGCCGAGATTAACTGTGAAGGGGTGCACGTTGAAATAAATAAAACTGAGGCATTTCCGAAAATAGAATTAATCCAAAAACTATTTCACAAAATTTCACTTTCTAGCACCGTCGTATGCTTTACCGTTCACATCGAAATCCCACTTTAGGGTTGTTCTCCTAATATCTTAAATATAGGCGAAACGCCGGGACCTATTCAAAGCTGCTGATATGTCACACAATTACCCTGTGTATAAGGGTCGTGAGGCAGTCACGTGAGGTATAGAGATAGTAGAGCTTATCATTCCGATTTCCTCTTACAAGGCAAGGGCTCTTACTCCTGATCGCCGATTTCCTTCAGATTCACAGTAGATGTAGGGCTTGGCGAGAAATCAAAGTGACGGAAGTGCCCGTGTAGAAATTTTTTGCGGGATATCTACGGGGCCCGATTAGTTTTCCCCAATAGTATCCGGGGGCCTGTTTGGATTCCTTTTAGGGTCCCGTATAGGATTGTCCCACTTTTGAGATCGGGGCCTTTAATGGAAATATTTTCGGGGCCACACTAGGATTCCCTGATTACACCTAGATTGTCCAATATCGCCCCTATAAAGATCCCACAATTAGCCCTGTTAGGTCCCTCCGTTCACCCTGGCACTTCCCTGTATGTCCCTTGTAATTCCCTGCAATACGCAAATACTCATATTTTGAAAAAAGATATATATTTATTTCTTACATATTGCAACAACTTTATAACGATTAAAAAATCTATAATAAATCCTGTGAAAGTTTAACTATTTTCTATGCCAACAATATACACTATATTAATATTAATATTATAATATTAATCGCGCAAATAACAGAAAGTACTATAGTAATATTTTTTAATATCTAACTTTGAAATATCACACTTATTTATGTTATTTTTGGTTTGGGTTTCGGTTAATAATAATCTATCATTATTGTCTTATGGTCTGCGTTCGCTCCGCTTGCCGTCCCAATCTTTTGCGTCACTTATACATTTTGACAGCGCAGTATAATATAATGTTTCGGTAACATTTTCTGTACCATGGTGGACGCGCCTTACGAGTTCTGAAATTAATAAAATGTTTGATTAACTGACAAAATCTGAAACCTTAAAAATAATATAGCACCAGAATCAAATACATACCAAACACGTCTGCATAAAACTGCGAGTCTTTTAGGACAATTTTTGCATCTTTTTTTTTCGATGCCCGGACTGCCGTACATTTCATCATTAATTCTCTCTCAAAAAATTTTTTTAATATTGTATTTATTGTTTTTTTCATAGTCGATTCGGTCACACAGTGGAGAGCTGCTTTCTATATAAAAATAAATCATGAATATTCATTGAATATTTATAGTATTATGATATATAATGTTACTTCTTGAAATAATGAATAATGCTACTTCTTGAAATAATGATCTTACGAAATCTTTGTGGAATTCGGGATCTTCCATCAATCGTGAATCAAACGTCGCAAATTCTGCGATTGTGGCGAGTTTAGCGAATTCATATTTTGCATTGAAAATGTTTGGTGTTAGAACATCGTCAATTTTACGTTTCATCAAACGTTCTATGGTGTTTCTCAAGTCTTGTATCTCAGACTTCAAACTTTGTATTTCCACCAAAGATTTTTTTATTGCAGGGTAGGACATTTTTGCGATATCATCTGAAAGTACAAATAAAATATTTAAATTACTAAATTAAAAATGTAATCAAATTAAATTGGAAGTACTAGAAATCATTTTGGGTGTAGTGAATTTACATACTTTTGGTGAGATCAAAGTCGACTTGTTCATTCGAACGTTGGTTGTCTTTTTTACCAGCCAGTTCTATCGGGCTTGGAATTGATGGCCGTGATATTATCTGTGTTGCCTTCTTTAGCGAAGAAGGTTCCGTTAGTTTTGATTGCCTCAGTTTTGTTGATTGTTGTGATCCAAAGTTTGTATACTTGAGTGGATGCGATTTAATTGCCTTCTTGTGTTTAACGTTTTTCCCTTTGTTTTTTTGAGGCTTACGGTTTTCAATCTCCGAGTCGTCCGAATTGCTGATATCATATTCTGAAAAGTTGCAAAGATGCAAAGAAAAGAAAAATAAGTGAAAATAGTCCATTGTGTGGCACGAAGGTAAAGGGAGGGGTTATATAAAATATTTTTACATGTACCTACACCATTGTATTCACCGTGGAAGGGGCTTTTAACGTTAAACGCGACATTTTTCATGCGAGTAGTGAACGGTGCATTGACTGAAAACATCACGCTCACCATTCAAAATTCTGCTTTCCCTCCAAGGTGTACACAATTTTCTATTACCGAAGTGATTGCAATAAAGGAATAGCATAGATCGTTACCGATTTCATGATCTTCTTCTGATTGAGAATCAGCCTCTACATCGGACAAAGATTGAGCCTCCTCGAGTAATTTGAGTACATCCTTCTTCGTATTTAGTTTTTTATAATATTGCACGGTTTCCGCAGCTTTTGCTTCGTCGTCGATCTCGGTGTCCGTCGTAAAGGCGAATTTTTTTTCCCTCAATTGCTTAACTCGTGTTTCCGCTTCGGCATGAGTTTCTATCACATAAAAAATATGACGGTATAAATATAGTAAACATTTGCACAGAATCATCTTAAGGAAGAACTGATGATGCAATCCCAGATAAAAATTGTATTCGATGACAATTTTCGTGCTTCGTGACTCAATAAAAATCTGAAAAAATCCAGCAATATTTGTCATGTTATAAAAAACAATTATCAATAATAATATTATCCAAAAATATTAACAAATTATTTGTTTAAACAATTTGTTAATAACTTTAAAATTTTTTTTTTCCTTAAGGTAGGAGTAGCGACGCAGTCGTTATTAGATGAACTCTTGATTTTGAAATATATATAAGTTTATGTGATAAACTTTCATATGGCGGAAGGATTTAATACCTTACCGAAGATTATAACAAGAAATTTACGATCAAAAATCGAAAATATAACACGGCAACTTATGAGAAACCCATCCCGCCAACACTATGATTGCAGAATTCATCTCCTTATCGATTAGATATAGTTGATGTGAAAATTGCTACTCATAGATTATCTTATAAAGATTCCAATGTGGCCATAAAAATATCGGGTCACCGACTTATTCGAAGAGAATTTTTTAAATAATCTCGATGAAAACTGAGAAAATGGCAGGAGATCGACCGCCATGAAGCGGCTTGGTACACTTGGCAACGTTGCGTGTAAGCATATACACGCGCATGCGAGCGTAGATCTGCCACGGACCAAGAATGCATACATATATATATACTTTTCGTGTGCTCCCGGAATCTCTCTCCATATATATATATATATATATATATTGAAAAATGCAGTGCTGCCAGATCAACCTCTTTACCACACTACTTTCAAGAGCTTATATATATAGAGCTATCACAGCTGATTATAACCGAGTCAAATCAGCAATCGTTAAATATTTCTAAACATAAATTATTAAATATGATCTCGTATAAATTTATACGAGTACAGTTTAAATTGCCTAAGATTTATTCAATACAGAAAACCTTTCTTCTAACCCTTTTTTATTTCGACGATTAATAAATAGTCATTTGACCATAGAGTGGCGCTACTCCTACCTTAAGACCAAATTAAGACTAAAAATGAAATAAAAAATAACGTCTCATACTTGCACGCCCAACGCAATCCACTTCGAATTGTGGCCAAGATGACGGGGCATGAGACCGTTTTTCAATCAATGTCCTAATCAATAGTTTGTCTTCCTCTTCGTAGGGGCCATTCATATATCGTGCCATCATGCATCCTCGAGTTTTATCAAATTCAATCCACGAACTCGGAACGAATTCGATCGATCTATTACCATCAACAGTCTCATCATTGACAAAGTGAATTATTTGAAATGGGTATGCGTCTGTCACTGAAAAAGTCGCACAAATATTATAATATAGTCATGCATTCCGAAAACGGTTAGAATATGTCACATAAAGATACAAAAGTGAGGTTACGAACTTCGCGAATTATACGCCTCGTCATCGGCTTCATTCATTATTGTACCTTTGTATGATTCAATAAATTAAGAGTAGCTTTGAAAGGTACTTACTTTTGTTGTAAATGTAAACGTTTGCAAAGCGAACTATCAGAAATCCGATCGAACGATATTTGGGCACTGGCAAACACAACACAATAGTCGCGATGTTGCACTGACAATATCCCAAGCATGCGGCGACTTGTCGGTGGCGCTGTAAAGGGTGGAGGGGCTGAGACGTCGTAAACAAAAGGTAGCGTTGGTGACGCGTTGCATGCACACTTCCTCAAGAACCGCATAGTTTTTGGCGGGCAATGCAAGGGGGCAAGTGAGACATTGAAAATTTTTTAATTCGTAGATTATAGAAGTTTCCTAATATTAGAATGCACGATTTCTAAATGTTTGAGGATTTATTATGTAACTAATTCTAAGAAATGAAAAAAATAATGAGACTGGAAAAAGATGTTGGAAGGGGCAACAAAATCCTTCTGTAGATAATGTAGATATCGCAGTGGGGATATTGTAGAGGGGATATTGCAGGATATCGTTAACGTAAATTGTGTCAACTATTCAATAACCTCTTCAAAGTTTTACTTTATCTTACTGTTATGAATAAAAAATAAAAATGGAACACGATAAGAAAAAGTTCGAACGGGTCCGCAAACGCAAAATTAGATCATTTTTAAAAGAAGTCAATGCCGATATACAGGAGATTCTTCAAGAGGAGAAAAAGATACCTAAAATCGACACATTATTGTAAGTAGTATTCACCTTTATCGAAAAAATGCATATCTTATTAATAGAATTTAATGAATGAATTATATTAGAAATCATCGAGAACTTGCTAACAACGATACTGAAGAATACTTCGAAGTTCATTCAAATGAGAAAAGTCAAGAAACAGAACAACCCGCAGACATAAACGTTGATGATACTGCAGAATCATCGACTGTATCGAAGCCACCAGTAATACAACGACTTCGGCAATGGGCTATTGAATCCAATATAAACCAGAGAAATTTAAGCAATTTATTGGTTATACTCAAAGATACGTTACTGCCGGACCTGCCTACTACAGCCAAGTCGTTTTTGGAGACGGCAAAAGCATCGTATGCTATTGAAGAGATGGAAGATGCTTTAAGCTCTGAACCAGGACAATTTGTATATTTTGGTGTAGCACAGGGACTAGAGAAATGTCTAGCTGATTTTCACGAAGGTGATATTTTGCTGGTCATTAACATAGATGGCCTTCCATTATCCAAATCGGGACGGAACAAATTCTGGCCAATTTTATGTAAAGTTTTTTATAAGCCAGATATATATAAACCTTTCGTAGTTGCTATTTATCACGGGTCCAGTAAGCCGAAGCATATCAATGAATACTTTGCACGATTTATTGATGAAATTAATCAGCTGCAACAGGACGGCTACATAAAAAATGGGAAGACATTTAATGTTTGCGTGAAAGCTGTCGTCGCAGACACTCCGGCTCGAGCTTTGTGCAAGGGAACGAAAGGCTACGGAGGCTACAGCGCATGTGAGAGGTGTACAATACATGGCATAGGAATTAAAAAAATCACCCAGGAATGTACTTCCCGAGGACGAAAAAAAATACATTCGACTAAAATTGTATATCCTGGAATAGGCTACGCAAAAAGAACTAACGAATCCTTTAGAGGTAGATTCGATCCTGAGCATCACACTGGTCTTTCACCATTAGAAAATATATTACCAGAAATAGATATTATTAAGCTATTTCCATTAGATTTTATGCACTTGGCTTGCGGTGGAGTTACAAAAAGACTCCTTGAACTCATTACATCTGGTCCATTGAAAGTAAGGTTAGGTGCCAGAAGCAGGAGAGAACTGTCACGTAGGATGATCTTCTTAAAAGCCCAAACACCAAAAGAATTTCAGAGGAAACCGCAGTCAATTAATTACCTTGCGAAATGGAAAGCCACCGAACTTAGATTTTTCCTATTATATTGCGGTCCGATCGTCTTACGAACGTTATTACCGTCTAAATTATATAAGCATTTTTTATTATTGCATACTAGTTTCAGGATTTTGTGTAGCGAACAGTTCGTTACATTGTACAAAGATAAAGCCAGAAAGTATTTGGAAACCTTTGTATCGACGTTACCACTATTGTACGGAGAAGAATCGCAAGTTATGAATATGCACAATCTTCAACATCTTGTCGATGATGTGGAAAATCTTGGCTGCGACTTGAGCAAAGTCAACTGCTTTCCTTTTGAAAGTTTTCTAGGGAGAATGAAAACTGCTTTAAGATCATTCAATCGTCCGTTAGAGCAATATTGTCGCCGACAGCATGAAAGGGATCTCATTGCACTTCATCCAACAGAGGCCCCCGTTCAATTAAAAGTCATTCGCAGTTCTATCCAAGAAGGAAAAATATTTGTAAAATCAATTATATTTAATTCCTTTTTTTTATTACGCCAAGTACGCCAAACAATGTTGTACTCCTAAGTGACGGTTGTATAATGGAGATAAAACAAATACATGGTGATAGTTTATCTCAAGAATCTCTGTACATAGAAGGAAAAGTTTCGAAAAAAAAGGTTGACATGTACAGTTATCCACGCAAATCATCCAGTATTGGGGTATGGACGATTCCAGAACAAACTTTAAAAAATGCAGTTTATACATCGACCAGCATCGAGAAAAAATTGGTATTATTACGCGTGTCTTTAGAGCCAGACGGAAAACTTAATACCTACGCCGTGACTATGCTTCATGTATAAGTGATAATTTAAATAAAATTTTATATGTTTTATATATTTTAAAATAAATTTATATATTTACTTTATATATTTCCTTCTTTGAAAGAATTTGAAAGAATTCTTTGTTTTCAGATTCTCGTTCTAAATGATGAGTGGTTTGTTAAATGAGCAACATATTTGCATAAAAGGTTGTTAAGGAACCAGAGATCAATTACTATTTCATTCGTGTCGTCTAGCTATTATATTATTTGAACCATTCTTGATATTTCTAATGAGTATACCTTTTAGTACATCAGATTGGGCTTTTTACTGGAAATCCTGATGAAACCATAATTTATTTTATTAAGGAAATCGCGAATAAACCAAACTGGGCCCACATTAGTCTGCCCGATCAAGACCCGGTTAAACTGATATTGTAAAAATTAGTCACTGCCCTGTTAACACCTGCTCGGGCCCTCTATTGGGATCCCCATCAAGTCCCTGTTTATTCATTTTACGGAAACGTATGAGAGCCTGATCGGGCCCTCCATTGGGATCCCCATCAAGTCCCTGTTTATTCATATTACGGAAACGTATGAGAGCCTGATCGGGCGCTCCATTGGGATCCCCATCAAGTCCCTGTTTATTCATATTACGGAAACGTATGAGATCCTGATCGGGCCCTCCATTGGGATCCCCATCAAGTCCCTGTTTATTCATATTACGGAAACGTATGAGAGCCTGATCGGGCCCTCCATTGGGATCCCCATCAAGTCCCTGTTTATTCGTATTATGGAAACGTATGAGAGCCTGATCGGGCCCTCCATTGGAGTCCCCATCAAGACCCTGTTTATTCGTATTATGGAAACGTATATGAGAGCCTGTTCAGGACCTTTCATGGCAGTATTCAGGAAATCCCTGTTAGGGATTCCACATCGTAGCCTATACGGGGCCCGTGTATATCTTGGATATCCCGGACTATTTTCCACACGGGTGGGAGCCTCAGATGGCCAAGCGTTAATTAATTAATAACGTTTGTGTCGCGGATCGGTCAATTTTAAGCAGTGGTTGGCGCAGCGTCAAGCGTTCGTAATGAGAAGGTCGCGGGTTCGAGCCCCCGATCGGAAACGTTTTTTTTTCATCGGCTTCTTTTCAATTTTTACGATACCTACTGTACGATCTTATTTTTTCACATAAAGATCAATTAGATTTTATAACGCGGCACATGATTTATATGGGTGAATATACAAAAGTTGGCCCACTTTTGGCCAAATTTTGTTAATATAGTTTTCAACCACATCTTATATATATTTTGGCTTGAGTACATAGTTTGTACCAGCAATATACTATCCTATGACGGGCCAGTCACTTTTTTAAAAAATGTTTTGCGAGTTATTTGTATTTTTTTTGAATATCACTGCCAACGGACTGACGAGGATGGCACAGTACTGATTAAGAACACTATTTCGTATGAATATATATATAAGGTTTACTGTAACTTTGAGTATTTTGAAATACAAATATCTTACAATGTAATAAAGGCGCATATTTAATGAATTAAATCACATTAGTTAGTGTTAATATTACCTCTAAAACTATGTAATACTGTAAATATCAACTACAACAGTGTTCAAAACAGCCTTTTCATTTTATAATGTTTAGTATCACTTTGAAGTAGTTGCCTTAACATTAGACAATTCTGAGACATTAAAATTAAAGCAAAAACGAAGTTGCCTAAGCAGTAAGGTATTTTCCATCACTAGGTAAAAATTGCGAAATATAATGACCATCTGTTAAAAATAAACAAAAATCGATGAACATTACTTTTCAAAAACGTCAATCTTCTCTTTAAATTCGTAAAATACCCTATTCTCTCTTGTAACCAGGTTTGGTACAGACAGTTTTTTTGATCACGTGGTCCTCTGGTACATCTGACACATCGCCCTCATCCAGGTTAAGCAGAGTACCATCCTCGTTTCAAATTTAGGTGAGTCAAGTATATCAAAAAATTGCTCGCAATTTGCTCATCAAGAATATAAAATTGCTCTAGCGATAGCAATTATTAAAAACAAGTTATTAAACAATTTCGAACAAACACTAATTTGACGATTTTTAAGTTATCCGAGTACGATCGGGATCTTTTCTGGGCTCAAAATATTGCGATCAATTTGCCCATCACTACTCCACCTTTTTAAAGTATTGTTAATATTAATGGCAATTGAAATAGAACCTCTCGTTGAAAATGCGTACACAGCATTTCCACAGCTTTGATGTAAGTTGCCCATTTGATTTACATCGTTCACGTGGCTGGTATCCCAGCGTTTCCTAGTTTCATGTTTTAAAACTACCCGTGCTACTGTTGTTTTCCCAGGTCTTAAAACATTGACATTTTAATTATTATTTTTTATTCAAAAAACGGTAATAAAATGCAAATAAAAAGGTGGGCAGCGATGAGCAAATTGATTGCAATATTTTGAGCCCAGAAAAAATCCCGTTCGTACTTGGATAACTTAGAAATCGTCAAATTAGTGTTTGTTACGAAATTGTTTAATAACTTTTTTTTAATAATTGCTACCGCTAGAGCAATTTTATATTCTTGATGAGCAAATTGCGAACAATTTTTTGAGATATAATTCATTGAAATTGCTTCTAGTTCGGCGCTAACTTGACTGATCTTACAAATTTTGAGAAAAGTTACTCTCAATTCACCATCTTCATTATCAACAGAAGAACAGATCCCTGAATAAGGATATTCTGCTCTTCGTGCTACATATTTAATTGAAATATAGGCACCACAGTTATAATCATTTAGCAAACAAATGATTGCACACTATAACAAGTAATAAACACGATTCGAAATAAATAAATCATCAGTTCCCTGGTAACACGTCAGTCCTTTGGTGCAATCTCAGACAACGGACTGACGACAAAGTACTGACGAATAGGACATTAATTTGAGATTATACTTAAAACTTATCTGTTTATCTGTATTTTTAATTACAGTAGAACCTCGGTTATCCGAACCTCGATCATCCGAACCCTCAATTATCCGAACGATGACTTAGTTTATCCGAACGTTCAATTATCCGAACGTTGGCCCGAAAGATACATTGTTGCACGCTGCCACCGCCGTGAGCAACAATGTATCTTTGCGAGAATCGCGAGATACATTACCGCAACATACATATTAACGTGAGAACGTTAATATAGATGTCAAATTTTAATAAATATGTATGTACTATTTTTATGTGATAAGGTTTTGTTTATGACGTCGTCCCAAAACCCCACGTTTCGATTATCCGAACTAGCCTCGGTCCCAATTGGTTCGGATAATCGAGGTTCTACTGTATAAAGATGGTATATTTTTACAAATTACATGTAATCATGCATAAATTGAATGAAAACATAGGTATTAGAGGAAATAAAGGACTACCAGAGTACTGACTATTTGACTGAATCAGCATGTGCACACGCGGTAACAACGACGCTAGCACTTGCCTCGACATGGCTGCCGTCAATATGGTGCGCTTTGCAGTTAACTTTAGTACCAACAGTCAACACTGAACAACCAGTTGATCGCAGTTCGGCAATATTTTGGGGGAATTTCAAATTTCAACTTGGCACAAAGGATTGATGGGTAAAAGTGATGACACGTGTGTGAAGTTAGCATCTCAAGTGTTAGCATCTCACAAATAAACTGTATACAAAGTGGCATCCCACATAGTTCTACAGTTCTTGACAAGTTTTAACAATAGTTCCATCGATTTTACTATCGAAAACGCATTTTGAAAAAATGAGATGCTAACTTCGCAAACCGTATCCTAGCATCTCATCGGATTTCATAAATTTGAGGGTACTAGACGTTAAATTAAAAGAGTTCTACGCCCTAAACCTATTTCGCACATAGTTCTACCGTTTTGAAGTAATAAAGATAGCTAATAATCGTAATAAACAAAATATCCATACGTAAGTGAGATGCTGCAGTATAACCGCAGATTATGAGTTCTTTAACGGTTTTGGATGATAAATAAAGGTATATTAGACAAGTTCTGAAAGAGTTCTGTTCTTCAAACCTCCCGAAAAAATTATGATTCATTGTTAATAATAATTATCCATACGTAAGTGAGATGCTGCAGTATAACAGCTGATTATCGGTTCTTTAACGGTTTTGGATGATAACTAAAGGTATATTAGACAAGTTCTAAAAGAGTTTTGTTCGTCAAACCTGTTGAAGAAACTACAGTTCATTTTTAATAATAATTATCCATACGTAAGTGAGATGCTGCAGAATAACAGCTGATTATCAGTTCTTTAACGGTTTTGGATGATAACTAAAGGTATATTAGACAAGTTCTGAAAGAGTTCTGTTCCACAAACCTGTTAAAGAAACTACAGTTCATTGTTAATAATAATTATCCATACGCAAGTGAGATGCTGCAGTATAACAGCTGATTATCAGTTCTTTAACGGTTTGGGATGATAACTAAAGGTATATTAGACAAGTTCTGAAAGAGTTCTGTTCGTCAAACCTGTTAAAGAAGCTACAGTTCATTGTTAATAATAATTATCCATACGCAAGTGAGATGCTGCAGTATAACAGCTGATTATTGGTTCTTTAACGGTTTTGGATGATAACTAAAGGTATATTAGACAAGTTCTGAAAGAGTTCTGTTCGTCAAACCTGTTAAAGAAACTACAGTTCATTGTTAATAATAATTATCCATACGCAAGTGAGATGCTGCAGTATAACAGCTGATTATCGGTTCTTTAACGGTTTTGGATGATAACTAAAGGTATATTAGACAAGTTCTGAAGGAGTTCTGTTCCTCAAACCTGTTAAAGAAACTACAGTTCATTATTAATAATAATTATCCACATGTAAGTGAGATGCTGCAGTATAACAGCTGATTATCAGTCCTTTAACGATTTTGGATGATAACTAAAGGTATATTAGACAAGTTCTGAAGGAGTTCTGTTCGTCAAACCTGTTAAAGAAACTACAGTTCATTGTTAATAATAATTATCCATACGTAAGTGAGATGCTGCAGTATAACAGCTGATTGTTGGTTCTTTAACGGTTTTGGATGATAACTAAAGGTATATTAGACAAGTTCTGAAAGAGTTCTGTTCTTCAAACCTCTCGAAAAAATTATGATTTATTGTTAATAATAATTATCCATACGTAAGTGAGATGCTGCAGTATAACAGCTGATTATCGGTTCTTTAACGGTTTTGGATGATAACTAAAGTTATATTAGACAAGTTCTAAAAGAGTTCTGTTCCTCAAACCTGTTAAAGAAACTACAGTTCATTATTAATAATAATTATCCACACGTAAGTGAGATGCTGCAGTATAACAGCTGATTATCAGTTCTTTAACGATTTTGGATGATAACTAAAGGTATATTAGACAAGTTCTGAAGGAGTTCTGTTCGTCAAACCTGTTAAAGAAACTACAGTTCATTGTTAATAATAATTATCCATACGTAAGTGAGATGCTGCAGTATAACAGCTGATTGTTGGTTCTTTAACGGTTTTGGATGATAACTAAAGGTATATTAGACAAGTTCTGAAAGAGTTCTGTTCTTCAAACCTCTCGAAAAAATTATGATTCATTGTTAATAATAATTATCCATACGTAAGTGAGATGCTGCAGTATAACAGCTGATTATCGGTTCTTTAACGGTTTTGGATGATAACTAAAGGTATATTAGACAAGTTCTAAAAGAGTTCTGTTCCTCAAACCTGTTAAAGAAACTACAGTTCATTATTAATAATAATTATCCACACGTAAGTGAGATGCTGCAGTATAACAGCTGATTATCAGTTCTTTAACGATTTTGGATGATAACTAAAGGTATATTAGACAAGTTCTGAAGGAGTTCTGTTCGTCAAACCTGTTAAAGAAACTACAGTTCATTGTTAATAATAATTATCCATACGTAAGTGAGATGCTGCAGTATAACAGCTGATTGTTGGTTCTTTAACGGTTTTGGATGATAACTAAAGGTATATTAGACAAGTTCTGAAAGAGTTCTGTTCTTCAAACCTCACGAAAAAATTATGATTCATTGTTAATAATAATTATCCATACGTAAGTGAGATGCTGCAGTATAACAGCTGATTATCGGTTCTTTAACGGTTTTGGATGATAACTAAAGTTATATCAGACAAGTTCTAAAAGAGTTCTGTTCCTCAAACCTGTTAAAGAAACTACAGTTCATTATTAATAATAATTATCCACACGTAAGTGAGATGCTGCAGTATAACAGCTGATTATCAGTTCTTTAACGATTTTGGATGATAACTAAAGGTATATTAGACAAGTTCTGAAGGAGTTCTGTTCGTCAAACCTGTTAAAGAAACTACAGTTCATTGTTAATAATAATTATCCATACGTAAGTGAGATGCTGCAGTATAACAGCTGATTGTTGGTTCTTTAACGGTTTTGGATGATAACTAAAGGTATATGGGTGAATATACAAAAATTGGGCAACTCGCTGTCATCGGCCAATAAATACGAAAATATTTATGCACTTTATTCTGCGACAATATATTATGAAATTCCTAGATCCTCGCCATGTATCCATTCAATTTGAATTACATACTTCAAAAGCTAATTAGTAAAATAACGCAATGAATGCTCAAAACATCAGTACCCTGGCGTGTCATAATCACAAAAACGCTTAATCAGGAGCTTGTATAACAAAATATTCCGTGTTTATTGTTAATCTGATTATTATTATATATTCTGTAAAACATTTATTAATATAATTCACACGTTTATTTATAGAATCTGTAAAAAGCTATTTTTAAAAAATTTACAAACTTTGTCATCACTTTTACCCATCAGTCCTTTGTGCCAAGTTGAAATTTGAAATTCCCCCAAAATATTGCCGAACTACGATCAACTCATTGTTCAGTGTTGAATGTTGGTACTAAAGTTAACTGCAAAGCGCACCATATTGACGGCAGCCATGTCGAGGCAAGTGCTAGCGTCGTTGTTACCGCGTGTGCACATGCTGATTCAGTCAAATTGTCAGTACTCTGGTAATCCTTTATTTCCTCTAGTACCTATGTTTTCTTTAAATTTATGCATGATTACATGTAATTTGTAAAAATATACCATCTTTATAATTAAAAATACTGATAAACACATAAGTTTTTAGTATAATCTCAAATTAATGTCCTATTCGTCAGTACTTTGTCGTCAGTCCGCTGTCTGAGGTTGCACCAAAGGACTGCCGTCTTACCAGGGAACTGATGATTTATTTATTTCTGATCGAGTTTATTACTTGTTATAGTGTGCAATCATTTGTTTGCGAAATGATTATAACTGTGGTGCCTATATTTTGATTAAATATGTAGCACGAAGAGCAGAATATCCTTATTCAGGGATCTGTTCTTCTGTTGATAATGAAGATGGTGAATTGAGAGTAACTTTTCTCAAAATTTGTAACATGAGTCAAGTTAGCGCCGAACTAGAAGCAATTTCAATGAATTATATCTCAAAAAATTGCTCGCAATTTGCTCATCAAGAATATAAAATTGCTCTAGCGGTAGCAATTATTAAAAAAAAAGTTATTAAACAATTTCATAACAAACACTAATTTGACGATTTCTAAGTTATCCAAGTACGACCGGAATCTTTTCTGGGCTCAAAATATTGCGATCAATTTGCTCATCACTGCCCACCATTGAGAAATTTTAATTTATTTTTGTTTATTTTTAACAAATGGTCATTATATTTCGCAATTTTTACCTAGTGATGGAAAATACCTTACTGCTTAGGCAACTTCGTTTTTGCTTTAATTTTAATTTCTCAGAATTGTCTAATGTTAAGGCAACTACTTCAAAGTGATACTGAACATTATAAAATGAAAAGGCTGTTTTGAACACTGTTGTAGTTCATATTTACAGTATTACATAGTTTTAGAGGTAATATTAACACTAACTAATGTGATTTAATTCATTAAATATGCGCCTTTATTACATTGTAAGATATTTGTATTTCAAAATACTCAAAGTTACAGTAAACCTTATATTTCATACGAAATAGTGTTCTTAATCAGTACTGTGCCATCCTCGTCAGTCCGTTGGCAGTGAAATTTAAAAAAATACAAATAACTCGCAAAATATTTAAAAAAGTGACTGGCCCGTCATAGGATAGTATATTGATGGTACAAACTATGTACTCAAGCCAAAATATATATAAGATGTGGTTGAAAACTATATCAACAAAATTTGGCCAAAAGTGGCCCAACTTTTGTATATTCGCCCATATTAGACAAGTTCTGAAAGAGTTCTGTTCTTCAAACCTCTCGAAAAAATTATGATTCATTGTTAATAATAATTATCCATACGTAAGTGAGATGCTGCAGTATAACAGCTGATTATCGGTTCTTTAACGGTTTTGGATGATAACTAAAGTTATATTAGACAAGTTCTAAAAGAGTTCTGTTCCTCAAACCTGTTAAAGAAACTACAGTTCATTATTAATAATAATTATCCACACGTAAGTGAGATGCTGCAGTATAACAGCTGATTATCAGTTCTTTAACGATTTTGGATGATAACTAAAGGTATATTAGACAAGTTCTGAAGGAGTTCTGTTCGTCAAACCTGTTAAAGAAACTACAGTTCATTGTTAATAATAATTATCCATACGCAAGTGAGATGCTGCAGTATAACAGCTGATTATCGGTTCTTTAACGGTTTTGGATGATAACTAAAGGTATATTAGACAAGTTCTAAAGGAGTTCTGTTCCTCAAACCTGTTAAAGAAACTACAGTTCATTGTTAATAATAATTATCCATACGTAAGTGAGATGCTGCAGTATAACAGCTGATTATCAGTTCTTTAACGGTTTTGGATGATAACTAAAGGTATATTAGACAAGTTCTGAAAGAGTTCTGTTCGTAAAACCTGTTAAAGAAACTACAGTTCATTGTTAATAATAATTATCCATACGTAAGTGAGATGCTGCAGTATAACAGCTGATTGTTGGTTCTTTAACGGTTTTGGATGATAACTAAAGGTATATTAGACAAGTTCTGAAGGAGTTCTGTTCGTCAAACCTGTTAAAGAAACTACAGTTCATTGTTAATAATAATTATCCATACGTAAGTGAGATGCTGCAGTATAACAGCTGATTATCGGTTCTTTAACGGTTTTGGATGATAACTAAAGGTATATTAGATAAGTTCTGAAAGAGTTCTGTTCCTCAAACCTCCCGAAATAATTATGATTCATTGTTAATAATAATTATCCATACGTAAGTGAGATGCTGCGGTATAACAGCTGATTATCAGTTCTTCAACGGTTTTGGATGATAACTAAAGGTATATTAAACAAGTTCTGAACGAGTTCTGTTCTTCAAACCTCCCGAAAAAAATATGATTCATTGTTAATAATAATTATCCATACGTAAGTGAGATGCTGCAGTATAACAGCTGATTATCGGTTCTTTAACGGTTTTGACTGATAACTAAAGGTATATTAAACAAGTTCTGAAAGAGTTCTGTTCCTCAAACCTCCCGAAATAATTATGATTCATTGTTAATAATAATTATCCATACGTAAGTGAGATGCTGCACTATAACAGCTGATTTTCAGTTCTTTAACGGTTTTGGATGATAACTAAAGGTATATTACGTGAGTTCCGAAAGAGTTCTGTTCCTGAAACCCGTTAAAAAAATTACAGTTCATTGTTAATAATAAATATCCATACGTAAGTGAGATGCTGCAGTATACCTGCTGATCATCAGTTGTTTAAAGGTTTTTGACGATAACTAAAGGTATATTACGTGAGTTCCGAAAGAGTTTTGTTCCTCAGTTTCAGGAACAGAACTCTTTCGGAACTTACCTAATATACCTTTAGTTATCATAAAAATCCTTCAAACAACTGATAATCAGCGAGTATACTGCAGCATCTCACTTACGTATGGATAATTATTATGAAGAATGAATCATAATTTTATCGAGAGGTTTGAGGGACAGAACTCTTTCGGAACTCACGTAATATACCTTTAGTTATCATCAAAAACCTTCAAACAACTGATAATCAGCGAGTATACTGCAGCATCTCACATCCGTATGAATAATTATTATTAACAATGAACTGTAATTTTTTTAACGGATTTGAGGAACAGAACTCTTTCAGAACTCACGTAATATACCTTTAGTTATCATCAAAAACCTTTAAAGAACTGATAATCAGCGAGTATACTGCAGCATCTCACTTACGTATGGATATTTACTATTAACAACGAACTGTAATTTTTTTAACGCGTTTGAGGAACAGAACTCTTTCCGAACTCACGTAATATACCTTTAGTTATCATCAAAAACCTTTAAACAACTGATAATCAGCAGGTATACCGCAGCATCTCACTTACGTATGGATATTTATTATTAACAATGAACTGTAATTTTTTTAACGGGTTTCAGGAACAGAACTCTTTCGGAACTCACGTAATATACCTTTAGTTATCATCAAAAACCTTTAAACAACTAATAATCAGTGAGTATACTGCAGCATCTCACTCACGTATGGATATTCACTATTAACAATGAACTGTAATTTTTTTAACGGGTTTGAGGAACAGAACTCTTTGGGAACTTGCGGAATATACCTTTAGTTATCTTCAAAAACCTTTAAACAACTGATAATCAGCAGGTATACCGCAGCATCTCACTTACGTATGGATATTTATTATTAACAATGAAGTGTAATTTTTTTAACGGGTTTCAGGAACAGAACTCTTTCGGAACTCACGTAATATACCTTTAGTTATCATCAAAAACCTTTAAACAACTAATAATCAGCGAGTATACTGCAGCATCTCACTTACGTATGGATATTTACTATTAACAACGAACTGTAATTTTTTTAACGGGTTTGAGGAACAGAACTCTTTCGGAACTCACGTAATATACCTTTAGTTATCATCAAAAACCTTTAAACAACTAATAATCAGCGAGTATACCGCAGCATCTCACTTACGTATGGATATTTATTATTAACAATGAACTGTAATTTTTTTAACGGGTTTCAGGAACAGAACTCTTTCGGAACTCACGTAATATACCTTTAGTTATCATAAAAAACCTTTAAACAACTGATAATCAGCGAGTATACTGCAGCATCTCACTTACGTATGGATAATTATTATGAAGAATGAATCATAATTTTATCGAGAGGTTTGAGGGACAGAACTCTTTCGGAACTCACGTAATATACCTTTAGTTATCATCAAAAACCTTCAAACAACTGATAATCAGCGAGTATACTGCAGCATCTCACATCCGTATGAATAATTATTATTAACAATGAACTGTAATTTTTTTAACGGATTTGAGGAACAGAACTCTTTCAGAACTCACGTAATATACCTTTAGTTATCATCAAAAACCTTTAAAGAACTGATAATCAGCGAGTATACTGCAGCATCTCACTTACGTATGGATATTTACTATTAACAACGAACTGTAATTTTTTTAACGCGTTTGAGGAACAGAACTCTTTCCGAACTCACGTAATATACCTTTAGTTATCATCAAAAACCTTTAAACAACTGATAATCAGCAGGTATACTGCAGCATCTCACTTACGTATGGATATTTATTATTAACAATGAACTGTAATTTTTTTAACGGGTTTCAGGAACAGAACTCTTTCGGAACTCACGTAATATACCTTTAGTTATCATCAAAAACCTTTAAACAACTAATAATCAGCGAGTATACTGCAGCATCTCACTTACGTATGGATATTTACTATTAACAACGAACTGTAATTTTTTTAACGGGTTTGAGGAACAGAACTCTTTGGGAACTTGCGGAATGTACCTTTAGTTATCTTCAAAAACCTTTAAACAACTGATAATCAGCAGGTGTACCGCAGCATCTCACTTACGTATGGATATTTATTATTACCAATGAACTGTAATTTTTTTTAACGGGTTTCAGGAACAGAACTCTTTCGGAACTCACGTAATATACCTTTAGTTATCATCAAAAACCTTTAAACAACTAATAATCAGCGAGTATACTGCAGCATCTCACTTCTTTATGGGTAATTTGTTCATTACGATTATTAGCTATCCTGATTACTTTATAACGATAGAACTATGTGCGAAATAAGTTTAGAATGTAGAACTCTTTTAATTTAAGCTCTAGTACCCTCAAATTGATGAAATCCGATGAGATGCTAGGTTCCGGTTTGCGAAGTTAGCATCTCATTTTTTCAAAATGCGTTTTCGATAGTAAAATCGATGGAACTATTGTTAAAACTTGTCAAGAACTGTAGAACTATGTGGGATGCCACTTTGTATACAGTTTATTTGTGAGATGCTAACACTTGAGATGCTAACTTCACACACGTACAAATCCCATCCTTTCGAAGCTTATATTTCTTGTTCGAAAAGGTAAAGAATTTTTAAAAAATTCTACAATATGTGGAAAGGTTTGTTTCATCATTGTGTAAAGTTTTCCCCAAATCTATCTCGCCATATCTTTCTTATAGTAGATAGATCCATTTCAGCCATAAGATTCCGTCTAAAACGACGATTTTTAAATAATTAATATCTCAACTTCTAAACGGTGCAGGCCTTTCAAATTAAATCTATGTTTTTATAGCACTTCAAAGATCATCTACAAAAATTTTCTTGAAAATCTGTCTGAAAATGTGTTTACGAGACTACTACCTTAAGTCCCTTTTTCCAATGCAGAAACTTTAGTTATAACACAGCATCTCGTGTTGTTATGAATATCACGTTTCTCA